>CM076576.1:124873652-124977916 GCA_034641835.2 Pinus albicaulis
AAGACATTATTCCTAAATTTTTGTAATTATTGTTATTTTCATTTACTTTATAAACTCTTGAGTAGACCGAGAGCTTAGTTAGAGATTTTGTGTTAGATTTGCTGCTAGATTTTGTGTAAACTCTGTGTTACGTCCTTGAAGACACAAAGTGTTATGTTCGAACTATTGCATTGTTAATGGAGCAGACAAAGTTATTCTGAAGGCGTGATTTGATTTGAAGTTGAATGCCGTCAAGTGGTAGAGGGCCCCTGCCTCTTGCACGGATTTCTTTTGCGTAAACTAGATAAGTTTTCCTAGCTGCCTTTACGTTTTGCATTTGAATTGGTAGTTGTTTTGTTTTATCTACTGTAGTCGTATTCGTTCCAGTTCTTCCACAAGAAGACACTCTTCCAACAAACCAAAATGATGAATGATTAATGACTATGGTATTGTAGGATAGGAGTTGAATTTGTATTTGTTTTTAACTAGATACTGTAGTTATATTCATTCCAGTTCTTCCACAAGAAGAAACTCTTCCAACAGACCAAAATGATGAATGATTAATGACTATGGTATTATAGGATAGGAGTTGAATTTGTACTTGTTTTTAACTAGATACTGTAGTTATATTCATTCCAGTTCTTTCACAAGAAGACATTCTTCCAACAGATCATAACAATGAATGATGAATAACTATAGTACTGTAGGAATTAGTTGTAGTTTTTGTTATTCACTATCACAGTTGCACTTGTTCTAATCACTCTTCTACAAGAAGAAATTCTTCCAAGACATCCTTAAGAAGTTCAAGATATGACCGTGATGTGATAACTTAGTCTTTCATTTTCTTTCAGTTCATTTGCTTTCAATTGCATACAAGTCCACAGTCAGAATTGTTCTACCTCTTCCACAAGAAGGAACTCTTCCAAAATATCACTAATGATGAACAAACAGATTGTGTAACTTCATAGAATAATGCATGTTAGTTAGAATGCTCCGGAGTTTCATTTGCATTTAATTCATGATCAGTTACTTCATTTCAAGTTTGATGATGACTTATAGCTTAACATTGTTCTAGTTTAGAAGCATCTTAGGTTCATGCTTAAATTAACTCATTGCACTTGCATCTCATAGTCACACTGTCATCCTTTGCACAATAGATTACTTTAGTTGTTAGAATTCACAAGACAGCCTTCATTATTTACAAACATCTTTTTGTTCTGAAAACTACAAAGTGATCCATAACCATAGGAACAGAAGATAACATCACTATAAGGTCTGAAGTATCTCTGCAAATTCCTCAACATTTTATAAACAGAGCTCTTCCTCAAAAGAACTACTTTGAAAAGAAACCAATAACTCTTTGAGTATAAGTTCTGTGACATTCAATTAGATTGCAGAATAGAACTAGGAATAAATCATAAAATAAAAGAGCTTAGGATAGAGTATTGCATCATTAGTGTTTAATTGTTTAGTTAGAAGATTTGCATATTTAATGATCATTTCTCAAGTTTAGTTTGTGTCATCTGACTAAGAAGTCATTATCAAGCTTTTGTTTCTATTCAGTCATAGTTCAGATTCTGCTTCATTGTTTTCAATTGCATTTACCATTCCATACATTAGGCTTAACTCTGTTTTTGACCATCAACTTCTTTCCATTAATTTTTCTAGGCAGTTTCATTGTGAACATAAAACACCAAAAGACCAAAAACATCATAAATCAACATAAAAGACCAAAAACATCACAAAACACTACACACAACGCATTAGGAAACAAGCACCTAGGTACATATGGTACACTTCACTTCAGCAGTTTACAAATCCTGGTTGACAATTAAATGAGCTCAGTTTAGGAGACTAGATTGAGACCCAACATTTTGGCGCTGCTGTCGGGGAAGTGAAAACTAGGTAACCTTTGTTTCTTAGCATCCAAAAAAAAAAAAAAAAAAAACAATTTTATGCGTAGGGAGAGAGATTCAAGGGGAAGATTTATAAACAGCAGAGGCAGAAGTTTGATATCTAGAACATCACTTGTTTCATCTAGATCCAGAGCTAGTACACCTTCAACTCAAACCCATCTTCCATCCTTTACTGATCCTGGACTTCTAAAAGATCTAAGGTCACCTATTCCATTAGAGAAACCTTCCACTTCATCCACTGAACCTGCCATAGAAGAAGATCTAAAAACTCCTGTCAGGGACACAAACCTTTCTACTTCCACAGGAGAGTCAACCATGGCAGAAGAAGGAGGAGGAGGAGTTGTTAATGGAGAACACACATTGTTTGGATGAGGTAGAGGTAGAGGTAGAGGTAGGGGAGAAGGAGGAAGAGGAGAAGGAGGTAGAGGTGCAGAAGGAGGAAGAGGTAGAATAGGAAGCTCTTTTGGGTTCCCTATACTTGATGAAGAAACCAATACAACCATGAAAAACATTTCACCTTCTGTCCTTTCGAACTTCTATGGACTTAAAACTGAAGATCCTGAAACTTTCTTATTCGAATTTGAAGTGTTGTGTAGGACTTATGACTACCTTCAAGATGCTCAAAAATTGAAATTATTTCCTTCAACTCTGAAAGGAGCAGCATTGAAGTGGTTTATGAGTTTAAACAATAGTTCCATTAGAACATGGGAAGACATGAAACAAGCATTTCTAGAGAGATACTTGGATTATTGTATGCCGGTTAATCATAAGGAAGAAGTGTTCAAGATGTTACAAAAAGAAGATGAAAACTTAGAAGATTTGGTGGAAAGATTTAAATACAACATAAAAAGGGCACAAATGGAAAACCTAGATCAAGACACTTTAAAATCTCTTTTGTTGAAAACCATTAGGGATGAATGGTTGGATACCCTTAACATGATGGGAAAAGGGGATATATCACAACTCACATTACCTGAAATATCTGAGTTATGTATCAACCTTTCCAGAGGGAAATCTAAAACTGTCAAAGGTCCAAGAGATCCCGCTCTTGCAAGGGCAAGTAAATCTGCTTCTGGGACAGTAAGTAGATCATAAATAGGACACATGCTTGATGATTTTAAATCTGACATCTTAGGGAGTCTTAGTGAACAAATAGACACCCTCAAGATACAAAACAAGCAAAAGGCTGAATCTGATGCCTTGGCAATTTTTTGTCCCAAATGTAGGAAGAAACATGCCTTGAGAGAGTGTCCTCTAGATGTAAAAGTTGTAGAAACCTGTGTTATTTGTTCCGAGAAACATGAGACCAAGAATTGTCCTTCTCTTCCTGGTCTCAAGGCTGTTTTTCAGGAAGAAACTCCTACAGATTCCACAGAATCTCTTAACTTTGTATCTAGAAGACCTTGGCAGGGATCTCAGATACAAGGATTCCATGATCAAATGTATAATCAACCTCCACCTTGGAATTCTTGGCAGCAACCTTGGCCCCAATTTCAAAATCAATCTCAAGCTTGGGCACAAGGATCACAAGGTCCCTATGGAAGATACTCTCCATATTATCAGTATCCACCATCCTATCCACATTTTTATCCTCAAAATTCCCAACAAAATTTTCCTCAAAATCTTCAACAAAATTTTCAACAAAATTCTCAACAACATCATCCGAACCAACCTCATAAAAATCAACCACTTCCATTACCATTCCCTCAAAAATCCAATCAATTACCAGCTCAGCCCATACCAAACCCCAATAATAAGAACCCTCAGAATACATATATGATAGAAGGACAACAATTTCCAACTTATTTAATTACTCCTCTAGACCTTATTGATGTTCAACTTAGGTCTGGAAGGATACTTGAGAAGAGGAAACCTTCTGTGATCATACAAGAACAAGATAATTCTGAGGAAGACTCCCTACGGGTTAATAAAAGTCTTGGGGAAAATACATCCTTTCAAGATCAAAACATTGAAAAACTGAAACAAAAAGATCCAATAAATCCAACTCCAGTATTAGAGCAACCATCCACATCTACTTCTATACCTCCCTTTCCGGAAAGACTACAAATTGATAAAGGTGTATAAAAACAAATAATGGTGCCTAATTATGATTTCTTGGATGAATTGAGAAATGTTTGCATTAAAATTCCATTATTGCAAGCCATCAAGGAAATCCCAATTTTAGCCAAAACAATAAAGGAGTTGAGTATGAAGAAAACAAGAAAAAGAATAAGAGAAACCAAGAAAATTCAACTGGTAGGACAAATAGCAGACATTATGATGGGTAAGATTACTATTCCAAAGTACCTTGACCGAGGAAATCCAGTTGTCAAAATTCACATCAATGGAATTGAAATTCAAAACACACTCATTGACTTAGGAGCAGCAATAAATATCATGAGTAGACAAATCATGGACAAACTGAAACTTCCTAATCTTCTCTTTACACCCACACTATTACAATTAGCAGATAGATCTGTGATCAGACCCGATGGGGTAATAGAAGACATTCCAGTGTCCCTAGACTCTTGGGAGTACCCTGTGGATTTCATGATCCTAACACCCAAGAATAATCTAGGAGGCCATCCCGTTATACTAGGAAGACCTTGGTTGGCTACATCTGATGCCTTTATTAGTTGTAGGTCCGGTGATATGTATATTTATGATGGTAGTTCAACAAAGAAATTCACTTTATATCCTCCAGCTAGGACAATTACAGAACTAGATGACACTCAATGGATAGAGGATGAAGAATATTTACAACCACTCTTCATAATTTCAGAAATTAGTGAAGATAATCAAATTCTGAATACTCTAGAAAATTTTGAATATTCTCCAGAACACAAACAAGAATCATTTCAAGAGAGATCCAATATTGAGTTCTTGTCATCTAGACAGATGTCTCTTCATTCTATGGACAAATTTGGCAGCTCTACAAGTGAAATCTTTCCAGGCAAAACCTTGAATATAAACAAAAACCTAGAAAGATCTCAACAAGAAGAGTTAGTCAAAGTATTACAGAGACATTCTTCCGCATATGCATGGGAATACACTGACATGAAAGGGATAAGTCCCGAGACTTGTACTCATCACATCTATATAGAGGCAAATTGCAAACCAATCAGACAGCCTCAAAGACGGATGAATCCAAATCTTAGGGAAATTGTCAAGGAAGAATTACAAAAATTGTTAAATGTTAATTTCATCTATCCTATTTCAGATAGTCAGTGGGTTTCTCCTTTGTAATTGTACCTAAGAAAAATGGAAAATGGAGGGTGTGTGTTGACTACCGAGAATTGAATAAAGCTACTCTTAAAGACCATTTTCCCTTACCTTTCATAGATCAAGTATTAGATACATTAGCAGGTAAAAAGTACTTTTCATTCCTAGATGGGTTTAGTGGTTACAATCAAATCCAAGTATCACTTGAAGACCAAGATAAAACCACATTTACTTGTCCTTGGGGTACCTATGCCTACCGAGTATTGCCATTTGGATTGTGCAATGCACCTGCAACATTCCAAAGGGCAGTATTAGGAATTTTTTCTGATCTGATACATGACTGTGTAGAGGTGTACATGGATGATTTTACAGTTTATGGGGATACATTTGAAGAGGCTTTAGAAAACTTGGAAAAAGTCTTAAAAAGATGTCAAGAAGCAAATCTTTCACTTAGTCATGAAAAATGTTTTATGATGTTCACTGAAGGTATTGTTTTAGGGCACCACATTTCAGGGGATGGGATTAGAGTAGATGAGGCGAAAGTTGAAGGAGGGATCCAATATTGAATTTTTGTCATCTAGGCAGATGTCTCTTCATTCTATGGACAAATTTGGCAGTTCTACAAGTGAAATTTTTCCAGGCAAACCTTTAAACATAAACAAGAACCTAGAAAAATCTCAGCAAGAAGAGCTAGTCAAGATCTTACAGAGACATTCTTCTGCATATGCATGGGAGTACACTGATATGAAAGGGATAAGCCCCAAGACTTGCACTCATCACATCTACATAGAGGAAAATTGTAAACCAATTAGACAACCTCAAAGACGGATGAATCCAAATCTTAGGGAAATTGTTAAAGAAGAATTACAAAAATTGTTAAATGTCAAATTTATCTATCCCATTTCAGATAGTCAGTGGGTTTCTCCTTTGGTAATTGTGCCAAAGAAAAATGGAAAATGGAGGGTGTGTGTTGACTACCGAGAACTGAATAAAGCTACTCTTAAGACCATTTTCCCTTACCTTTCATAGATCAAGTATTAGATACATTAGCTGGCAAAAAGTACTTTTCATTCCTAGATGGGTTTAGTGGTTACAATCAAATCCAAGTAGCACTTGAAGACCAAGATAAAACCACATTTACTTGTCCTTGGGAGTATATGCCCTCTAGGAAATATTGCCATTGGATTGTGCGTGCACAACATTCAAAGGCGATGTGGGAATTTTTACGATCGATGCATGGCATTTTGTCATATATTGTACATGGATGATTTTACAGTTTATGGGGATACATTTGAAGAGGCTTTAGAAAACTTGGAAAGGTCTTAAAAAGATGTCAAGAAGCAAACCTTTCTCTTAGTCATGAAAAATGTTTTATGATGTTCACTGAAGGTATTGTTTTAGGGCACCACATTTCAGGGGATGGGATTAGAGTAGATGAAGCGAAAGTTGAAGTTATTTCTAACCTATCCATTCCAAGTTGTCAAAGAGATGTAAGAAGTTTTCTAGGATTTACGGGGTACTATCGGAGATTTATAGAAAAATTCACCAAAATAGCATCTCCTCTCTTCAAATTACTCACCAAAGATTGTGAATTTAAGTGGACTTCTGATTGCCAGTTAGCTTTTGAAACCCTGAAAACCAAAATTTATGAAGCACCTATATTAAGGGGACCTAACTGGAAGTTACCTTTTCATATCTCGACGGATGCTTCCGATACAGCTCTGGGAGCAGTATTGGGACAGAAAGATTTAATTCCCTATGCCATCTATTATATCAGTAAAAATTTGACTCCTGCAGAGTTAAACTATACTGTAACTGAAAAAGAGTTTTTAGCTATTGTTCATGCCATTAACAAATTTAGACACTATATAACAGGCTATGAAACTTTTATTGACACTGATCATTCTGCCATTAGATATTTAATGAATAAATCAATCACTAATGGTAGAGTTATAAGATGGTTGTTATTATTGCAAGAATTCAACATTACTATTCTAGATAGGCCTGGAAAACAAAACACTGTGGCTGACTTCTTGTCTAGAATTTAAAATATCAAAGATGACACTCCGGTTGAAGATCAATTTCCTGATGAATATCTTTTTGCAGTTTCTACTCAAACTCCATGGTTTGCTGATATTGCTAATTATTTAGTTTCAGGAAAGTTTCCTTCAATTATGAATGCAAGGGATAAAAGAAAAATCATTAATGATAGTGCAAGATATTCATGGGTCGCTAATAAGTTGTACAAGACAGGTTCAGATTTGATCATTAGAAGGTGTGTTCGTGAAGATGAGATGCCTGAAATTCTCAAGGCATGTCATGATGAACCTTGTGGCGGACACTTTGCAGATAAGAGGAAAGCCTATAAGATCCTTAACTTAGGATATTATTGGCCATATTTGTTTAAAGATGCAAGGGAATATGTCAAAAGGTGTGACAGTTGCCAAAGGGTAGGGAAACCTTCTCCTTCAGGTGAGATGCCATTACAACCTCAGGTACACATTGAACCTTTTGAAAAATGAGCTTTGGATTTTGTAGGACCTATTAGTCCTCCATCAAGACAAAAGAAATACATATTAGTTTGCACTGATTATGTTACTAAGTGGGTAGAAGCTAAACCATTACTTGTTGCTAATGAATCATCTGTAGTTACTTTTCTTTTTGAGGATATTTTCACTCGTTTTGGTGTCCCAAGGGAAATTGTTACAGATCAAGGAGCTCAATTTATATCAAGGCTAGTGGAGCAAATGATGGAGAAGTACAAAATCAGACATAGAACATCTACTCCTTATCATCCACAAGCAAATGGTCAAGTGGAATCTACTAATAAAGTCATTGAAGGAATCCTAACAAAGATTGTTCATCTACATAGAAGGGATTGGGTAGATAGGCTTCCTGAAGCCTTGTGGGCCTATAGAACTACATGGAGAAACACAACAGGCCATACTCCTTATGAGCTTGTTTATGGGAAGAAAGTTTTGTTTCCTATAGAGTTCCAAATTCAGACATTCAAGATGGCAGTTCAGCTAGGACTTGATCTAACGGAGGCACAAAAGCATAGACTGGAGCAAGTTAATGAGTTGGATGAGATCAGGCAAGATGCAGTTCAGAAAACAAGTCTAGTCCAACAGCAAAGGGCTAGATGGCATGACAAGTACATCAAGGAGAAGAAATTCAAAGAGGGTGACTGGGCTCTCTTGTTTGATTCAAAATTCAAGGATTTTCAAGGGAAATTTCAGACACATTGGCTTGGGCCATATGAAATTGTTCGAATTTTTGATAATGGGGCAGTAAAAATCAGAACTATAGATGAAGAGGAGGTCACTTTTCTTGTGAATGGCCATAGACTGAAGCTATACCACCAGCCACTCTCAAGAGAAGAGTTTGTCAAGAAGTTCCAAGGAGACAATGATGTGAAGTTAATGAAGAAGAGTCTCTCTTCTTCATCAACTTGATTAAATTTTCTGAAGCATTTCTCTTTTGAAAAAAAAAGAAAAAAGAAAAAAAGAAAAAGAAAAAGGTATAAACATGAAAACCAATCACTGATTGGCATGTTTATGCAGAAAAGATAGGGTGAAAATCAGAGTTTCTCTGACACTCTAACTTTTCCCATTTTTGTTTCTAAGCAGCTGTTATAAAAATCATAAGTTCAGTGCCATAGTACTTATGATTCATTTCATCTCATTCCACTCACTTATCCATCCATACTTCATCTCATCCATCATTCACATTTCACTCCATTCCATTCCATTCATTTCACTCCATCTTCCATTCACTTCATTTTCATGTCAAAACATAGAATTTGATATCTTGCTGCAAATGAATAAAATATGTCATGAATTGCAGTACAGCCCTTATGTTCCTTCATTCCATGAACTGAATCCATTTTCCACTTCATACATATCATAATCCATCATCCATTTTCATCCATTTTCATAAACATTTCACCCATCTTCCAGAAACATTTCATTTTCATGATTAAAGTATTCTACAGGAACATTCTACAGCTCAGTGGACATTCTGCAGCTGATCACCTTTTCTGCAGCTCAACAGTCTTTTCGCAGCTATAAACCCTGAAGGCATCAACTAGCAGACATCAGAATTACAACAAAGTGATCCAGTGAATTCATGAATCAAAGACATCAAGAAAATAGTGAAAGATTCCTCCAAAAATGAGCAAAGAAGACAAAGGCTACGAAAACATCAAGGGCAGAGGTAACAAATTTAAAATTACGATGGCATTTCATAAGAATTCAGCATAGTTTAGTTGTGGATTATTCGAAAGTTTATTTTAATTGTTTTATTGATCAAACACCAAACAAACCCTTTACAGACTTTATGTTAAAATCTTCCATTTTAAACTTCATATCCGATAGCAAATAAGCGGTGAAACGGCCAAAGCATTTGAATTTCCCACGTCTCCTAACCAACACATTTAATGATGATGATTTCCCTGCCGTCGTGAATCTTCCGCCGTCTCCTCAAATCATTAACACAATCCTGCCACCACACTTCACCACTCTATTCCATGACCATTGTCATAACTTCATTCCGTAGCCAGTATTCTATTCCGAAGGCAGATATTATTATCATCAGAAGCAGAGAAGGAGAGGTAAATTTGAAAGTATAACAGGTGAGGACTCAAAGCTACTTGACCCCTTGGACAGATAGCATATCACTGTGAACAAAGTTTGGAGCACTTCCACTGTCAACACAGAATTGTGGCCGCGTAGAGTTTAAAGCCTATTGCTACCAGAAGACAGAGGTGCTAAAATTGAAGACTTTCGCTACCAAAGGCAGAGGTGTGGTAGTGATTAAGTTTGAAGTCTGTTGTTACCCGAGATAGAGATGCTGTGGTGTTGAATTTGAAGCATACCATTTGCTACCAGAAACAGAGGTTGAGTTTGAAGTTTGCTGTACTAGAAACAGAAGTGTTTATCAGTGATTGAGTTTGAAGTCTTTCTGTTACCAAAGACGGAGGTATTGCACAAAAAGAAACTTGAAATAATCTACCACTGTCTATCAGAGACACATTAGCTCGAAAATTGAAATTGCTTTCATATCATTCCAAAGTTCAACAGAAGTACATCAGTCCAAGGTTTCGAGGGCATTTTTCAAACAGAGGCATACCAGCCAGAGGCTTTGAAGCTGTTGCCATTATAAATTAGAGGTATGTCATTCCAAAATTAAAACCATTTCCATTTTAAAAGCTTGAAGCCATTTAAATCCGAAAGCAAAAGCCATTGTTTTGTGGATAGAGAAGAGTGTTAATTGATATTGAAAAATCATGGGTTTCATCGTAAGGATTGAGCCTATAGGATCAAAATATTTAGAAGGTTATCCACAATGCAAGGAGATGCTACAACAAATAGGATGGCTTCAATTCTTGGAAAAGTTTAATGGTTTCCATAAGGAAGTCACCAAAACATTTGCCAGATCATTCCAAGGTACTGAAGTTGAAATAGGTGATGTTAAGTTTACTGTTAGTGAAATTTTTATAGCAAAGGCTACAGGATTATCCAGAACTGGGGAAAGATGGTTTAAAAATAGGGAATTCCATAATGACTCCTGGAAACAAATCTTAAAATCACCAAACATGGATGTTAGTGTGTTCAAGAAGGGAATTCCCAGTACAGCATTGAAGAGCAAATGGAGGAATATACTACTTCTTTTACAAAAATTTGTTACATGTGAGGGTAGATATGGGACATTTTATGTCTATCATATTAGACTAATGTTGCATTTTCTAGGAGAAGACTTGAATCTACCATATTTCTTGTATCAAAGTTTGAAGAAAATGGCTTCATGTGTTCAGAGAAGAGTTCAGTTTTTGGAGACAACCCTGTATCATCATGGGTTGGTCAAAATTTTGATTGAGCATCATCTATCTAAAACCAATGATACATGGGATGATTTCTTAATAAGAAATCATTTTGAGGAAGCAAAAGAACTATCACCTGAACCACAGGCCACAAAGAGAAGTAGGAGATGGAGGACTCCCAAAGGTAAAATTGACAAACCGGTTCAAGAAAGCAGTGAAGAAGTCATTTTGGAGAAGTTGACTAGAATCAAGAGTCAACTCAAGGCAGAGAAGATAATCAAGGAATCTGTTATAGAAAAAGGGGAGGGTTCCTCTCAGCTTAGGAGAAGTCACAGGTTAAAAGGAAAATTGAAGAAAACTTCAATCAAACACACAGGGGTAATCAATATTGAAGATGAAGAAACGCCCATTGAAGGAGATGATGATGAAGATTTTTATGAAGGCACCCCTGAGATTGATCCTGCTCAACAGGAAATCTATGATTATGTGGAAACTTTAGAGAGAACAGCTTCAGAAAGAGAAGAGAGAACCCCCAGTCCTCCACTGTCCGAAATTGATATATTGAGGAGGGATAGGTATGAGTTAGAATTGTTGAATAGACACATCAAAAATGAAAACGAAATTCTCAGAGATCAAATCAAACTCAAAACAGATATGAACTCTACCTTATCCCTGCATATAGACAAAGTGGAGAGAACAAATGAGAAGTTGAAGACAAGGAACAAAAAGCTGGTCAGGGCACTCACCAATATCAGGTTCAAACTTGTGATCAAGAAACCTAGAAGGCCTCTAACTTTCAGACAAAGGAGAAGAAGGGGATTAGATGTCCTTGCAGAAGCCTCTGAATTCATGGGATGATTTGCATGAGGACATGCAAAGAAACAGCAGTGGGGGTATGTTGAGCCTCAAATTTGTGTTTTCCTTCACCTCATTTTACCTCATTTCTCCCTTGTCCATTTCCATTTTGAACCCAATTGATCAATAAAAATAGTTAAAATTACTTCTAGAATGGTTTACATGACTGACTTGTTGAATTTTGTGATTGTTGCCATTGTTAAGCATTTTGACCGAAACTAGCTGCAGAATGCATGCATTCCGTAGCTAACCGGCGATTCTGCAGCTACCTTTATGTTTGAGTATGTTCCAGGTGGTCTCTTGAGGAAAAACGCATATGGGCATGATCCACGTCGTGCCTACATGGTGTGTTGCTCGTTATGGAAGAAGAAATGAATTCTGTGTACGGTTATGCACGTGGGAACACATTTGTGAAGGAAGACTCCTACTAGGACTGTCTCAGTCCAGGTGTCTTTTCTCCTTCACGCAGCCACCTCAAAGACTCCTAAAATGATTTGGATAAGGAAAGACATCATTCCTAAATTATTGTAATTATTGTTACTTGCATTTACTTTATAAACTCTTAAGTAGGCCGAGAGCTTAGTTAGAAAATTTGTGTTAGATTTGCTGTTGGATTTTGTGTAAACTCTGTGTTACATCTTTGAAGACACAGAGCATTATGTTCAGACTCTTGCATCGTTAATGGATTAGAAAAAATTATCTTGAAGGCGTGATTTAATTTGGAGTTGAATGCCGTCAAGTGGTAGAGGGCCCCTGCCCCTTGAACGGATTTCTTTTGCGTAAACTAGATAAGTTTTTTCCTAGCTGTCTTTACGTTCTGCATATTGAATTAGTAGTTGTTTTGTTTTATATACTGTGGTCGTACTCATTCTAGTTCTTCCATAAGAAGACACTCTTCCAACAGACTAAAATGATGAATGTTTAAATGACTATGGTATTGTAGGATAGGAGTTAAATTTATATTTGTTTTCAACTAGCTACTGTAGTCATATTCGTTCCAGTTCTTCCACAAGAAGACACTTTGCCAATAAATCAAAATGATGAATGTTTAATGACTATGGTACTGTAGGATAGGAGTTGTATTTGTTTTTAACTAGAGACTGTAGTTATATTCATTCCAGTTCTTTCACAAGAAGACATTCTTCCAATAGATCATAACAATGAATGATGAATAGCTATAGTGTCATAGGAATTAGTTGTAGTTTTTAGTCTTCACTATCACAGTTGCACTTGTCCTAATCATTCTTCCACAAGAAGAAATTCTTCCAAGACATCCTTAAGAAGTTCAAGATATGACCGTGATGTGATAGCTTAGTTTTTCATTTGTTTTTAGTTCATTTATTTTCAATTGCATACAAGTCCACAGTCAGAATTGTTCTACCCCTTCCACAAGAAGGAATTCTTCCAAGATATCACTAAATGATGAACAAACAGATTGTGTAACTTCATAGGTCAATGCATGTTAGTTAGAACAACTCCGGAGTCTCATTTGCATTTAATTCATGAACAGTTACCTCATTGCAAGTTTGATGATGACTTACAGTTTGACATTGTTCTAGTTTAGAAGCATCTTAGGTTCATGCTTAAATTAACTCATTGCACTTGCATCTCATAGTCACATTGTCATCCTTTGCACAACAGGTTATTTTAGTTGTTAGAATTTACAAATACAGCCTTCATTATTCACAAAACACCTTCTTGTTCTAACAAACTACAATAGATCCATAACCATAGGAACATAAGGCAAAATCACTATAAGGCCTGAAACCTCTCTGCAATCTCCTTATCATTTCTATAAACAGAGCTCTTCCTCAAGAAAACTACTTTGAACCAGAATCCAATAACTTCTTGGTGTAAGTTGCACGCTGACATTCAATTGTGAGAATGGGAACTAGGGTGTTAATCATAGAATAAAAGGACTTGGGACGGTGATTGTCATTAGTGTTTGGTAATTTTAGGAAACATTCCTTAAGTTAAATTTGTGTCATACGCTTAAAAAGTCATTGTCGAGCTTTTGTTTCTATTCGATCATATTTTAGATGTTGCTTGATGTTTTTGATTACATTTGTCATTCCATACATTAAACAAACGTGTTCTTGACCACCAATTTCTTTTCATTAGTTTTCTAGGCATTTTCCGACAGCAAACATGAAACCCCAACAAGACCGAAAACATCATAAAATCAACATAAAAGACCAAAACATCACAAAACACTACACACAACGCACTAGGAAACAAGCACCTAGGTACATATGGTACATTTCACTTCAGCAGTTTACAAATCATGGTTGACAATTAAATGAACTCAGTTTAGGAGACTAGATTGAGGCACAACACTTCTATTTTGGCATTCTGAAAATATATGGTAGGATCTTCGGGATCTTCATAGTTGGTTTCATCTTGATTCGGAGAGAAGAATGCTTGTTCTTCTTCTGTG
Source organism: Pinus albicaulis (assembly GCA_034641835.2). Taxonomy (NCBI): domain Eukaryota; kingdom Viridiplantae; phylum Streptophyta; class Pinopsida; order Pinales; family Pinaceae; genus Pinus; species Pinus albicaulis. The sequence continues at coordinate 124,887,883 of CM076576.1, forward strand.
AGGTAAACCTCACTCTCGTTATCAGAACCTATGAGGTTCAAATGATTTTCATCAATGGGTTCTGTATCCCTTTCATCTTCTTCAACATAATTTTCATTAAAGGGTGGCCTAATTTGTTGGTCATTTTCCCTTGGTTTGTTTTGAGGCTGTTCCCTCCTAAAATTTTGGTTCCGATTTCTGTTTGGAGGGTTTGGCTGGTTGTCCCTAAGAGGTGTCTTTTCACTTATCTTTTCCCACATTTTCACCATGGATCTAACCAATTCATCTATTCTAGGATCTAAGGAAGGGGCTGAAGTGGAGACCTCATCCCGGTATGTGACTTTCCTTTTTGATCTAGTCCTAGCTCTCTTTTCTGCTAAGTTGGCTTCTGCACTTATGGCCACTTTTTTCATTTCCTCTAAGGTAGGGGGGTCCTTGTCTCTTAGTTGATAAGTCATGTCTGGGTGAAAGCCTTTGGGGAAATTTGCTAAGGCTGAGCCAAGTGGAGGTTTGAAGTGAGGCGGGAGGGCATTATAAACACTGTTGAGCCTAGTGCAGTATCCATGGACACTTTCCCCATTTTCCCGTTTTAGATTGTTATATTCTGACAGGATTTGAATGGGGTTCTTTCAGATTTCCCACTTATTTATGAAGGTTTGGTAGAGTTCTGGGAGATCATGGATGCTGTTTGGAGTTAAGCTCTTAAACCATTTTTTGGGTTCTCCGCCCAGGCTTTGGGCGAACATCCTCATTCTGATGGTCTCGTCTTCTATTTCCATGTATTCAAAGGCATCGATAATTCTATCTAAATGTTGTTAAGCTATGGTAGTCTCAACTCCAGTAAAGTGCAAGATTTTGGATTGATAGTCATTTTGTAAGGGAGCCAAAGGGTGTGGCAACACCAAGGGTGCATACTAGGCTACCATGGCGAGAGTTAATGGATGATGTACAAAATGAGGGCTTGTAGGATGATCTGTGGCATTTTGAACAATAGTGGTTTGGATGGGTGTGGCGGATGTACTTGGACTAGTACTTGGACTAGTGATCTAATTTTGAGCAGATCTGGGATGGTAGGAGCCAAAGTGATGGAGAAGCTAAAAGTCGGGAGGTGTAGTAGGCGAGGATTCTCTACTAGGACTCTGTGGCAGATCTAGGGGCTCAAGATCATCAAAGTTTACCTTAATTTGTGACTTGCTTCTAAAAATGGTTTTTGCTGATTTTAAGTCAAATGGGGAATCCTGCAAGGCTGTGAGGTGTTCAGGTACTGATCTTGCTTTATGGATGGACCTATCAGTAGCTAAATTTCCAGTTTTGGAAGCTTGCCACAAAATCTTCTCTGGGTCATCTACTATGATAGGGGGATTTGGGTCTGGATGAGATCTGGTGTTGATTCTTCGTGAAGCCAGATTTTGAATCTAGAGTTTAGAGAGGATGGTATTTGTGATTGTTTCAGATGGATGTCCTCTCTAGGGGTTTACTAATGTGAATGATGGTCAAAACAAAAATGAGGACTAGTGGAGTCTCTAGGTGGATTTTTGTGAGAACTATGGTCCACCCCCAACACTATCAAAGATGCTTTCGGGAAAAATTTTTCTAGCAAACTTTGAGATAAAGACTTGCAAGGAAGAGTGATTCACTTGGTTTCAATAGTTTTCTAGGCTGTTTGGACAAGCTAATGGTTCTATTTGCAAGATTATTTCTGTTTATCTCCTATGTTTATGTAAGTATTATGAATCGCTAAGTTATACTTATTTTGTCACTGATTACAGAGTTTGCACCATAAGATTTAAGTTTTGGAAAGGATGAGTCAACATAAAGGTATGGTTTATGAATTTTTTTTGTTTTTAATGGAGTTTTTTAGGCCTAATGGAGGCTAGTGGAGTCACCAGGTGGAATTTGGTTGTTTTTGTAAATATGTAGCTATGGTACACCACCAATAACTAAGGAAAAAACCAATCTGGGAATGTTTTGGGGTTTTTTGAGTTTTTGTGTAGCCTATGAGGTTTGGAAGAGTTTCCTATAACTGAATCATCATTTTTATAAGATGGTGAAAGAGCTAGCTTCTACTCTTCAAAAGAACCTTATTTTTTCTAAGTTTGATTGAGACTTCGAGAGTTACTAAGGTGTACTTAGATTGTCACTAACTCAGAGTCCCACCATGATCGCCATTATGTTAGTGAGCAGTGGGATAAGTCAATCAGATAGTATTTTTAAGGCTTCTGAAGGTTTAGGGAAACTAATTTTTTTTGTTACTCAGAGTCCCACCGTGATCGCCATTATGTTAGTGAGCAATGGGATAAGTCAATCAGATAGTATTCTTAAGGCTGCTAGAATTTTTGGGGAATATAAACTTGTTTGTTACTCAGAGTCCCATCGTGATCGCCATTATTTTAGGGTGGCGATGAGGTGGTTGATCAGATAGTATTCTAAAATTTAGCAAAGTAGTAAGGCCTACAGGAGGCTAGTGGAGTCGCCAGGTGGATTTTTAGTTGTTTTTAGAGCATATGTGTATGGTCCACCACCAATATTTATAAACACCAATCCAAGGAGGTTATTTTGGGGTTTTCTGAGTTTTTATGTGCAGCCTATGGTTTATTAGATTGTTCTAAACACGATTCATCACTTTGCTAGGGTGGTGAAAACAAAAAGAGTTTACTCTAAATGATTCTATGGACTGCTTGCCTATTTAAATTTTGAAAGACTAATGAATCTACAAGAGTTTTCTATACTGTTATGTACTCAGTTAGTCCCACCGTGATTACCATTATGTTAGTAAGCGGTGGGATAAGTCAATCAAATAGTATTTTTAAGGCTTCTGAAGGTTTAGGGAAACTAAGTTTGTTTGTTACTCAGAGTCCCACCATGATCGCCATTATGTTAGTGTCCCGTGATTTGGCTAATTGGCAAGCCAAATGACAGTGTAACATCAAACCAGTCTTTGGAGCCCAAGGACCTAGCCTTCCTGGACTCAGAGAGGGCTCTCTCTATTTGTGTAAGGGATATCTGTGTGTTTGCTTATTGTGTTCTTGATTTTAGGCTAGTTATGAAGTAGGTTTTTGGTTTTTAGGTAGTGAGGGATGAACTGATCAAAGACTAAGATAGGTAAAAAGATGTCAGATCAACTAGGCTATGGGGTCGAAAGGTCAAGAAAGCTTTCAGATGGTGATACAAGGTTGCTGAAGGGTTGATTTGATTCGAGGTAAAATGGATCTTTGGGTAAAATGGAGTGAGATGGACATTAAATTTATGAAGAACAAAGGATTTCAAACATAAATAGTTTAATAGATGACATAAACATGGTAGGGCCAACCATTAATCATGAGAAATGTAACTATAAACTGATCAGTGCATAGAAATAAACATTCAAGCCATTTATAGAGATATATGACTCTCTAACTTTAGGAAATGGCTATCAGACATTGGGGAAATACATTTAAGACAAAAAAAAAACTCAAATCACTATGAAGGAATGCCTAAGCATATTTTTTCAAGCTATTGGGCACTTTGAAGCAAGATTGCATAGTTTTAGGCAAAGGGCAAGATCAGTACAAGACCTGCTTGGTTCAACAAATGAAAATCTAATCAATCAAAGAAAGGTTTCAGAGGTGGAGCTATGACTAGCCATGAGTAAGCAGGGCATACCGTGAATCATACTTAGCATGCATAAAAGCATAAATGAAACAAGCAAACAATATTCTTCAGTTATCAAAGAGCAATCAAGAATTCTTTGATATGCCTAAGAATGAAGAAAACATAGAAGCTATAAATAAAAAGGAAATTTGAGGTGCCTCCAAGGGAATGTCTCAAATCTATTCTCTACTGTCTTATAGCAAGCAAGAACATGGAATTATGAATGAAAACTAAGAAACAAAACAGAGAGAGAGAAATTATACCATTCTACCAAGTCATGGAATCCAACAACAGACCTCCTTCATCATCCAAAAACATCCAATAAAGTATCCAAAAGCATGAGACAAGTGTTTCTTCCAAGCTTGCATAACCATATATTGCTTATATTCATCAATTTCAGCCTTATTTACAATGAAATCCTTTGGAATATATAGGCCAAAGTGAGGAAAACCTCCAAGTTCAACTTGCAATCTCATTGGCCTATCTAAAATATCTGATTTTGTCCTTGAGGCTTTGCAAAGTCCAAGGCACAAAATATCTAATAAAATATCTCAAAAATTCTAAAAAAGGAAAATATATTGACTTTTCATAACTAATCATGCACAAAATAGCTAAGCGCACAGGAGGAAAAGTCACTTTAGAAAGGTTCATTTTTTACAAAAATACTTAAGAAATATATCAGCAGAAAGTCCTCTGACTTGCCGGCAACTTTTGGAGGCCTTCCCGATGTCAAAACGAGGCCCGTGATGGCTTGTTGGAAATATATGAATGTATATTTTCTTAAAATTCTTATTTTTCCCCAAAATTACCACTTAAAGTCCATCAAAAACTGACCTGTGTGTAAAAACCCAAAAAATAGACTTTGCTGATAAACGGGGCAGAGTGTAGAAAAAGTGAGTGTTTTTCGCCATTTTGGGGGAGAAAATCATCTTCAATTGATCTGAAAATCGTTGAGTATATGCCCCTGAAATTATGGCATCTAATGATACCATTTTAATCCTTTGAGGATGCCCCAAACATAAATGGCGATGCCCATGAGTTTTAGCCAAAAACCCAAAAATGATACAAAACAAAAACTTGTTGAATTTCGCCCAATTTTGGTGAGCATGACCCTCAAGGGTTTTCAGAAACATGCTGCAAAGCTAAGGAAAAAATTTGGAGCTTTGAGGTGTCTTTCTTCAATTTTGGTGCTGGGTGCCTCCTTTGAGCCTCCTTGAGTTTTTCCTGTGTGACCTTCAATTTCCGTCGGGCAAACTGATTGAGCTTCTTATAGTGCCCGGGCATCCTCTGTTGAAGGTCCAAATCTCTATTTTCCTTCTCCAAATTTTTTTCCAAGTGATCATTTACCCTCTCAAGCCATGCTTCTTGATTGTTCTCTATCTCTTGGGTGAACAAAGTAGTGAGAGGAGTAGCTTGGAGAAGAGCAACTTCTTCCTCATTTTGTTTCCCAAGGGCTCTTTTGAGTCCCATGGTTCTTGGCCTCTTTCTCCTGGGCTGATCTTCATCTTCGCTCTCATTGAACTCACCCATGTGTTCTTCCAATCTAATTTGTGCCCTAGAGGCCTCCTTTTTGTATTTGATGGCTCGTGTCTCATATACCGCCATATGGACACTCATCTGTTTGTTTTGAATTTGCAAAAAGTTATTGAAGTTTCTAGCTCTCTCTAGATCAGTCCTCAAAGCATCAATTTGGTTTTCTCTATTGATCAAGAGAGTTTCTAGGATTCGGGCTTCATTGTCGCTATCATCACTTTGGTTTTGAATTATGTCGAAGTACCTCTCCTTTTCATGGCTGCTTTCTTCTTTCTCCTTTCCCTTGCTTTGGGTGGCTCTTTTAGTCTTCCTCTTCTTGGGAAATTCGACAATGGGCTTCTTGGGAAATTCCCCCTTGCTTCAAAGGGCCCTAGTTACATTTGGAGTTACAGCTTTAGGCACCCTTTTCCTTGATGTCTAGGGCTTGGCCACTTTTGGAGAAGAGAGCATGGCCCTTTGCCTAGGAGAGGTAGCTAGCACATGCTCTATTAGCTCTTTGCCCTTGTTACTTTCTTCATCATTCTTGCCACTGTCTTGAGTTTCTTCATGGATGCCTTGACTATCCTCTTGCATTTATTTTTGAGGGCTGCCCTCCTCACTGTGCTGCATATCATCACTATTTTTTTCTTCATGAGGCTGCCTTTCCTCACTATGCTGCACTTTTTCATCATGCTGCCCTTCCTTATCTTGCTGCTGTTCATCATCATGTGGCTGCCTTTCCTCACTGTGCTGCACCTGTTCATCATGCTTCCCTTCCTTATCTCATTGTTGTTTATCATCATGCTGCTCATCATCATCTTCCTCTTCATCATGCCCTTCTTCCCCTTGCTGCTCTGCCTCACTGTGCTGCACCTCTTCATCATGTTGCCCTGTTTCATCATGATGCTGCTCATCATCATCTTCCTCCTCTTGCTCATGCTCTTCTTCCTGTTCAATGGGAAATTTGAGCTTCTTGGGAATGGGCTTGCTTGAAGAAGGTGAAGGATGGTGAGTGGAAGGTGAAGGAGATGTATGGAATGAAGGAATAGTGGCGAAATATAGATGTGCATTGAAAGTACCCCAAGAGATTTCCTTCTTCTCAAGTTGATGAAGAATGATAACCTTGATGAGGGAATGATGGAAGAGGCAAGCTGACTGCTGAGAAGGAGGTTTTTTCTGAACAGTGGAGGCCATTTTCTCAATACTTCTATGGAGGAAGAAAGGGAGATTTAATAATTTGTCTCTTATGAAATGCATGAGCAACCAGACATGGTAGGCATAGACCCGGGAGAATCTTCCCTCGCAATTGAAGTATTTCATGATTATCTTCATGAGGGGAGCATAACTAGTCAACAGATATGAGAAAGGAAAAATGGCTGGACATGTATCTCTATGCTCAGGCTTCAAAAAAGGTTTGTACTATTTTGAGTCTAAGTGGCTTTGTTTAAACCACTTCTCTCCGACATAAGGGATTTTGGTGGCCTTGGAAATGGACCTAGGAGAGAACTTGAAATCCAAGCCTGCCAACTGAAAGTGCTTCCCTTGAAATCTCAAAGCACAAAGATGTGTGAAAGGGTAATATATTTTCACCTCCTGCACCCTTTGAAAAAACTCTAGACACCCAACCTCATGAAAGTTAAACAGGACTGATGGATGAGCATTTACCTCTTCAGTTGAAACAAGATCAAACCTCCTGTGAAGGCCACTTCTACTATCCTGCCTGGGAGGCATTTTGTTTTGAATACTCTTTGCTGATGGAAAAAAACAATTTGTCTCAAATGGTCCTTGAAATGGCTTTTCAAGCACACACCTTGTCCTCCTTGTCAATCACTGTTTGACCAAGAAAAGCTGCTTCAAATGTTTTGTGAAATAGTCCCCCAAAACTAACTTTGTGCTCCTTATAAATCACTATTTGTCCTCTTTTATGCCAAATAACAAGTATTTTTTAAATGAAACAAACTCAATCTTATCACTGTGTTTGGGAAAATAACTCTGAAAAGATGTGTTTGTGGTTTATTGGTGAAGAAAGAACATCTTGTGTTTTGGGCAAAAACACTTTTTCCTCCAAACATCTTTCTTTTGTTGTTCACTGTTCTTCACAAAAACAAAACACCCTTCAATTGATTTAAAAAATATTCATAGCATACTCTGTTTTATGGAAGTTTGGTGGCTGGACATAATTTTTTCTCATAACACAGAGAAGACACTTTATAATGATCAAACTTCCATCTTATAAACAATGTTTTTTCCCCTTTGAGTTTTAGACAAAGTCTGCTTTTGTTTTAATAATGTTTAGGACATTTTTCAGCAAACTTTGGGATCTCTGCTTTGTATTTATGTCTAGCAAATTTGTGTATGATTTTGTCTTTTCAATAACACCAGAAGAGTTTTTAAATTGATCTATCAACCCTCCTTTTTCATTTACTGTTTTATTCTTTGAGTTTTTTAACCAAGTCTGCTCCTTGTAGCAGCTGTGGGCGATCATTGTTCTTAAAGGCAACTTAAGGTCCTTTAAAACTGATAAAAACAATTTACCTATCACTATACTAATCTTGGGAAATCATAGCAACAAAAACCTTGGATTTTTCTCAAACACCCTACTCTCCAATCGATGTTTTTGTCTTGTGCTTTTTATATGACAAACTTTTCTTTAAAGCCACTATTTATCTCATGGTTTTTGGAAGATGAAATGCTTTCAAAAGCACTATTTCTCCTTATAACAAAATACTCCTTCAAAAGTCAAATTTCCATGAAGTGATGAAAAATACCTTGAAGAAGAGCCCAAGGGCCTTGGTCGATTGCTTGAGCAGCTTTAGAGCTTGTTAGAAGGCACAAGGAGTGAGCAGCACATTTACTAGAAAGAACGTCGCGCAGTGGAAAAGGTGTCGGGTCGGCCTTTAGGCAGTTGTTGACTGGCGCTACAGGCGTGCTGCGCCACAGTAGAAGATCCTTGTATTTTTTGTCCCAGGCGCACCGCACAGGCTTTAAGCCTGAAAACACTATGAAAAATGCTCAAATCTCCTCGTTTCTCCAATGGGAAGCTTAGGGGGATGTTGCTTGCGTTTCGAAATGCACACTGAGACTTTGCCAACGGTCTCTTACTCCCTTTAAATTTGAAAAAGCCGACCACCTTTTGAAATTGCTTTGTGAGGGTTTTGGAGGCCTTTTGAAAAGGCTTTTGGTTTTAAACAAAACATGAAGCACTGCTTTATGCCTTTGAAGACCTCCTTGCTCTTTTTAAAACAGGAATTTCCTTTGAAACTTCATAAAATACCTTTCACCTGAGAATACTTATTAGCATAGGCTATTGCTTAACCTTTGAAAATATTTGTAAAAACTCTGTTCACATGAAATGGAAGGAGTGTTAAAACTTCAAACTTGGACTGTTGTTCATAGAGGAGTCTATTAATAAAACAACCTTGCAGCTCCTTCAAAACATCCCTTCAGACATATTATGAGATATTTATCTTTATCAGCTGATGAAGGCCCTTTGATATGAATATAAAACTTGTTTGAGCATCTCCTTAACCATTTGTATGAAGTGATTTGTATAGTGAAAACCTCAGGAGAACTGACCCTATGCCTTTTGTGAGGGAGGCCATTTTCAAGTTGACAAACCAACTGTTATGGTGTTCGATGGTTGATCATGCCCATTGTATAGGCTCAACAACAAGGGTTTATAAAATTTCTCTTCAGGCATCAAAAACAAAAACATCCACAGAGGTTTATATGTGCCAACTACAGAAATCTCAACCTTAAGAACCTGCCCATCCTGAACTCTTCAAGTGTAGCAATAAAACTATTCTTGGTCTATATCAATAACTTGCAAGGCTGGTATTTAGAATGGGTAATTAATCTCTTTTATTTGAAACCCCATTTGAAACTCCAAGTGAAAAGCTCTGCTATAGATAGTCTCCAACATCAAGGCAAATGACTAACCTTGGATTTCCAAAGTAATCTAGTCTTTAAATTTTACGGAGATATAGCAGGGGATGATGAGCTGAAGTTGAATTATAAACATTGGAAGGCTGTCCCTGTGTTCCTCTGTGAAGGAGGTCTGTAAGAATAGTGAATTTTCATTCATTTCACCATTTTTGAGAGCAGTTCCTTTTGAAATCTCTGCCATACTGAAATAAATTCTCTTCATCCTCAAACAATGGTGAGCCTTCTACTTGTTTATGAAGGAGGCCTATGTTTGACAAATTCCTGGGCTCTTTTCAACCCCTGTTTTAACCGAATGAAGAATGTCCATGAACAAACTGTTAGTGGTTCTCTTTGTATTTATCAACAGAAGTCAGTTTAAAACCACGATTGTTTTACTTCCTTGGCCATTTAGATGAGGCTGTATTTAGTCAAACTCCACCTCCGGGTTCTTTTTTGAAGGAGACTCTTATAAACATAAGAACAGAGGTTTTTAGCACCATTGTATTGACCATATTTTTGCTTAAACACCATTTTAAATCTGCTAATGTATTTTTTCCTCATCCTTTGGAAGGAAGGTGACTCATCATTTCTGAAGTCATCTAAAAAAACCTTAACTTTCTATTTTTAAATGAAGTTACATCTCTGTTCCTGGCCCTTTGCTTGTTAAATGAAGGAGGTTTTCAACCAATGACCTGACCATCTGCTCATACTCGGAGGAGGATTTACACAGTCATTCAACCCTCTGCTCATGTTTAGAGGAGGTTTTCTTAGTCAATCAACCCTCTGCTCATGTTTGGAGGAGGTTTTACACAGTCATTCAACCCTCTGCTCATGTTTGGAGGAGGTTTTACACAGTGATGCCATCTCATCTACTTTCAAGCAGTGCCATCTTTCCTTTCACTGCCTATTCATAGTTAAGAAAATAAAAGTGACAAATTGAAAATATGCCATGAGGGGCATTACTTTGAGACATGTAATCCTGCTGTTAAAATACCTTTATGCATCTTTAGACATCAAAAGAAACCTGACCAGTATCTACAGAATATTACTTGTTATTCATAAGTCACTAACCTTTTGATGTTTGTAGGAGCTTATTGAAATAACTCTTTGTCCTGTACTTGCATCCTAGGCTCAAAACCACATGAGAAGTGGCTGTCTTCTCATGTTAAGTTTAATAATGTCTTCTGTAACACTGGTACACTTCTTCTCTTGAAAAAAACATTGAAACACTGTAAATCCACCTAATATCAGTTTGACCTATGGCATATGCATTGCTGAGACATCAAGGTTTGTTAGTGGTGTGACTTAAGAGTGTATCAAGATTTATTTGCAGAATAGAAAGATAATCTATGACTGGTTGATATTAGACATATTTTATTTTGGCTTTAGGATAGTTTTCCAAGGGAGGATTGCCTAAAGCGCCACTACCTAACTTAGGGGAGACTTTTTGGATAGATTTGGAGTATTCTCTTTGGAGTTGATGGACAAGTTTGTATGACTGAGGCTAGATAGGGCTTGAAAATCAGGTTTTATCTCATCATGGGCTTATTGAAAAGGTAGGAAGGAAAAAAAAATTATGGGTGTTTTCTAGCTGACAAATTTGACATATTGGAGATCAGCTGCTAGAAAAATTCGCTTTAACAACTAGTCATCATCAACAGGTGAAAAATACTGATGACTAACACTTCCAAAAATTGAATATAAGGGTAATTGATATTCCAGAGGAACACAAGATTGATGTCTTCATAGGGACTTTAAAGGATAACATCCAACATGAATTTTGCGTTTGGGAACCTGATTCATTGGATAAGGCATTCAGGTTGGCAAGAAAAATTAAATGTAAAATTATGGCGACAAGGAAGCCTACCACTCACGTCTATAAAGATGGAAGTGTTGCTACTCCTAGACTTCCAAAACCTACAAGGTTGACACCACAGCAATTGGAAGAAAAAAGAGCAAAAGGGACTTGCTACAGTTGTGATAGAAAATACACTAAAGGTCATAAGTGTGCTAAGAAGAAATTATTTTACATAGATTGTGAAGAGGAGGAATAAAATGAACAAGAAACTTCAAAAGAAGAGTATATGCACTAGGAACCAACCCTAGAAGAAGAAGAAATGAGTCTAGCCATATCGTGTAATGCATTGGCAAGAATTACCACTCCTCAAACTCTCAATATAGAAGGACATATCAAGAAGAAAAAGGTAATAGTGTTGATTGATTCGGGTAGTACCCATAATTTTATTCATTGTAAGGTTGCCAAGGAATTTAACTTTTTCCTATACCCAGCACCAAAATGTCAAGTGATGGTTGCAAATGGAGGCACTATAAATTGCTTTGGAAAATGCCATAATATCAAGTTAACCATGGGGGAATATGTATTGAATAGTCCAATTCTTTCCATTCCAACTGGAGGTGTTGATGTTGTACTAGGAGTACAATGGTTACAATCTTTGGGGATGGTAGCTTCTAATTTTCAAGAAATTTTCTTGAAATTTTTTTCAGAAGGAAAGGAAATTGAATTACTGGGTATCGCAGGTAAGGTAGGAAAGATAATAAGATCTAATGTCATGACAAAGCTTCTGAAGAAAGAAAAACGAGGCGTAATTTCACAATTATGCTCACTAGAAATTCCAACATCAAAATAATCTATTTCTCCATATCTCCAAAGTATTGGACAATCATTCCAAGGTGTTTGAAACTCCCAAAGGAGTCCCACCTATTCATGATCATGCTATTCATTTGATTCCAGGAAGTGTTCCTCCAAACGTCAAGCCTTATAGATATCCTTATGTCCAAAATAGAAAAATTGAACATATGATTGCAGAAATGTTAGAGGTTGGTATAATGCAACGTAGTCAAAGTTCATTCTCTGCTCTAGTAGTATTGGTGCACAAGAAGGATGGATCATGGCACATGTGTCTAGATTATAGGGAGCTGAATAAGCTCACTATTAAAGATAAATTTCCCATTCCTGTGATTGATGAATTATTGGATGAATTACATGGAGCAATTTATTTTACCAAGTTGGATCTTCGTTCAGGATATCATCAAATTAGAATGAAGACTGAAGATATTCCGAAAACAACATTTCAAACTCATGAGGGCCATTATGAATTTTTGGTCATGCATTTTGGCCTTACAAATGCACCTTCTACATTTCAAGGGTTGATGAATTCCATTTCCAAACCCTTCCTTAGAAAATTTGTGCTAGTATTTTTTGATGATATACTAATCTACAACAGGTCTTGGAAGGATCGTGTTCAACATGTTGACAGGGTGCTCAAACTATTGGAGGAGAAACAATTATGTGAAAAAATATCCAAATGTTTCTTTGGATTACATGAGGTGGAATATCTGGGTCATATTGTATCTCACAAGGGTGTTAAGGTAGACCCTAACAAAATTAAAGCCATTAAGGAATGGAAAGTCCCCACAACCATAAAGAAGTTGTGAGGATTTATTGGGTTAACAGGGTATTATCACAAGTTTGTTAAGAATTATTGGAGAATAGAAACACCTCTAACAAAAATATTGAAGAAAGATGAATTTTCATGGACTCCTGAAGTAACAAAGGCCTTTGAACATCTTAAAGAGGCAATGTGCCTAGCACCAGTCTTAGCTATGCCAGACATCACAAAAACCTTTATTGTGGAATGTGATGCCTCGGGAAATGGAATTGGTGTTGTTTTAATGCAATAAGGAATACCCATTGCTTTTGAAAGTCGTCCAATCAAAGGAAAGTATTCACAGAAAGCTATTTATGAGATGGAAATGTTGGCAATACTACATGCACTAACTAAATGGTGACCTTACCTAATGGGAAGACACTTCAAGGTAAAAACTGATCATGATAGTCTTAAACACTTTTTGGAACAAAGACTATCTTCAGAAGAGCAGAAAAAATGGGTCACAAAGATGTTGGGTTATGACTTTGAAATCATATATAAAAAGGGAAGCCAAATGTTATTGCAGATGCACTCTCACGAAAGGATGAGGAGGTGGAAGCTTTTTTTTTGGTGCCATTTCTATTATCCAACCAGATTGGATAACCGAAGCAAGGGATGAATTGAAGAAGGATGAAGAAGTGTGGACACTCAGTCAAAAGTTGCAGCAATATCCTAGTACATCTGATACATTTAGTTGGAAAAATTATTCCTTATGGTACAAATATCACTTATATATTTGCAAGAATTCCCAACTAAAACAAAATATTATTTTGGAATTGCACACTTATCCTTGAGGAGGACACTTAGGATTTTTAAAAATTTACCACAGGGTGAAGAAATAATTTTTTTGGGATGGCCTTAAATCTGATATTCAAAAGTTTGTGGGGGAATGTTTGGTTTTCCAACAAAATAAAGTTGAGACAATTAAGACCCTGGGTCTTCTACAACCTTTATCCATTCCAAGTCAATGTTGGGAGGAGATTTCAATGGATTTTATCATAGGTTTACCTAATTCTGAAGGAAAGCGTGTCATCATGGAGGTATTTGATAGACTTACCAAGTATGCACACTTTTGTGCATTAGCTCATCCATTTAAAGCAAGTAAAGTTGCTACTACAAAAATGGAAACAACTCAAAATATACATGGAAATCCAAAGATTATTGTAACTGACAGAGATCCCATTTTTACTGGAAATTTTTGGACGGAATTATTTTCTTGTTTGGGTACTCAACTAGCTCATAGCTCATCTTATCATCCTCAATCTGATAGTCAAACTGAGATAGTGAATAAATTTTTGGAATAATATATTCGTTTTTTTATATCTGATAACAAAACACAATGGCAAGTGATTACCTCTCGCTGAATGGTGGTATAAAACTTCCTTCCATATTGCATAAAAAATGACCCCATTTATGGCACTTTATGGATATCATCCACCGTCCATCACATCTTCTTTAAGAGAGAATTATAAGGTTCAAGGAGTGGAAGATCACATCGATCATCAAAAAGAAGTTCTCCAACTCTTAAAGGATAACCTAAATTTGGCACAAAATCGAATGAAACAACAGTCAGATCAACATCGCAGCGAGAGAATTTTTGATGTAGGAGACTGGGTATTTTACGGCTACAACCATACAAACAAATGTCCCTCAAGCAAGCTAAGAAGGATAATAAGTTATCGCCAAAATACTATGGTCCTTACAAGGTGTTGCAAAATATTGGTACTATGGCATACAAATTGGAGCTTCCTACTTTTTCGTGAGTGCATCCAGTTTTCAATGTTTCATGCTTAAAGAAGGTTATAGGGGACAAACTTTCAGTTCAAACAATATTGCCAGAACTTGATGAGGAAGGAAAAATCGTATTGGAACTTGAAACAGTCATGGAAACAAGAACTCAACAAATACAAAATCGATCAATTTAAGAGTATCTCATCAAATGGAAGAACTTACCCACTGAAGATTCTACATGGGAGGATGAGAATTTTATACAGAAGCATCTAGAGCTAATCAAATGTTGAGGACAACAATTTTTTGAAGGAGAGTGGCATGTTAGGTCGCTATATTAGTAGTATAGTCCCTTATTGTTGTTAGTGTAACCCTCTTATTGTTATTTTTGTACCCTTGTAACCCCAATATTGTTATTATTGTGCCCTTACATTATTATTGTTAGGTTGGCTAGGATTCTATTGTGACCCCGTGGACTCCTATATATAAAAAGGAGGTTTTGTCATTTGTATCATCCAAGAATTGTTCATTTATGTAATGTAAAGGAGGTTTCCCCCTCGAAGTGGCTTATTTATAAGGAGTTTCTCTCTCTTTTCTTCTATTTTTAGAGATGGTTTCATAACACACTAATTCACCCATTTCACAACCATCATCACCATTTCACACTCGGATTGGTTCATCTAGCATAGCCAAGATCAGTGAGTTTCAAATGACCAAAGTGGCTGAGATAGAGACATTATCAAAAACATATCAGAGAGGTCATAGGAAAGTGTTTTCTCCATAGATTCTGGAAGGGGCCTAGCCTTCTTCATCGACAAAGCGGGTAGACAAAGGAAAGAAAAAGATGACATGGGAAGATATTCAGGAAGAGATCAAGCATGAGGAGGGAAATATTCATGAGACAGAAATGGAGTTTGACCTTGTTTACTTAATTAGAAAGATGATTTTGAGATCACTAGCACAGTAATCAAAGAAAAATAAGCCAATATTAGAGAGCTACAAACTAATCTTGATAGATCTAAATTTTTCATTACCTTTCTTGAGCAGGATAACTAGCAGCTAAAGACCAAACACTTCATTGATGAAGCGAAATTCATCAAAGCTCAAAGAGAGGAAGAAAGCTAAAGTATTGCTTGAAGAGACATTGGAAAAATATGGTGTGCTAGATGAACTAGAAGAACAAGTGCTAAGAAGAAGGCCAAGGACTAGAGGTTTGAAAAGAGCCCTAGAACTAGAAAGGAAGAAAGAAGCAGAACTAGCATATGAGGTCACTCTTAATGAGCAATTTGTAGTTGTAATCAATGAGAATAAAGAAAGTTGGCTTCAGTAAATAAATGACCACCTTGAGAAGTTGTTGAAAAAGGCCAAGAAAACAATGATATTCAGAGAAGGATGGCAAAGAATTATGCCAAGAGAAACAAAATTGCAAGGTCAAAACTTAAAACAAGCTAATGCAAAAATTGAAACCTTAACCATGCAAGAAGAGAAAAAAAGGCTTGATATCCTCGTTGAAGCCTCACTCCATGCCTAAACCTCATCATCGGTCACCATTCACCAAATTTTGACAATTTTTTATACATTTTTGCATATTTTTGAAGTTTTTATGCATTTCTGGACAGTCATGTGACAATTGGACTGTCAAGAGCGCAGCGCCTATTATCACTGGAAAATCAGACAAGCAAAGATGACATTATTAAATGTCAGACAGAAGGATTTACAGGGCTGAGGCACATTGCAAAATCTAAATTACTTAAAAATCTATAAGGTCTAGGAGGAAAATAAAATTGCGCACTGAAGGAACCAGCAAAATGTGACTTTGCACACACTTTTCTTCGATAAGCGCGCCTTTGAGCAGCTTGAAGAAACATTTACTGGAGAATATTAACTAATTACTGAGAGGAATAATTAAACATAACCAGCAACAAATAATAAACAATAAACACAGATGTTTAACCGGGAAAAACCTCAAACTCCAGGGAAAACCCATCCTAATGAAATTTCATTAGCCTTGGCCAAAACCCTGGCCAATCCAGCCAAGTGAGCCTTCACCACTCACATCTAGGCGTTACATTACAATGACGTCCTCTGAGCCTTTTATAGGCTCCATTACATGCAATACCATGAGCTTAAACCCATGGGTGCACAATACCATGTGCCCCAAAACCATCACTGTTTAGCTCAGTAAAACTTGACTATAATTGCAAGTCAATTTACCTAACATTCCCCCCTTAAACTTGACTTGGGGTTTCCCGACCAAATCCAACCAAAAATGCTAAATGAGACAACCCCGCTCACTCTACCTCCTCCCCCCTCAAATTTTTACTCAGGGTAATTGTTAACTTGACATCCCCCCCTATCACCTAGGTCTAACCCAGAATTTACCAGTGATTACCCAGGGGTACGCATGCCATACCAGGTCTTACAACAGTATGCCCATTTACATGTAAAAATTAACTCCATTATAATAATTTTTGTTTTTTTGTTTTATTTTTTACCCTTGTTGCTCTCTTAATATAACCATCCTCTCATCTCTGAATTTCTCAGACCAACTTCTTGTTACTACTAGTCGCTAGATCTGGGTTGTGGCAGCACCATTGTCCTCTTTCTCCATTGAGAAACCCTCCATGGAATTCCCCATGGAATCAATCAATTAGATATTTCTTATTTCCTAGCAACACCGAGCTCTGTATGGCCACATCTCCAAAAGGCTACATTGATTTCTCTATTCACATGCCAATAAAACCCTTGGCTATGAAAGAGTCCCCCTGAAGCCAAATATGGCTTTGATACCAAATGAAGAAAAATTTACTAGAGAATATTAACTAATTACTGAGAGGAATAATTAAACATAACTAGCAACAAATAATAAACAATAAACACAGATGTTTAACAGGGAAAAACCTCAAACTCCGGGGAAAACCCATCCTAATGAAATTTCATTAGCCTTGGCCAAAACCCTGGCCTATCCAGCCAAGTGAGCCTTCATCACTCACATCCAGGCCTTAAATTACAATGAAGTCCTCCGAGCCTTTTATAGGCTCCATTACATGCAATACCATGAGTTTAAACCCATGGGTGCACAATACCATGTGCCCCAAAACCATCACTATTTAACTCAGTCAAACTTGACTATAATCGCAAGTCAATTTACCTAACACGGCTTTCCCTTAAAAAGTCGTGTGGTCTTGAGAGTGGCAGAAGTCACTTTCCGTGACCACAAGGAACACTCCAAGACATTGATCCCACACTCGAGGCCCCCTAAGGACAGCCACCCAAGCCTCCTTAGGACCTCAAAGGAGCACACAATGGAATCACCCTCCTCTCTTGGGTCACCATCCATCAATGTACCAAGAGAGGGAAGGAGAGTTTGAATTCTCCTATAAAAGGCCACCAAGAGATGAACAATATGAGAACACATTGTTATGCTGGCCAGAATTTCCCCAAGCAATCTAGTAGTGTGTGATCCGGAGCAGAGATAGAGGGGACTCAGTTTTTGGCCATCCAACAACTCTAGTCCACCAGAGTAGAGAGAGGTAGACTTTGCACCAAGGTATCTCGGAAGTAAATACATCCTTGCATCGGGACTGAGAACTCCTTAGGTCTAAGGGCCCCTTGGCAAGTGGGTAAAATTTTCAGCCTTCAGTCCTACCAGCACTCAATAAGAGGGGACGTAAGCACCACCGTTTGGATTATCGAAGTTGCTTGAACCTATTTAGAGCTTTGGTATTATTTGTTTTAGTTTAGTTTTTATGTTTGAATATGCATGATATTTCACTATTTAGTATGCTTATATCTTAACATGTTCCCTAACTTTCTTGATTCCCTTTATTTTCTGCCTGTGACCAAGAACTTAAGAGGGTAAAACCACTCCTCTTAAGCAGGTGTGATTTGGTACATTCATGCTCCAAACACACACACACACAGGATTAGCGACTCCACTAACTTTTATTTGTAAATTTATGTGGTTGTGCCTTTTTATAGAGACCTCTTTCTTTGTTGTGGAGTTGGGCTGGAACTGCCCCTTTTCTCTCCTTAACTGCCTGATTCACCCTGAGTGATAGGTTGAAGCTGAAGAGCTCCCAAAAATTACTTTGCAGGAAAATTGCGCAACTTCTTTACAGGCATACACACCCAAGTGTGTGCATTCAGCTGTGACCTGCGTGCAGCCTTCGCGTCTATCTTACCCTTTTGCACACAAAAACTAGAAGTAGTATTTTTCTTCTATTTCCATTTATCTCTTGCTTGTAAAGTGATTGGCAGCCCAAAATAAATCAGCCAGCACTTGTTGAGGTGTCCCACAACTTGTTAAAGCTCACTTTTAGCTGTGTTTTAGTAGTTTAGGTGTTAATTTTATTTCAAGTTGATTTTTGCAAAGTTAACACATAGTTTAAGTAGGAGGAAAATTAACTTGCATTCCGAAATAATTTTTGTTTTGCGAATTTAGGCACCAAAAAAATTCTAGATAATTAGCCAAAGTAAGTGGACCAAGTCCACGAATGCTTAGCTAAATATTTTTCATTTTTTAGTGTAAAAGTCATTAGTTTAGTTCAATTGTTTGCACTAGGATTCGAGACCGGGATCGAATTTTCTGTAGAGAGCAAGTAATCTCTACTTCCTTTGCACCTTTGGGTGATCCTAGGCAAGCATATGAACACTCTCCATTCATAACTCACCATCTCCCTATAGTTGATCATTTATATTAACTAGGAAAATTTGGAAGCGGCCCACATCCGCACATGTTTTTCTTTTGAGCAAGGAACAAACAACCATATTTTAAATAGGGGCTTTTGAAAAGGATCAGTGCATATCCACACGTTCAAATTATGTGCTTGGTCACCTTTTGTTCACACACATTCACACCCTAAGTAAATTAAAGACACCTAAAACTAACTTAATCAAACTCACTAAACTCTCCCCATATGGGCCACAAGAGAATTTATAGTTTAAGTTAGGACCAAGGGGGTAGGCATCCAATAAGCCGCCTTGGTTAGTCTACATCTTGAAACATATAAGTTGATTGTTTATGTTGTGAAACCAGCTCCAAATATAGAAGAAAAGAGAGATCAATGCCTTAGAAATAAGCCACTTCGAGGGGGAAACCTCCAATACATTACATGAATGCACAATTATTGGATGATACAAATGACAAAACCTCCTTTCTATATATAGGAGTCCATGGGTCCACAATGTAATCCTAGTGGGGCCACAATATAATCCTAGCCGACCTAACAATAATAATTTAAGGGCACAATAATAACAATATGGGGGTTACAGGGGTACAACAATAACAATAAGGGGGTTACACTAACAATAAGGGACTATACTAGTAATATAAGGACCTAACATGCTCCTCTCCTTCAAAAATGTGTTTTCCTCAACACTTGAGTAGCTTCGGGTGATTTTGTATAAAATTCTCATTCTCCCATGTAGAATATTCCGTGGGTAAGTTCTTCCATTTGATGAGATACTTTGAAATTGATTGATTTCTTAGTTGTCGAGTTCCTGTTTATGTGACTGCTTCAGGTTCCAATATGGTTTTTCCTTCCTCATCAAGTTCTGGAAATATTGTTTGAACTGGAATTTTGCCCCCTGTAACCCTTTTTAAGCATGAAACATGGAAAACTGGATGCACTCACGAAGAAGGAGGAAGCTCCAATTTGTATGCCATAGTACCAATCTTTTGAAAAACCTTGTAAGGACCATAGTACTTTGGTGATAATTTATAATCCTTATTAGCTTGCTTGAGGGACATTTCTTTGTATGGTTGTGGCCGTAAAAATACCCAGTCTCCCACATCAAAACTTCTCTCATTGTGATGTTGATCCACCTGTTGTTTCATTCGATTTTGTGCCAAATTTAGGTTATCCTTTAAGAGTTGTAGAACTCCTTGTTGATGTTCGATGTGATCCTCCACTACTTGAACCCTAGCATTTTCTCTTAAAGAAGATGTGATGGATGGTGGATTATATCCATAAAGTGCCTAAATGGGGTCATTTTTGCTGCAGTATGGAAGGAAGTGTTATACCACCATTCAGCCAGAGGTAACCACTTGACCCATTTTGCTTACTTATCAAATACAAAACAATGAAGATATCCTTCCAAAAATTTATTCATTATCTCTATTTGACCATCGGATTGAGGATGATAAGATGAGCTATGAGCTAGTTGATTACCCAAACAAGAAAATAATTCTGTCCAAAAATTTCCTTTAAAAATGGGATCTTTGTCACTTACAATAATCTTCGGGTTTCCATGTAGCTTTTGAATTGTTTCCATCAACGCAGTAGCAACTGTACTCGCTTTAAATGGATGATTTAATGCAAAAAAGTGTGCATACTTGGTAAGTATATCAACTACCACCATGATGACACTCCTTCCTTCGGAATTAGGTAAACTTGTGATAAAATCCATTGAAATCTCCTCCCAACGTTGACTTGGAATGGATAAAGGTTGTAGAAGACCCGAGGTCTTAATTGTCTCCACTTTATTTTGTTGGAAAACCAAACATTCCGCCACAAAATTTTGAATATCAGATTTAAGGCTATCCCAAAAAAATTATTTCTTCACCCTGTGGTAATTTTTTATCAATCTCGAGTGTCCTCCTCAAGGAGAAGTGTGCAATTCCAAAAGAATCTTTTGTTTTAATTGGGAATTCTTGCAAATATATAAGCGATCTTTGTACCATAAGGAATCATTTTTCCAACTAAATGTATTATATGTACTAGGATCTTGCTGCAACTTTTGAATGAGAGTCCACACTTCTTCGTCCTTCTTCCATTCATCCCTTGATTCAGTTATCCAATCTGGTTGGATAATTGAAATGGCACAAATCAATGCTTCCACCTCTTCATCCTTTCTTGAGAGTGCATCCGCAACAACATTTAGCTTCCCTTTTTTGTAGATGATTTCAAAGTCATAACCCAACATATTTGTGATCCATTTTTACTTCTCTTCTGAAGATAGTCTTTATTCCAAAAAGTGTTTAAGACTATCATGATTAGTTTTCACCTTGAAGTGTCTTCCCATTAGGTAAGGTCTCCATTTCTTTAGTGCATGTAGTATTGCCAACATTTCCTTCTCATAAATATCCTTTTGTAAATAATTTCCTTTGATTGAACGACTTTTAAAAGATATGGGTCTTCCTTCTTGCATTAAAACAACACCATTTCCATTTCCTGAGGCATCACATTCCACAATAAAGGTTTTTGTGAAGTCCAGTGCTAGGCACATTGCCTCTTTAAGATTTTCAAAGGCCTTAGTTGCTTCAGGAGTCCATGAAAATGCATCTTTTTTCAATAATTTTGTTAGAGGTGCTGCTATTCTCCCATAATTCTTAGCAAACTTGCAATAATACCCTGTTAACCCAAGAAATCAGCGCAACTGCTTTATGGTTGTGGGGACTTTCCATTCCTTAATGGCTTTAATTTTGTTAGGGTCTACCTTAACACCCTCGTGAGATACAATATGACCCAGATATTCCACCTCTTGTACTCCAAAGAAACATTTGGATGTTTTGCATATAATTGTTTCTCCTCCAATAGTTTGAGCACCTTGTCAACATGTTGAACATGATCCTTCCAAGACCTACTGTAGATTAGTATATCATCAAAAAATACTAGCACAAATTTTCTAAGGAAGGGTTTGAAAATGGAATTCATCAACCCTTGAAATGTAAAAGGTGCATTGTTAAGGCCAAAAGGCATGACCAAAAATTCATAATGACCCTCATGAGTTCGAAATGCTGTTTTTGGAATATCTTCAGTCTTCATTCTAATTTGATGATATCCTAAACAAAGATCCAACTTGGTAAAATAAATTGCTCCATGTAATTCATCCAATAATTCATCAATCACAGGAATGGGAAATTTATCTTTAATGGTGAGCTTATTGAGCTCCCTATAATCTAGACACATGTGCCATGATCCATCCTTCTTGTGTACCAATACTACAGGAGCAGAGAAAGAACTTTGACTAGGTTGAATTATACCCGCCTCTAACATTTCTGCAATCATACGTTCAATTTCGTTCTTTTGGACATAAGGATATCTATAAGGCCTGATGTTTGGAGGAACACTTCCTGGAATCAAATGAATAGCATGATCATGATCACGAATAGGTGGGAGTCCTTTGGGAGTTTCAAACACCTTGGAATGATTGTCCAAGACTTTTGGAGATCTGCAGAAATAGATGATTTTGATGTTGGAACTTCTAGTGAGCATAATTGTGCAATTACGTCTCATTGTTATTTCTTCAGAAGCTTTGTCATGACATTAGAGCTTATTATATTTCCCAGCTTCCCTGCGATACCCCATAATTCGATTTCCTTTCCTTTGAAAAAAATTTCAAGAAAAGTTCTTGAAAATTAAAAGCTATCATCCCCATAGATTGTAACCATTGTACTCCTAGTACAACATCAGCACCTCCCATAGGAATGGAAAGCATTGGAATATTCAATACATATTCCCCCATGGTTAGCTTGATATTATGGCATTTTCCAGAGCAATTTATAGTTCCTCCATTTCCAACCATCACTTGACATTCTGGTGCTGGGTATAGGAAACAATTTAATTCCTTGGCTACCTTACAATGAATAAAATTATGGGTGCTACCTGAATCAATCAACACTATTACCTTTTTCTTCTTGATTTGTCCTTCTATCTTGAGAGTTTGAGGGGTGGTAATTCCTGCCAGTGCATTACACGATATGGTCGGATTCATTTCTTCCTCTTCTAGGGTTGGTTCCTGGTGTATATCCTCTTCTTGTTCATTTTCTTCTTCCTCTTCACAATCTATGTAAAATAATTTCTTCTCAGCACACTTATGACCTTTAGTGTATTTTCTATCACAACTGTAGCAAAACCCTTTTTCTCTTTTTTCTTCCAATTGTTGTGGTGTCAACCTTGTAGGTTGTGGAAATCTAGGCGTAGCCACACTTCCTTCTTTATAGAATTGAGTGGTAGGCTTCCTTCTTGCCATAATTTTACATTCAACTTTTCTTGCCAACCTGAATGCCTTCTCCAATGAATCAGGTTCCAGAACGCGAACTTCATGTTGAATGTTATCCTTTAAAGTGCCTATGAAGAGATCAATCCTGTGTTCCTCTGGAATATAAGTTACCCTTATATTCAATTTTTGGAAGTCCTCAATGTGCTGCCCCACTAAACCCTTTTGTTTGAGATTTATCAATTGGCTAAAGAAGGTGTTGCTCTTTGTATCCTCATAATGTGCTATCATTTCCTCCGTAAAAATTGACCAAGTGATAATTTTTTTACGGAAGCAAAGCCATCGATACCATACAAATGTGTTTTGTTCTAAATGTAAAGTTGCAATGTGTACCTTTTGTGTGTTTTGCACATTATTGAGATCAAAATATTGCTCCATCTGAAGTATCCATGTTACGGGGTCCTTGCCATCAAACTTCCTCATATCCATCTTTGGAATATGATGGTTCTTCCATCAAACATTAGAGTTTATGGAATCACGATTAACATTTACTTTGTTCTCATCATGAGTTTCATCTACTATATTTTCACCATTAAGAAAATTTTCTTGTATCAACTTTGTCAAACCTTCGATGTCTACTTTTAGATCATTCTTCATGTTTTCCATGTTGTCTTTCATTTTTTCATCGATCTTAGCTTCCATATCATCCATCTTAGCTTCCATGCCCACTTCCATGCCATCCATCTTAGCTTCCAAACCATTCATCTTAGCTTCCACGCCTTTCTTCAAAACATCCATCTTAGTTTCCACACCTTTCTTCAAAACTTCCATTTCATTTTTTGTTTCTCTTTGCGATAGTGAAATTTGGTGCACTTTCTCTTGTAATTTTGATATCTCATGTTGTGTTTCTTCGTCTTCATGAGTCATAGTAGAGCCTTCTGAAGGCTTAATGGGTGTTGAATTATTTTTAGGGGGAATTTTAGAACCCAATACTGATATATATTCTTCAATATGCCCTTGGAATAAATTCAAACTATTTTTTTTTCAAACAAGACTTATGTAATTTGAAAAAAATACACACATTTTTCTTGCTTTTGAGGAGCTCGATATTGAAACTGAATTATCTCTCTGATTTCGGATATTCAATATCTGAAATTTGGCCTTGAGGTAGCCCTCTGAATCCTCTTTCGAATTCCACAGTTCTGACCTGATTTGGATTCTTCAAGACAAAGTTATGTCCAATCTCCCACAATGACCTAATTATGGACTAGTTCTGTAGAGAAAACATGTATGACTTGCCACATGTCACTATTTTCTCCTTTGTCTCTGAAATTGATAGATAGGAAACTGTTGGAAATACTGAGAGTGGGGGTGAATTAGTATTTCTTTCAATTAGAGCATTATTTAATCTTCAATTATTATTAGTGTTTGTACAATGATAGCAGAAAACAAGAGGAACACAAATGCACACAGTTTTTAAGGTGGAAACCCACTCCGGGACAAAAACCACCTAATGCTTTTCTAATAATTCTTTTCAACTCCAATTGAAAATAAAGCTCCAACTTCCTAGAATCTAGAAAATCATTCTTCTCTAGCTCCCACTGGATGGATGCTCCAATGCCCGAGATTCTTCAGTAGTCAACTGAACAGATGCCCCAACACCCAATGAGCTACAACTCACCCTAGCACCACCCTACCACCCTATAGAAGAATAAAAGAAGAATGGACTCCCGTACCAGGGAAAATGGTCCACTTTTACAATGATATAGAATGATGTAGAAGAAGAAGATATACTAGACCATAACCCCAACTTTGATACAACCACCTAATGATGATCCTAGACCTCCCAACACTGCCTCTTCAACCCTTGGCAGATAGACACTAGTACAATTTGTACAATAATGTATTTACAATGACTAAGTACAATGATACCTTTACAATGATTGTATGCAATGCTGCCCACTTGAAGACTTCATATGATGAACTTCTTGCTGCTGTTATGCACCTTGGTTGCTGCTCTTGTCATGCTACCTTTTGCTGCACCTTGTTTTTCTTTTATGCCATAGAAAGTCTGGTCCTTTGCAATCCTTGACAACACATGATCTAGATTTTTCTTGCCTTCTAGGAGCTCGATATTGAATCTAGTGTATATCTGTTATTTCAGATCCTCAATATCTTATTTTCGGTCCTGTAGTATTCCTATGAGTCATATTTCCAATGCCATAGGTCTGACCCAATTTGGATTCTCCAAGAGAGAGTTATACCCAATTTCTCACACTGCCCTAATTACGAACTGTTTTAGTAGAGCGAAATTGTATGGCGTGCCACGTGTCACTGTTTATTCATTTGATTCTGAAATTGATAGAGAGAAAATGACAGAATGTTCACTATCCATCACTTTTTACAGAATTCCAATCTGATACTCAGAGAGAGAGTTATGATGAATTTACCAAGGTCACTTCTTTGAGATGAATTTCAGGAGCCTGCAAAAATCCTTACTTCCATAGATCATATCTCCAAAATATTGTGCAACTTGATCTGAAATTTTTATTGCAGATTTCTCAAGATTTCGGTTTCGCCTCATAAAAATTTCAGCTTCTGAGCCTTCGTAGAAAAAAAGTTAGAGCGAAAATTCCACGATGATCCGTTTTAGATGGCCGAATCCTTTACCTAAGGAGGAAATGAAGATCACAATATATATGAATGCTTAAGTTTAGAGGGGCTTCAACAAGTGAACGTGGGAGGGATCTTAGGAGCTTAAAAAATATTAATTATGACTTTTCAATGACCCATGCCCCAACCCCATGGGGTTTTAGCCCACTAACTGGGGGTACAAACTTCAAACATGAATATCTCTCAAACCGTGAAGAATTACATGGCATGCCATATATCAACGGAAACATCTCGACAAGTAGAAACCATCAAAAGCATTATTGACCCATAATATATTAATTTGGTAGGTAAAACTTCCCATTAAATATTGGGTAAGCCCCTGGTGCTGCTTGGGTTGACATCAATGACAACCGCTGATCAACAGAAACTACAGTTCGTTTTCTTCCAACCACTTTTTACATAATTCCAATCTGATGCTCAGAGAGAGAGTTATGAAGATTTTCCCACGATCACCTCTTTTAGATGAAATTCGGGAGCCTGAATAAGACCTAAATTCCATAGATCATATCTCCGAAAATTTTATGAACCAAGCTTTTAAATTTTGTGAAGATATTCCTCAGGATTTCTCCTTCGCTCTCTAAAATTTTTAGCTTTTGAACCTTCGTAGAAACAAATTTGTAGTGAAAATGTGACGATGACCTATTTGGTGCAACGAAAACCTAGAATCTAAAGCTTCGATACCAAATGTTATGAAACCAGCTCCAAAAATAGAAGAAAAGAGATATCAACACCTTAGAAATAAGCCACTTCGAGGGGGAAACCTCCAGTACATTACATGAATGCACAATTCTTGGATGATACAAATGACAAAACCTCCTTTCTATATACAGGAGTCCATGGGGCCACAATGTAATCCTAGCCAACCTAACAATAATAATTTAAGGGCACAATAATAACAATATGGGGTTACAGGGGTACAAAAATAACAATAAGGGGGTTACACTAACAATAAGGGACTATACTAGTAATATAAGGACCTAATAGTTTAGGGAACTTTCAAACCCGTCTATCCGCCCACAGCAAAGAAAACCCGAGCACAACAGAGACACAATTCAGAGGGGGATAGGCTAAAGCCCAGTGCGTGCGGTATTATTTGGGGCTACCTGACCCGTATAATACTTGGTACTGGTAGCTAAACTACCAAGAAGCCCAAGACTCGAATGCTCACATGGGACAACAGTGCTTAGTGGCCAAAATTAGGGCATCCTTCCCTATAGGTGATGTTGCAAGCAACACTAGATCCTCTACCCTTACCTTGGTTGATTTTCTTCGGTTGAATGGGGGTGTCACCAGTTCTTTTGATACGTTATGCCAGCATTCACAAGATATCTTCTCAAGGCCCGTTACATTTGAGCGTGTGAGGACAATTAGGTCTTATAGGATTTGAGTGCCATATGCAAACAACAAAAAACCATATTTTTTGATTGACTGATCACATTGGACTAATCTAAAGGGAAATTTTATCTTTTATTTTCACTTTTTTTTATGTATGCTATCAAATTTTTTCTTTGATTATAATATCTATCTTCACAAATATTTCCAAAAACATACCTAGTCGACGCCAGAATGGACCCAACGGGACATCATCAATCTAGACATCTTTTGGACCTCCCACATTACCAGGAGGGGTTCTAGGTATTTTTCCATTTAGGCATCAAAGATGAAACACTGCCACCATTATTGGTTCATACTTTTTTGGGGCATCATTAGTTGGGAACCCTAGTCAGTCTCCCAACGCCACACCAGTGAACACCCCCAGAGGTTCACCACACACCACTCCTCCCACAACCCCTAGCGGGCAGAGGAGTGCTACCCATTCAGGAAGCCAGGTGAACGCACAGCAGGGTACATCATAGAAAAACCCTATTCCTAACTAGAACATTGTGTTTTCACAAGTTTCAATGGCTACAAACTCGCAATCACCTTTCCTAGATTCGTTAAATCTACCATATTTAACCAAGTTGACAAACGACCCCATTGCACACAACCCTACATGGCCTCCCATGCCCACGAATATCCCTTCAGACATTCCAAAATTCGAAGGGAAGCAAGAAGAAGACCTCGGAAATCATGTTATGGCTTTCCACCTATGGTGTTCATCGAACAACATCTTTGACGATACTATTCAACTAAGACTATTTTAATGACCCTAACTAGAATAGCCGCGAAATGGTATATGGAGCAGCCCTCTGCAACACATGGAACCTTTAGCGCCCTCGATACTGCATTCGTAACCTATTTTAATTTACCCATCCACCACGATTCTGAAATGGAATTACTGACCCACTTTAGGCAAACACCCGTCGTCCATATCTCGGACCATCTCCACCAATGGTGGCGGCGTCGTAGTTTCTGCAAAGCCAAACTCGACGATCAAGTTCTGTTAGACCTGTTCCTGAAAACTCCCACCACAGAGATTTCAAAGGATGTGGCACAACAAAAGCCCATATGCGAATAGGACACCATCAATAAGGCCCAATAACTTGAACTGATATATACGCAATTAGGGTATATTTACAATATCCTGCCCCACGCCCCATGCCTGCAAACTTACAAAGAATTTCCAGGCGCGTCGAACTTCGCAGACGGTTTAATTGAGTCATTGACCCAAAATCACCGAAGCATCAGAATTCCATACCCCGATTATCCATATGATTCTACCCAAAACGTACTGCAACCCAACTACCAAAGTCATCTTGCGCCTCTGCAAAATTTGACCAGTAGGGCATCATCGTATCACCATCAGCAAGGAGGACCCTATCCTCCAGCTCAGGGGACCTAGTACGCAGCTAGACAAGCTGACAAAAGAGCTCCCCCTAGCATCCATTTATAAACTAGGGACAAGGACTGTAATATGCCCAGTCCCCAGGACAAAACCCACCCATGCAAAATAATGCACAGGTGAACTTTGTGCAACCTTCCCAAATCCAACCGCACCAGCCATACAATCAGGAGAATCCAAATTATCCTCCCAATGCGGTTAAGAAAAAATGAAAAAACAAGCCTAAAGGAAATCCTAGACAGGGGGGCAAGAATCAACAACGCCCTCTGCGATCTCAGGCTAGAGGCAACTCCAACCAAAATAAAAACTAGGAGCCAAGAAACCCCCAAAGGTATAACAAGAGGGAAAGCCTTCAAATAAACCACTCTTGTTCAATATGCAGTGAGTACGGCCATTACATTCACCACTGTCCCGACCTCCCTGAGCTGAATAAGTTGCAAAGTAACCGTTGATAAGGGGGATCCTCCCAGTAGACAATATTCATGCAGGAGAATTTCTTCCATCAAGGGACAGTTCGCACGCAGCAAAAAACTCCCGACGATTCCAGAAAAAATAGCCATGAAATCTACATGACTAGTGAAGAAATTTTTTTCAGACACGAAAACAAAATTACGATACCCCACTAGACACCAATGCATCAGGGGCTAATACAAGTGCACCAAAAGCACCTTTGACCATATCAAAGATGCCTATTGAACCTTTTACAAAAATGGCTAAGGGACCAACTAGGCGGGCAGGAAACCATTCCAAATCAGCCCATAACTATAGCATTGTATATGATCTAGCTCAATCTCCCGCCACTATGTCATCTTTGGAGGTATTACAATCATGCCCAAAGAAAAGGAAAGCCTTAATTTCCGCATTAGGTGCCATCGACCCTGCCGATTCGTGTTTGATGGCTTTTGATTTAGATAAATCCACCCCTAGGCTTCCCTCGATAGTTGCCTTTCAGATACCGGTGTCAATTTAAAACATCACCATTCACCGATGTATTTGTTAGTGTCAGTATTTGCATACTTCCACCAGGGGTCAAAACACATTTTTCATGTGCATCTTAGGTGTCACACTCTAAAAAAATTCCAATCATTCCATTAGGTCATGATATAAAATTGTGCCACTAGTGGTTGTCCTTGTCGAGTGTCCCATTTTCCTTCAAAATTATATGCTTGCTGACCCTCTTCCATGTCTTCATCATGCTGAAAACAAGTCTGCTTCCATTTCACTTTTAGTCAAAATCACTCTTTGAGTCATTTTCTTTCATTTCTCATTAGATCACTAGGGTTTCATTAGGTCAAAGAATTGCATTGTCTCATTTTCAATAAAGGGTAGCAAAAGGTGTGAGAGTCACTCTCCCAATAATGTCTCTTTACCATGTAAAGATGATCTCCAAGATGGTTTCCAAAGTTGTATTTTGATTTCAAGTGTGAGTTTCATTCCAAGATGTAATTTTATTTTTATCCATGTAATTTTATGTCATTTCAAATGTAATAAAGACTCAGTTTCCCAAGTCTGCCAACTCAAAGTTCCACATGCCAACACATCAAGTGTCAAATAAAAAAAATTTCTACTTTAGCAATTGATCAAATGTCAAAGGGAGTTGTCTTTTTCCAAGGGTGCCTAAGTCATCATTTTCCACAAGCACTATAACCCTAATTTCCTCTCCCGCTAAGCTAGGGTTTTCTATGGAATCAGAGACATAAGAGAAGAGGAGGCATAAGTTAGGTCATATCAGTAAGTATGAGGTCATTCAAAACTCATAAACATCATGTCTCCATAATTTTCCAAGAAATCATTCCAAGAGTCAAGCCATTTGCCACTCATAGGGTCAGTTTCGCCTTAAACTATGTTTTCAACCAAACAGAGATGAATTTACAAAAAGTGAGAGATTTTTTTGTCCATAATAGGCGAAGGAAGAAAAAAATCCTTCATTTTTTACACAGGTATCATTTTTTTATAAAACTGTCAAAATTACAGGTGCTACAAGAGGTTTGCTGCATTTCTGGAGTGACCCTTGGAAAATCAAATTTTATCAAAGTTGAAGTTTCCAAATGACTTTCTTGATGAGTCCAATGATAACTAGACAGAGAGAGATTTCTAATGAGCTATCATGAGATCAATTTGGAGTTGAGGAAGGCCTTTAAAAGTTGCCTGCAACAACACTCTGCATTTCTTCACCCTCATTCTGCACTTTTTGACCAGTCTTAGGAAAATCAACTTTTGGAAACTCAACTCCAAACAGAAAACAAATGTATATTTGGAAAGTAAACCATAATTTATTTCCAACGAGCTATATTGGGCCCAATTTGGACACTGGGAAGGTAGTAAAAAATAGTTTGCAAGTTGTGGGTAAAAGGGCGTTGTGCCTAGGCCAAAAGCACTGCACTTAGGGCAGTTCTGGCAGTGTAAAAATGAACGGTGTTGCGCTTAGGAGAAGGGTGTTGCGCTCCTAGGTGAGGCGTTGCGCTTAGGCCAAAAACACTCCAAACTCTTCCAAATTATTCCAAATTTTCCCTTCTTCTCTAAATCAAGTAAGTAAACTCTCTTTCATCCCTTTTCCTTCATTTTATGCTTATGGGTAAAGTTTCATATTGGCAAGAAAATCACAAAAACCCTAGTTTTCCCTAAATTCCCCTCCCCGTTACAAAATTTCCCCAAAACCCCTTTGTCCCAAAATTATTATCCCTAGACCCTATTTCTTCACCCCATATTCCCAAAAACACTAAAACTACCATTTCCTAAGTCCCTTTACCCTTTTCCATCAAAACCCCAATTTCTAGGATTTTCACTCTTTTTCCTAAATTCCCCCCATACCTTTGACCTGTAATTAAATTCTCATTTTCATCTCCCTTCATATTTTCACCTCCCATCACCTCAGCAAGTTTCTTAACCCTTTTCCCCATCTCCCTTAATTTTTGTGACCCTATCCCTACCCCCTAAAGCCCTCATCATCATTTCCTTCTTTGCTCATATTCCCATCACTCCCTCACTCACTCTCCCTTTCCTTCATCTCCCCTAGGGTTTTCCAAATTTCCAATAACAAGCATGGAGAGAGAGGAAAGAGATTACATGGAGGAATAACATAGTGATTATGAGTTTGATGGCCAAAGACAAGAAACCTCAAAAGAGAATTGGAGAAAGAAAAACAAGAAGCCCAAAGTCTAAGTTTTGACCAGCAGTTGGCAAAGGAAATTGAAGACAATAGAGAAGTGTGGATTGAGAGATTCAACATTCACTTGGAGAATCTTATATTGAAAGCCAACAAATATAATCAGATGCTTAGGCACATGGCCCATCACTATCAGACTCGGAACAAAATTTCCAATATCAAGGACAAATAGATGAAAGATAAATTGAGGAAGATCTGGAAGGGCAAGAAAGGAGGGGATAAACTCAATATGCTTGCTGAATCTTCCTTAGCTCAAATTTGACAGGTGGTTGTGGTCCCATGAGTTTTTTGGAAATTTTGGAAAAAACACAGGAAACTATGCTCTGAGCGTAGCACCTTGGCGCTACGCTTTTTCTTGGGGAATATAATGAGAAACATGAAGACATAATTAGGTTCATAATGATGAGGACATACCCCCTATAATTTTTCTAAGAATTTGGAGCAAAACTGATCATGCAAAAGGGCCAAAAACAACCAAAAAATCATGTTTGTGCCTCTTTTTCAGGATGGCACTACAGTTAGAGGCAGTCTTGGGCGAATGCAGTTTCTAGGGGTAGAATAAACTCGGAATTAGAAACAAAAAAAATATCAGGAAAGTAAATAGGACAGGATTTCCAATGAGCTATCATGAGCTCAATTTGGACATCGGGAAGTTAGTCAAAAGTGACCTGCAAGAAGACCTATTTTTTCCTCCTTGGCACTGGGCTTAGGACAAATTTTCTTTGTTTTAAAGTTTTTTCTATTTTTCATGGAATTTTTTAGTTTTATCTCACTAGATGGGGTTTTCACTGATGTAATTGGTAAATATGAATGTAATTATGATTAGGATTAGTTTACTATAGGTAGATTCATTATTTTGAGTCCTCTAGAGGTCAAATGAATCAATTTCCTCTCTTTTAGAGGCAAGTTGTCGGGTCTTCCTAGTCTTCAGATTCTTGTTAAAAATTTGGTGGAACTGATCCTCATCTCATGGATTCGACTCCCTGAGGCTAGGGAGAGTGGTTTTTAGGTCTATATCTTCTTCTTCTTTCTCATTTATAGAGGCTAGACTCAGTTGGATGCTTGGATTTTGAAGAGACACACTTTGTATTAGTTCTGAGCAGGAATATTAATCAAATTTGTAGCTATTTTTTTGGGATCCCTTTGGTATGGTGTTTAGTTCAGTTTCTCCTTTTGTTTTCATTTGTTGAAATGTATTTTTAATTTTCTTCATCATTTCATAACTTCTAAGTGAATGTATGCAAGTTAGATAAGCATAATCCATTCTCATATGATCTGTTTTGGGTAGACATTCACAACCTTCTTCAGTTCAGAAAGAACCCATGATTCCACCATGCTATTTCTAGCTCCTCACCTGTCTTGATCATCCCACTCATTAAAATCCTAAATTGCTAAATCACTATGCCTACCTTGCCCCATAGAACACCCTGCAAATTTTGACCTAATATCCCTTGCCCTAACTATTTGACTCCTCCTGATCCAACAAAAACCTCACAATCAAAATAAAAAACCCTGAGCTACTATACCTAGCCTAATATCTTCTTTCCTCAGTTATTTTTGCTGTGATTCATACGGAGAGAGCCCTATCATGGCCTAGTAGGGCTAGCTACTTCGATAAGTGTGGTTTCAGGTTACCTCAGAATTGCCTTTCTCAACATGAGGTTCAATCCGAGTGATAATATTTTGGCAACCACACTTGGGACTGAAAGATCATATCTTCCCTGGGAAATAACGAAAATTTTTAGATTTGTTTGCTGATGGTGGATAGCAATCAGATGCATATGAAGGCCGAACACTTCACCTGGTGACTCCATTCACTGAAAGATACAAAAAATGAACACCTCATGGTGACTCCACTGCATGAATACTAGTAGCTTCAAGCATTTTCAAGATGGAAACTGTTGCAAGAAGGTATGCTCCCATGAGCTGGGATCACATTCCAGGTTTCCCAAATAAAATTCCTAACGTAGATTGGCAAAGGAATTTTCCTATGTTTAAAGATGATGATAGGAATGGTGTTGCTTTACATCTGGTTAAATTTCACATGCATACACGCAAGTTGAAGGTTGAATTTCCTCAATATTTTCTCTTAAAGATGTTCATGGCTTCTCTTGAAGGAAAAACACGATCTTGGTATGAATGTTTTCCACCTACCAATATTTGTTCTCTTAGAGTTTTCCATTCAATAGTTTATGAAGAATACAAGGAGTCCTATCCTTCTTTGTCTATGGTTAATAATTGTTGTTATCAATTTGCGGTTTTCATTCAAGACCTAGAAGATTATTATGATGATAGTGAGTTCATGGATGAAGAGATCTTGGAGGCTTTGCATGAAAATCCTTTTCATCACCAAAAAGAGCAAGTGTTTTCTCTCATGGAAGAAAAATATGATGTATATTTTCTTCATGTTCATAAAGACGTCCCACAGGAGACAATTCTTGCAGCAGTACAACAAGTTGATCAACCAAAGGTTAAAGAAGATATTCAACATCCTTGTGAATCTTCAAGCGAGAAAGAAGACAATTACCATGTTATCAAAAGAAAACAAATATTACTTTCTCCTCTTTCTGAAGATGAGATAGATCAGCTCCTGAAAAATCATATTACAGCCCAAGCTAATGCAGGTTTTCCGAGTTCACATAATCAACAAAGTATTGGTAAAAATTCTTCCATTTTTCAAAATGAAAATCTAAGTTTAAATGAGGACAGTCCTGAAACTAGATTTATAGATCATCATGAAGAAAGAAAATCTCTTTTTTCAATGTTCATATTTGACGAAGTTTCTCCTTAAACTGATTTTCCTAAGTATGATGAATCTGAAGATAATTTTGATGAGGAGCTTGATGAAACTATACAGGAAATTTTTGTGAGTAAACCAATTTATGATGATGATTCCCTACAAGGATATTAGCTAGTAGATATTTTTTTCTTTCATGAA
This sequence comes from Pinus albicaulis, assembly GCA_034641835.2. NCBI lineage: Eukaryota > Viridiplantae > Streptophyta > Pinopsida > Pinales > Pinaceae > Pinus > Pinus albicaulis. The sequence continues at coordinate 124,922,607 of CM076576.1, forward strand.
GATGATAGGGCTGTCATGTTTGATAATCCTGAATAATGTTTCTTGTTTAAGGATGACTTAGACTATGAATTTAAGGAATGTGAACTAGAGGGAGACAGTATGCCAGAGATAGAATCACAGTTACCCATGCTTGAGGAATTTTCATCCAACACTCAGATAGCAGAAGATTATACTTCCCTATGACTTTCTATGGATAAACAAAAAAGCGTTCTTTCAGATCAGAATCAAGGGAGTACTTGTATTTTTGTTGCTAGATCTCAATACAAGGTAATGCTTCAGGATTTTCAAAATCCCTTCAGTAGTCTTTTGCAAGCATTGGAGAATATGAATGTTGTTTTGTTTGTCAGTAGATTCAGTCTTGGTTTCAATTTTTATTGTGAGTTGCCTACATGTACATCATTCTTCCTGCTCGAGGAAAGTAAGAGCAGAACTTTAGTAAGTAGGCATCTCCTGGATTGGTTACACTGGAAGGATCATTTCACCTAATTGGAAATTGTACAACAAATTAGAGTAGGTTGGTATCATTTTAGTTTGATTTTATTTTATTTTCAGCAAGTGTTGACAGAATTCATCAAGGTTTGAAGCTCGAGGTTAAGGCCATAAGGCTTTGATGATATGTTAGTGTGGGTTGAAGTTTGCTGTATGTTTTCAGTTTCAATTTTAGTTTTAGTTTAGTTTACAGATTGGACTTCATTACCCAATGAATATGCACTTGTTCTATAGTGTTCTTGGCACCTCCCAAGGAGCTACCATCCCTAGCTGGAGCCAATGTTAGTATCAATATTTTCATACTTCCACCAGGGATCAAAACACATTTTCCATGTGCATCTTAGGTGTCCCACTCTAAAAAAAATGCAATCATTCCATTAGTTCTTTGTCGAGTTTTCCATTTTCCTTCATAAGTATATGCTTGTTGACCCTCTTCCATGTCTTCATCATGCTGAAAAAAAGTCTTCTTCCATTTCACTTTTAGTCAAAATCACTCATTGAGTCAGTTTATTTCATTTATCATTAGGTCACTACGGCTTCATTAGGTCAATCATTGCATTGTCTCATTTTCAATAAAGGGAAGTAGAAGGTGTGAGAGTCACTCTACCAATAATGTCTCTTTACCATGTAAATATGATCTCCAAGATGGTTTCCAAAGTTGTATTTTGATTTCAAGTGTGAGTTTCATTCTAAGATGTAATTTAATTTTTATCCATGTAATTTTATGTCAGTTCAAATGTAATAAGTACTCAGTCTCCCAAGGCTGCCAACTCAGAGTTCCACATGCCAAAACATCAAGTGTCAAATACAAAAAGTTTCTACGTCAGCAATTGATCAAATGTAAAAGGGATTTGTCTTTTTCCAAGGGTGCCTAAGTCATCATTTTCCACAAGCACTAAAACCCTAATTTCCTCTCCCACTGAGCTAGGGTTTTATATGGAATCATAGACATATGAGAAGAGGAGGCATAAGGTAGGTCCTATCAGTAAGTATGAGGTCATTCCAAAATCATAAACATCATGTCTCCATCATTTTCCAAGAAATCATTCCAAGAGTCAAGCCATTTCCCACTCATAGGGCTAGTTTCTCCTCAAACTATGTTTCCGACCAAACATAGATGAATTTGACAAGTGAGAGAGGTTTTTGTCCATAATAGGCTAAGGAAGAAAAAAATCCTTAATTGTTTACACAGGTATCTTTTTTTTTTAGAAATGTCAAAATTATAGGTGCTACAAAAGGTTTGCTGCATTTCTGGAGTGACCTTGGGAAAATCAAATTTTCTCATAGATGTATTGTCCAAATGACTTTCTTGATGAGTCAAATGATAACTAGACAGAGAGAGATTTCCAATGAGCTATCATGAGCTCAATTTGGAGTTGAGTAAGCCTCTAAAACGTTCCTGCAACAGAACTTTGCATTTCTGCACCCTCATTCTTCACTTTTTGACAAGTCTTGGGAAAATCAACTTTTGACAAGGAAAATCAACTCCAAACAGAAAACCAAATGTAGATTTGGAAAGTAGAATTGAAGGGATTTCCAACAAGATATCTTGGGCAAAATTTGGAAACTGAGAAGGCAAACAAAAATAGTCCGCAAGTTGGGGGTAAAAGGGTGTTGCTCTCCTGGGTTAGCCGCTACGCTTTGGGCAGTTCTGGCAGTGTAAAATTGAACGGCATTGTGCTTAGGAGAAGGGCGTTGCGCTCCTGGGTGAGGCGCTTTGATTAGGAAAAAAACCCTCCAAACTCTTCCAAATTGTCCCTTCTTCTCTAAATCAAGCAATTAAACCCTCTTTCATCCCTTTTCCTTCATTTTATGCTTATGGGTATAGTTTCATATTGGCAAGAAAATCACAAAAACCCTAGTTTTCCCAAAATTTCCCTCCCCATTAAAAAATTTCCCAAAAACCCGTTTGTCCCAAAATTATTATCCCTTGACCCTATTTCTTCACCCCATATTCCAAAAAACACTAAAACTACCATTTCCTGAGTCCCTTTACCCTTTTCCATCAAAACCCCAATTTCTAGGATTTTCACTCTTTTTTCTAGATTTCCCCCATACCTTTGACCTGTAATTAAATTATCATTTTCATATCCTTTCATATTTTCACCTCCCATCACCTCACCAATCTTCTTAACCATTTTCCCCATCTCCCTTAATTTTTGTGACCTTGTCCCTATCCCCTAAAGCCCTCATTTCATCATTTCCTTCCCTGCTCCTATTCCCATCACTCCCTCACTCACTCTCCCTTTATTTCCTCTCACCTAGGGTTTTCCAAAGTTCCAAGAACAAGCATGGAGAGAGATGAAAAAGATTACATGGAGGAAGAACACAGTGATGATGATTTTGATAGCCAAAGACAATAAACCTCAAAAGAGCATTGGAGAAAGAAAAACAAGAAGCCCAAAGTCTAAGTTTTGACCAGCAGTTGGCAAAGGAAATTGAAGAAAACAGAGAAGTGTGGCTTGAGAGAGTCAACATTCACTTGGAGAATCTGCTAGTGAAAGCCAACAAAGATAATCAGATGCTCAAGCACATGGCCCATCACTATCAAACTCGGAATAAAATTTGCAATATCAAGGTCAAATAGATGAAAGATAAATTGAGGAAGGTTAGGAACGGCAAGAAAGGAGGGGATAAACTCAAGATGCTTGCTGAAGCTTCCTTAGCTCAAATTTGACAGGTGGTTGTGGGCCCATCCCAAAAATTTTGAGAAATTTTGAAAATTTTGAAGATTTTTTAGTTTTTTGGCAATTTTGGAAAAAACACATGAAATTCTGCTCTAAGTGTAGCACCTTGGCGTTACACTTTTTCTTGTGGAATCTAATGAGAAAAAGGAAGACATAATTGGGTTCATAAAGATGAGGAAATTCCCCCTATACTTTTTCTAAGAATTTGGATCAAAACTGATCAGGAAAAAGGGCCAAAAACACCCAGAAAATCATGTTTCTACCTCTTTTTCAAGATGGCACTGCGCTTAGAGGTAGTCTTGGGAGAATGAATTTTTTAGGGGTCAAATCAACTACAAATCAAAAAACAAAAGCAGATCTGGAAATTACACAGGACAGGATTTCGAATCAACTCTCATGAGCTCAATTTGGACATCAGGAAGTTAGTCAAACATGACCTGTAAGAAGACCTCTTGTTTCCTCCTTGGCATTGCGCTTAGGACAAATTTTCACTGTTTTAAATTTTTCTCTGTTTTTCACAGAATTTTTTAGTTTTATCTCACTAGTTGGGTTTTTCACTGATGTAATTGGTAAATACGAATGTAATTATGATGAGGATTAGTTTACTATAAGTAGATTCATTATTTTGAGTCCTCTAGAGGTCAAATGAATCAGTTTCCTCTCTTTTAGAGGCAAGTTGTTGGGTCTTCCTAGTCTTCAGATTCTTGTTCAGCATTTGGTGGAACTGAGCCTCATCTCATTGATTCGACTCCCTGAGGCTAGGGAGAGTGGTTTTGAGGTCTATATATTCTTCTTCTTTCTCATTTGTAGAAGTTTGACTCAGTTGGATTCTTGGCTTTTGAAGAGACACACTTTGTATCAGTTATGAGCAGGAATATTAATCAAATTTGCAGCTATTTTTATGGGATCCCTTTGGTATGGCGTTTAGTTCATTTTCTCCTTTTTTTTTCATTTTTTGAAATGTATTGTTAATTTTCTTCATCATTTCATAACTTCTAAGTGAATGTATGCAATTTAGATAAGAAGAATCCATTCTCATATTCTCTGTTTTGGGTAAACCTTCACATTATGTAATTTCTTTAGTTTAGAAAGAACCCATGATTACACCATGCTCTTTCTAGTGCCTCACCTGTCTTGATCATCCTACCCATTGAAATCCTAAAGTGATAAATCACTATGCCTACCTTGCCCCATAGAACACCCTGCAAATTTTGACCTAATATCCCTTTCCCTAACTGTTTGACTCCTCCTGATCCAGCAAAACCCTCACAATCAAAATCAAAAACCCTAAGCTACTATACCTAGCCTAATATCTTCTTTCGTCATTAATTTTGACTGTGATACATATGGAGGGAGCCCTCTCCTGGCCTATTAGGGCTAGCTACTTGGCTAAGCGGGGTTTGAGGTTACCTCGGAATTTCCTTTCTCAGCTTGTGGTTCAATCTGAGTGATAACAGTATCACTGACGAGGGTGCATCCACGTGCATCATGTCAAAGAACGTATGGAAGGATTTAGGGTGTCCCTAACTAAATCCATCAGACATCATGCTTATAGAATATGATGGATGCCCTTCAGCCCTCGTTGGTCTCTACCAAAACGTCTCGGTCTGCTAAGCTGGCAAGACAGTCCTTATAGAAATTAAAGTCTTGGATGCCCAACTGGATTACAATGTACTCCTTCGTCGGAGTTATATGTATGCCATGTCAGCCATAGCCTCCTCCGTCTTCCGAACTATGATGTTCCCCCATGAGGACCACATCGTTACGGTCGACCAATTGACACACAATGAAAAGTGGCCCCTAGAAAATACCGATGTCATTCTACCCTGTGTAGACACATCTTCTGAGACGCTTACATGATACCAAGAATATGGCTCTAGCCAGTTCAAACCGTCGTCCATCCTAGGGTCATTCCTTGGAGATCCCCCTGTTATACCTAATTCATCACCTGATGTCACAGGGGATTTGGTGCGCATGATGTCCTCATCAAGCATCGAAGCTAGTCAAGACACGGAGACAAGCAGTAATGACATGGAGTCCTCGGCCATGGTAGCTTCTCTCACCTACGCCGCCTGCCAAACTCCTTTCCTCTTCCCCATAGGAGGTTTTGTGTCGCAGCAGGTCATGGCCATGGTGGTCCTACCAAACTTATCATTTGAAATACTAGTTTGGTACCTGGTCCCACTTACTCCAATGGGAGTTGAACACATCACCTCTACAGGGTTAATCCCCCTTAATACTAAGCAGGTCCCATCCATTAAGGAGACTATCAAAAACACCCCTTTAAAGGAAATTCCCATCATAAAGCCTATGGTTATGAAGAAGAAAACCAAGAGAAGAGGAAAGAGGGTGGAAAATACCACCAAGCCACGGGAATCACCACGCTGCACCATATGTGACGTAGTAGGCCACCCTACCCACATCTGCCCAGAGATGGACGAATTGAAACCACTCCTTAGCTCTATGGCAGACATCGCGGCCACAAGTTCCCGTAAAAAGGAACCTGTCACCAAAAATCAAGGCAAATAATTGCATACAAATCATGCATGCACTATCTGCAACAATTATGGACACTATACTCATCATTTCCCAGAGATCCCACGATATAGAGATTCCTTACATGCCATAGAGCAATCCTATCAAGAGGATCCCTCCACCCAGTCATCTAGAGATGAACCTTGCGTCATTCTATACTTGTAGGAGGAACGACAGTCACTCGAAAGACTCCCATTCATCTTACCCCCCCCCCCCCCATCATACGTTGTGCACTGGAACTCATCCACAAGTGGTATACTATAGAGCATGTTTACTATGTTGGATTGCGGGCAACACAATTCACTTGTCCTTTATATGAAGACAACCACATTTTAGAATAGTGCCATTATATCCCCCGATTTTGCTTAGCATTGTCTAGTTTGCACTCAGCCATAGTTCGCCACTCTCAAGAAGATGGCTCTGAATCTGAATCTATGGATAGCTTGACAACTCAAGAATATTTGATGAGTAGATCCATCCTCTTTCTGTCAGCTGAAAAGTGACCAGTCGAGGAACCCTTAGTTACCCCCAACTGCCCTCTACTGAGAAGACCAACATGTACGTTGTGTAAAACGCCCAATCATGTGGTCGCCACTTGCCCTAACTTAGTAGCGCTACGTCGCTGGTACCTAGTCACACCGTTAAGAGCGTAGGATGGGAATACCATATCTAGGTTTTTCTGTCTAGTATGTTGGGGCAATCACCATGAACAACGTTGTACCTATATCCCACATGTAAATCCTCTAATTGACATGATACATACATTAGAGAAGAAATGCGAGGATATTCTCAACCAATATAGGAGGAAGAAAGCCCCCAAGCAATCTACTCCATACCCAAGTCACCATGAGAGGAAAATTGGGAAGGAGCGCCAACCAAGCATGACCTAGGTCCAACATAGGATAGCATGTGGACTATGCAACCTGATCGACCACCAGGTCAATCAATGCAAAGAATTGAAGCACCTCGCTAATAGTTTTCGCATAGTCTCTTCTCTCTCGCAAAGACTTCTCTCTAACCAAGAGAAGATCATGCACAACTATTTCCGGATTTTTTCACGCTTTCATCATACAATAAAATATGAGCATCTCCCAAAGCTTAGAGTGGAAAGAGCATTGTTAAGTCTATACTCCCAAAAAAAATTTAGACGCACTCAAGACAAAAACTTGGAAGTGGAAGAAGAAGACCCCATCTTCTACATCATATCCTTTCCGAGCATACACTTCAGGGACAAAGAGTATTGTTGATTTCCACACGATATACTCAGTTGGAACAGTGGTCCCATGCACCATTTTCACTGGCCATAACCATGAACTAGAGGCATGCCCACTAATGGAAACATTCAGGCACCTCTACACCAGACACAATTTCCACCCACCGGAAATTTCTCATCCAAACAAGGGATCTAGCCTTGCGCTCACACAAGCTCCCATCATGGAGATTCTCCCCCCACCAAACGCCAACAAAAAAATACACAATATACGATTCATTTCATCATATATCGGAACCAGGACTCAAGATGCGCGCACATCTTGGGTTTCCAATCTTATTCCCATCATGAAAAATCAGGGCACCCTACACTTTTGCATCGATTTACAGGAGATCCCAAGTTTACATGCCGCCATAGAACTCCTCAATGATACCCATCCTCTAGAACAATGTTTAGTACAACTAGATTTCGTCGATGAACGTCGACGACAATCGCTGCAACACAATGAGGCCCACAAGAAACGGGTAAAAGCATCATTCGACTGCCACATTAACCCTCGCTCATTCACTGAGAGAGAGCTAGTTCTCCGCTACGATGTCGCAAAAGAAGCCCTATGGCTAGGAAAGTTCAAAACTTTGTGGAAAGGACCCTACATCATAAAAAAATTCCAACTCAAGGGGGCATACATCTTGAATGAGCCGGATGGAACATGCCTCAGCAACCCTTTCAATGTCCTTTATCTCAAGGAATTATACACATAAGGGCCAAGAAGGCCCACCCCTAGAGTCAAAATACACAGACCCAAACACTTTAAATTTTTGGCCAAAATACTTGTCACAAAATATGCTCTTGTGTCTCAATGGATTACCAACTCGACCATTACTTCGTATTTGTTGATGGAGCATTGCGATGGTCTCAAAGTTTAGCAACAACTTCCCGGGTTATCTATCACCCTGACCGATCACCACCTACACCAATGGGCTTTGTATCGGCTCATAAACAAACAATCAGGAAGAATATGACGTCATCATCAGACTTATGTGTGATGCCCTCAATCATAGCATACGCCATATACATATCTGCCTCGATTCCCAGTTATTAGTATCACAATTAAACCAAGAGTTTGAGATATGGTATTCACATCTGTTTAGAAAATACTTGCATGCAAAAAGATTAAGCCGAAAATTTGACTACATTACATTCACACATGTACCAAGGAGTCAGAACCAAACACATGATCGCATAGCTAACAATATTCTAAACTAGAATTCATCTTGAATAAACCATCATACATAAAAAAACAAAAACATAGAAAAAATAGATATCCATCAACATAGCATAATCCATAAACAAAATCAAGGGGCACACCATGTAGACTCGCAAAAAATATCTCTCGCATATATACCAAAAATGTATGTGTCTGAGTACAAAAAATAATGTCTCTGACCCATAAGTCGGCCCAAAAGACACACAAGTAAAATTCAACAAAATTAGGGGAAGCATCGTCATAATGGGTGCTTTCCCCATGTACAATAAAACTCTAGGGCGGTGCTCCCCTAGGTGGGGGCACCTGGACCTACAGCTTCTCCTGGTACAAATACAAGAGCCGCCGTCAAAATGGATATCGTCACCCGACGTAAAACCATCCAAAATCCCCTCTCTTGGGCCATCAAGGTCTCCAACCACACATCCTCAAGGTCATCTACAAAACCTCGGGTAGGCATCCCCTTGGTCAAGCGATCCACTAGACCCCATGCATCGTCTAGCACCTGAGCTCTAACCTCTAGAGCAGCCACTTGCTCTGTCAACTCAACTACATGAGCCTCTTCTACATCGGCACGAGCTCGCTCAACAGTAGTCTCGGCAGCGGCCGAGCTGCTACCCTCCCCCGAGGGGTCAGCCCCTTCGGCCGATGCTCCACCCAGAGGTTGTGTGGGAGCTCCTCCCTGTCCCCCGTGAGCTCCTCGAGGTCGCCGAATCGGATGGTGTCTCACTAACAGAGCCACAATATGTCCGACCTCGCCAAAATCTGCAAGAGTAACCAAGACTATGTCAGTGTCATCATAATACACATAAAAAACATAAATACTCAAGAAAATGCAGAAAACACAAAAACATACATGTTGGCCCCCAAGCATATCCAACAGGAAGAACCATGTCTAGGTCTCGCCGAAAATCCATCCCCACATAAGGGAATGGCAGGAACATCTGAGGATTGGCCTCAAACCAAGCTTCTGTGGTGGTGTTCTAGTAACACCCCACCCTACCTCCACCTCCTTGAGGAATCATGTGAGGCTCCTGTGGGCCCCCAAATAGTACTGCTACTGTAGGTCTCAGCAGCACCACCCGCTCATACATGATGCTGCATAGGATGCTAGCAAAAGTGAACAGCTTTGATCCATCACGGGCCTTGGAAAGTTGTGCCAGCATCCCGTCATAATAGAAATGGGAAAAATCAAAGAATTTTCCAGCCCTCAGCCGACACAGAACACTTATCTATGGCCTCGACACTAGATGAGGTGCAGACAACCCTGCCAGTCATATAATGGCTTCCAGAGCACACCGCTCAGCCAAGTCAGTCACAGTGGCAATTTCTATGCACCCCTCCATAAGGGGTGCCCTGCCACAATGGCCAGCTGCAAATTTCTCAAGATCCACTCTCCCAGAGGGAAGTGGATAACGAAGTGCCTCACCTTCAGTTAGCAACTCGGTCACAAAACAGATATCCGTCTCAATATAGATAACAATGTCGTACCCCCGCAGCACCATCACCTTGCACCGCCTGCTCCAACATCGGACCAGGTAATGTAGAAGGCGATCATATGATCGAAGCAGGTCGTTCTCCATAAACTTGAGAAGACCCCCAGCGTGCCAGTTTTTGGCGTGCATTAGCATTAGCAACCAATGTGGACTGCGATTCAGGCCAACCCCTCTCCCTCCACAACATCCTATCATCAAAATAGTAACACATCGGCCACACTGAAAACACAAAAAAATATAGAAAAATTTTATTTTATTTTTTTGAAAAAAATAGCTTCGGCCCTCCACGTGCCCGTTCCTCAGACATGCACGAGGAGAGCAGGTATGTCTTTCTCACATATGCACCAAAGGCGCGCCCAAAGCTAGGACAGGCATGAAAAATGCACGCAAAACCTTATTTTTTAACACAAATTGTGTGCCTGTACCTTGATCGCCTACACGGTCAAGGCAAAAATTAGCCTAGGATCCGTACAAACCCTTCCTATATGGACCCTGGCACCAACACACTGAAAAAATTAAAATGCTAGACGTCATGGATCCTACCTGACTCAAAAATCGCTAGTCCTGGGTACTCAAGCTAACCCCAATGGCAAGAACTTCTCCGCAGAAGCCTTTGACCTCTCAAAACCTCAAATGCTCAAACTGACACAAATGAACTGAATTGAGCCATATTCGCTCATATGTCGCCCTTTTCAGAAATTTTGGAGGACCATAACAAGGGCTTAGAAGGCAAAATTACAGGACCGAAAGCAGCACTGTGATGAGCACTCCATAATGCCCAAGGGTGGTGCCACACTTTCTCACCCCCAAAAAAATAATTTTTCAGTACCGACAGGTATGCCCTCTCTCATCTTTTTTAAAGCACATGTATTTCAATAATATTTGAATAAATAATATTCTTTCACTTGGGTTATTTGTTTTTGTAGGTAATGTGGAAACCATTCACCGCTCCATCCACCAAAAGTTCCAGAGCAGGTATCATTCTACCCTCAGCATGATAGAGTCCCAGAAAAACTCTGCATATCTTGACATCATTTCTCCATTATAAACTAGACATAGGTTCCAAAAAACTGACCATGTTTATCATCACCCCATGTTTGCAGATGATAAAAATCCTTGTTGGTCAGAAGAGCCTCCCCTCCATGGTGCTCGTCACCCAAATTAGACTAATGTATCACAAAAAATAGTGACGCCATGGCCATACCACTTTAGTCTGGGAAGCATCTCATGACCATTCACCTACCATGCATTAGGTCAAGTTTTATCATATCTAAATAAAACCCCTTTCTCGGATGACCAGGTTTTGCAAGCAGATCAAAAGCGCACTACCGTGCCTCGCATTTGGCCTACCATACCTCCATCAGCATACCCCATCTGCGACATTTTAGATTCGCTTCATCAACCCCACACATGAGACCAACCAATGTGGCCCCCACCCTCAACAAAAACACCTTGCACACATTACCAATGAGCGAACATTTTCATTTTTTGGGGCACTCGTCTCTATGTTTTGTACAAACCAAACCCCATTATTCTACTCTTTTGGTAAGTGTACAAAGACCACAAATGGTGCACTATGTCCCCCACCCACCCATTCATTTTTTCTCCCATGGAAATAGTCCCTGGTTACCCTTGGTCAGAGTATCACACCTCACCCATAAGCCACCATGACATTCATAACCAATATATACCCACCCTGGATTTCCTACCGACTCAAGGTATTTCCCCGTCAGAAATAGTTATGACTACCGCCAAGCTGCTTTTTATACTCCGACCTTGTGCCACTAAATCCCCATCATCAGTTTTTAGTCACCCCTCACCATTATGCCTATGTTAAACCCATCACATCCAGGATCTTGATCCCCAGTATCGGTGACTCTCTTGTTCGGTTGAGGCTTCCTTTTTTTCAACATCAACATTTATTTTCCAAAAAGGAAGTGGTACCTTGGATCACCCCTCTCCACAAAAGGGACATCCTTGAATGGCATTGTGGGAGACATCATTGCCAACAGATGTCATCAATCCTCGTGACATTCAACTATAGCATAAGCATCTCGTCAAATTCATCAAATACTCATGCCTTTATAAGCATCTCTTTCAGAAAGGCTTACATGGGAAGGTCCCAATCAGACACCCATGCGTACAATGCGCATTTATATGCCATGCCAAGCTTACGCATGTGGGTACAACATTCCACCTATTTTCAAAGAAAAAACACCCCTAAGGGAACTAACAATCGTCATCATCAACCAACAGATCACTACCATTTTAGTGACACGAACAAAATCTTTATCTGTCAAATAGATTTGTTTATCTAGCCAAAGCATCATGAGCATGGGACATGCCCGCCTTGTAGAAAATTTGTATATATTGTATTATACCATTGCTTGTATGGTTCCCCCAGGACATGGTCGCTCTTCGACCTGGTGCAGGGTGTCTCCAATTCTGTACTACATGCAGGTCTCTCTCTCTCTCTACATAGTACACAGAACATAAACTATAATGTATTTTGGCTATATAGTTCTTCCTAGATATCACACGTTAGGGGGAAACTACTATCACTGGAAAATCGGACAAGCGGAGATGACATTATTAAATGTCAGGCAGAAGGATTTACAGGGCTGAGGCACATTAGAGAATCTGACGTATTTAAAAATCTCTAAGGTCTAAGAGGAAAATCAAATTGCACATTGATGGAACCAAAAAAATGCTCCTTTGCACGCACTTTTCTTCGATAAGTGTGCCTTTTCGTAGCTTTCCTTCAAAAAGCCACGTGGTCCTAAGAGTGGCGGAAGTCACTTTCTGAGAACACAAGGCACACTCTAGGACATTGATCCCACACTTGAGGCCGCCTAAGTATAGCCGTCCATGCCTCCTTAGGACCTCAAGGGAGCACACAATGGAATAAATGTGGCACACAATGGAATCACCCTCCTCTCTTGGGTCACCATCCATCAATGTATCAAGAGAGGGAATGATAGTTTGAATTCTCCTATAAAAGGCCAACAAGAGATGAACAATATGAGAGCACATTGTTATGTTGGCCAGAATTGTACCAGGAAATCCAGCAGTGTGTGATCTGGAGCAGAGATAGAGGGGAATCAGTTGTTGGCCATCCAACAACTCCAGTCCACTAGAGTAGAGAGAGGGAGAATTTGCACCAAGGTAGCTCGGAAGTAAAAACATCCTTGCATCGGGACTTAGAACTCCCTAGTTCTAAGGGCCCCTTGGAAAGTGGGTAAAATTTTCATCCTTCATTCCTACCAGCACTTAATAAGAGGGGACGTAAGTGCCACCATTTGGATTATTGAAGTTGTTTGACTCTATTTAGAGCTTTTGTATTATTTTTTTTAGTTTAGTTTTTATGTTTGAATATGCATGCTATTTCACTATTTAACATTTTTATGTCTTAGCATGTTACCTAACTTGCTAGACTCCCTTTATTTTATGTCTATGAACAAGAACTTAAGAGGGAAAAACCACTCTTCTTAAGCAGGTGTGATTTGGTACATTCGTGTGCCAAACACACACACACATTGCCCTAGGTGATGCGCTTCTATTTGAAGAATCGTTTGGTCAAAAGAAGACCACCATTGGATTCAGAGTAAGGAAAACATGTAGTTCAACCAATTTTCTAGTCTTTTTTGGTCAAAATGGAAAGTGAAAAGGTAAAAAAACACTCAAAATATCACAGTTCTGCCTCCTTTTTCACCTTGGCACTGCACTCATGAGAAGCCTTGGGAGAATCACTTTTTGGGAGGTCAAATCAATTCAACTCTGCAAAAAAATTACAGATCTAAAAATTAGACTCGATAAGATTTCTAATGAGCTATCCTAAGCTCATTTTGGACACCTGCAACCCATCCAAAACTCAGCTAAAATATTGAGGGCACACCTGACACTAGCGCTGCACACCTGACACTGGCGCATCGCTCCTGACCAGTGTCTGATTTTTCTGATTTTTCTTTGCAATTTTGATTTTCACCTAGAGAAATCATGTTTTTACTTACCTAATTGATGGAAGTAAATCTAATTCTGGTGTTTTTACACTTACCTAAGGTAAATACCTATTTTTAAATATGATGATAGGAATGGTGCTGCTTTACATCTAGTTAAATTTCACATGCATACACGCAAGTTGAAGGTTGAATTTCCTGAATATTTTCTCTTAAAGATGTTCATGGCTTCTCTTGAAGGAAAAGCACGATCTTTATATGAAGGTTTTCCACCTACCAGTATTTGTTCTCTTAGAGTTTTCCATTCAATATTTTATGAAGAATTCAAGGAGTCCTATCCTTCTTTGTCTCTAGTTAATAATTGTTGTGATCAATTTGAGGTTTTCATTCAAAACCTAGAATATTATTATGATGATAGTGAGTTCATGGATGAAGAGGTCTTGGAGGCTTTGCATGAAAATCCTTTTCATCACCAAAAAGAGAAAAAAAAATTCTCTCATGGAAGAAAAATATGATGTATATTTTCTTCATGTTCATAAAGACGTCCCACAGGAGACAATTCTTGCAGCAGTCTAACAAGTTGATCAGCCAAAGGTTAAAGAAGATATTCAGCATCCTTGTGAATCTTCAAGAGAGAAAGAAGACAATTACCGTGTTATCAAAAGAAAACAAAGAGTACTTTCTCCTCTTTCTAAAGATGAGATAGATCAGCTCCTGAACAATCATATTACAGCCCAAGCTAATGCAGGTTTTCCGAGTTCACATAATCAACAAAGTATTGGTAAAAATTCTTCCATTTTTTAATATGAAAATCTAAGTTTAAATGAGGACAGTCCTGAAACTAGATTTATAGATCATCATGAAGAAAGAAAATCTACTTTTTCAATGTTCATATTTGACAAAGTTTCTCCTCAAACTAATTTTCCTAAGTATGATGAATCTGAAGATAATTTTGATGAGGAGCTTGATGAAACTATACAGGAAATTTTTGTGAGTAAACCAATTTATGATGGTGATTCCCTGCAAGAAGATCAGCTAGTAGATATTGTTTTCTTTCATGAAGATGATATGGATGTCATGTTTGATAATCCTGAATAATGTTTCTTGTTTAAGGATGACTTAGACTATGAATTTGAGGAATGTGAACCAGAGGGAGACAATATGCCAGAGATAGAATCAGAGTTACCCATGCTTAAGGAATTTTCATCCAACACTCAGATAGCAGAAGGTTATACTTCCCTATGCATTTCTATGGATAAACAAACAAGTATTCTTTCAGATCAGAATCAAGGGAGTACTTGTATTTTTTCTGCTAGATCTCAAGACAATGTAATGCTTCAGAATTTTCAAAATCCCTTTAGTAGTCTTTTGCAAGCATTGGAGAATATGAATGTTGTTTTTTTTGTCAGCATAAGCCTTGGTTTTAATTTTTATTGTGAGTTAACTACATGTACATCATTCTGCCTGCTCGAGGAAAGTAAGAGAAAAACTTTAGTAAGTAGGCATCTCTTGGAATGGTTACACTAGAAGGAACATTTCACCTAATTGGAAATTGTACAACATATTAGAGTAGGTTGGTATCATTTCAGTTTGATTTTATTTTATTTTCAGCAATTTTTGACAAAATTCATCAAGGTTTAAAGCCTGAGGTGAAGTCCATAAGGCTTTGATGATATGTTAGTGTGGGTTGAAGTTTGCAATATGTTTTCAGTTTCAGTTTTAGTTTCAGTTTACAGATTGGACTCCATTACCCAATGAATATGCACTTGTTCTATAGTGTTCTTGGCACCTCCCAAGGAGCTACCATCCCTAGCTGGAGCCAATGTTAGTGTCAATATTTTCATACTTCCACTAGGGATCAAAACACATTTTCCATGTGCATCTTAGGTGTCCCACTCTAAAAAAAATGCAATCATTCCATTAGTTCTTTGTCGAATTTTCCATTTTCCTTCATAAGTATATGCTTGTTGACCCTCTTCCATGTCTTCATCATGCTGAAAAAAAGTCTTCTTCCATTTCAATTTTAGTCAAAATCACTCATTGAGTCAGTTTATTTCATTTCTCATTAGGTCACTACGGCTTCATTAGGTCAATCATTGCATTGTCTCATTTTCAATAAAGGGAAGTAGAAGGTGTGAGAGTCACTCTACCAATAATGTCTCTTTACCATGTAAATATGATCTCCAATATGGTTTCCAAAGTTGTATTTTGATTTCAAGTGTGAGTTTCATTCTAAGATGTAATTTAATTTTTATCCATGTAATTTTATGTCAGTTCAAATGTAATAAGTACTCAGTCTCCCAAGGCTGCCAACTCAGAGTTCCACATGCCAAAACATCGAGTGTCCAATACAAAAAATTTCTACGTCAGCAATTGATCAAATGTCAAAGGGAGTTGTCTTTTTCCAAGGGTGCCTAAGTCATCATTTTCCACAAGCACTAAAACCCTAATTTCCTCTCCTAGTGAGCTAGGGTTTTCTATGAAATTATAGACATATAAGAAGAGAAGGCATAAGGTAGGTAATATCAGTAAGTATGAGGTCATTCCAAAATCATAAACATCATGTCTCCATCATTTTCCAGGAAATCATTCCAAGAGTCAAGCCATTTCCCACTCATAGGGCCAGTTTCGAATCAAACTATGTTTCCGACCAAATAGAGATAAATTTGACAAAAGTGAGAGAGGTTTTTGTCCATAATAGGTCAAGGAAGAAACACCTCCTTCATTGTTTACACAGGTATAATTTTTTTTAGAAATGTCAAAATTACAGGTGCTACAAGAGGTTTGCTGCATTTCTGGAGTGACCTTGGGAAAATCAAATTTTCTCATAGATGTATTGTCCAAATGACTTTCTTGATGAGTCAAATGATAACTAGACAGAGAGAGATTTCCAATGCTGAAAAATCAGAGTTCCACATGCCAACACATCAAGTGTCAAATCCAAAAAAATTCTACTCAGCAATTGATCAAATTTCAAAGGGAGTTGTCTTTTTCCAAGGGTGCCTAAGTCATCATTTTCCACTAAAACCCTAATTTCCTCTCCCACTGAGCTAGGGTTTTCTATGCAATAATAGACATATGAGAAGAGGATGCATAAGGTAGGTCATATCAGTAAGTATGAGGTCATTCCAAAATCATAAACATCATGTCTCCATCGTTTTCCAGGAAATCATTCTAGGAGTCAAGCCATTTCCCACTCATAGGGCCAATTTCGTCTCAAACTATGTTTCCAACCAAACATAGATTAATTTGAAAAAAGTGAGAGAGTTTTTTTCCATAATATGCCAAGGAAGAAACACCTCCTTCATTTTTTACACAGGTATCGGTTTTTTTTATAAATTTCAAAATTACAGGTGCTACAAGATTTTTGCTGCATTTTTGGAGTGACCTTAGGAAAATCAAATTTTCTCAAAGATGTATTGTCCAAATGACTTTCTTGATGAGTCAAATGATAACTAGACAAAGAGAGATTTCCAATGAGCTATCATGAGCTCAATTTGGAGTTGAGTAAGCCTCTAAAACTTTCCTGCAATAACACTTTTCATTTCTGCACCCTCATTCTTCACTTTTTGACAAGTCTTGGGAAAATCAACTTTTGACAAGGCAAATCAACTCCAAACAAAAAACCAAATGTAGATTTTGGTAGTCGACTTGAACAGATTTCAAACAAGATATCTTGGGCCCAATTTGGACACCTGAAGGTAGAGAAAAATAGTCTGCAAGTTGAGGGTAAAAGGGCGTTATGCTCCTGCGTTAGGCATTACGCATAGGGCAGTTCTAGGAGTATAAAACTGAATGGCATTGTGCTTAGGAGAAGGGTGTTGCGCTCTTGGGTGAGGCACTTTGCTTAGGCCAAAAGCCCTCCAAAATCTTCCAAATTATTTGAAATTGTCCCTTCTTCTCTAAATCAATTAAGTAAACCCTCTTTCATCCCTTTTCCTTCATTTTATGCTTATGGGTAAAGTTTCATATTGGCAAGAAAATCACAAAAACCCTAGTTTTCCCAAAATTTCACTCCCCATTAAAAAATTTCCCAAAAACCCCTTTGTCCCAAAATTATTATCCCTAAACCCTATTTCTTCACCCCATATTCCCAAAAACACAAAAACTACCATTTCCTGAGTCCCATTACCCTTTTCCATCAAAACCCCAATTTCTAGGATTTTCACTCTTTTTCCTAGATTTCCCCCATACCTTTGACCTGTAATTAAATTCTCATTTTCATCTCCCTTCATATTTTCACCTCCCATCACCTCAGAAATTTTCTTAATCATTTTCCCCATCTCCCTTAATTTTTGTGACCCTATCCCTATCCCCTAAAGCCCTCATTTCATCATTTCCTTCTCTGCTCCTATTCCCATCACTCCCTCACTCACTCTCCCTTTATTTCCTCTCCCCTAGGGTTTTAAAAAGTTCCAAGAACAAGAATGGAGAGAGATGAAAAAGATTACATGGAGGAAGAACACAGTGATGATGAGTTTGATGGCTAAAGATAATAAACCTCAAAAGAGCATTGGAGAAAGAAAAACAAGAAGCCCAAAGTCTAAGTTTTGACCAGCAGTTGGCAAAGGAAATTGAAGAAAACAAAGAAGTGTGGCTTGACAGAGTAAACATTCACTTGGATAAGCTACTAGTGAAATCCAACAAATATAATCAGATGCTCAGGCACAGGGCCATCACTATCAGACCCGGAACAAAATTTGCAATATCAAGGTCAAACAGATGAAAGATAAATTGAGGAAAATATGAAAGGGCAAGAAAGGAGGGGATAAACTCAAGATTCTTGCTGAAGCTTCCTTAGCTCAAATTTGACAGGTGGTTGTGGGCCCATCCCACAAATTTTGAGAAATTTTGAAAATTTTGAATATTTTTGAGTTTTTTGGCAATTTTGGAAAAAACACATGAAATTCTACTCTAAGCGTAGCGCCTTGGCACTGCGCTTTATCTTGGGGAATCTAATGAGAAAAAGGAAGACATCATTGGGTTCATAATGATGAGTACATGACCCATATACGTTTTCTAAGCATTTGGATCAAAATTGATCAGGAAAAAGGGCCAAAAACACCCAAAAAATCATGTTTCTACCTCTTTTTCAGGATGGCGCTATGCTTAGAGGCAGTCTTGGGAGAAAGCATTTTTTAGGGGTAAAATCAACTACAACTCAAAAACCATAAGCAGATTTGGAAATTACACACGATAGGCTTTCGAATGAGCTATCATGAGCTCAATTTGGACATCAGGAAGTTAGTCAAACATGACCTATAAGAAGACCTATTGTTCCTCCTTGGCGTTGCGCTTTGGACAAATTTTCACTGTTTTAAATTTTTCTCTTTTTTCACGGAATTTTTTAGTTTTATGTCACTAGTTAGGTTTTTCACTGATGTAATTGGTAAATATGAATTTAATTATTATGAGTATTAGTTTACTATAAGTATATTCATTAGTTTGAGTCCTCTAGAGGTCAAATGAATCAGTTTCCTCTCTTTTAGAGGCAAGTTGTTGGGTCTTCCTAGTCTTCAGAATCTTGTTCAGCATTTGGTGGAACTGAGCCTCATCTCATGGATTCGACTCCCTGAGGCTAGGGAGAGTGGTTTCGAGGTCTATATCTTCTTCTTATTTCCCATTTGTAGAGGTTGGACTCATTTGGATTCTTCGATTTTGAAGAGACACACTTTGTATCAGTTCTGAGCAGGAATATTAATCAAATTTGCAATTATTTTTATGGGATCCCTTTGGTATGGTGTTTAGTTTATTTTCTCCTTTTGTTTTCATTTTTATAAATTTATTGTTAATTTTCTTCACCATTTCATAACTTCTAAGTGATTGTATGCAATTTAGATAAGTATAATCCATTCTCATATGCTCTAATTTGGGTAAACATTCACAGTCTGTAATTTCTTCAGTTTAGAAAGAACCCATGATTCCACCATGCTCTTTCTAGCTCCTCACTTTTCTTGATCATCCTACCGATTGAAATCCTAAAGTGATAAATCACTATTCCTACCTTGCCCCATAGAACACCCTGCAAATTTTGACCTAATATCCCTTGCCCTAACTGTTTGACTCCTCCTGATCTAGCAAAACCCTCATGATCAAAATCAAAAACCCTGAGCTACTATAACTAGCCTAATATCTTCTTTCGTCATTCATTTTTGTTGTGATACATATGGAGAGAGCCCTCTCTTGGCCTAGTAGGGCTAGCTACTTGGCTAAGTGGGGTTTAAGGTTACCTTGGAATTTCCTTTCTCAGCCTGAGGTTCAATCTGAGAGATAACAGTATCATTGACGAGGGTGAATCCATGTGCATCATGTCAAAGAACGTATGGCAGAAGTTAGGGTATCCCTAACTAAATCCATCAGACATCATGCTTAGAGCATATGATGGACGCCCTTCAGCCCCCGTCAGTCTCTACCAAAACGTCTTGGTCTACTTAGCTAGAAATATAGTCCTTATAGACATTGAAGTCTTGGACGCCCAACTAGATTACAATATACTCCTTCGCCGGAGTTATATGTATGCCATTTCAGCCATAGCCTTCTCCGTCTTCCAAACTATGATGTTCCCCCATGAGGACTGCATCGTTATGGTAGACCATTTGACACACAATGAAAAGCGGCCCATAGAAAATACTTATGTCATTCTACCCTGTGTAGACACATCTTCTGAGACACTTAAACGATACCTAGAATATGGTTCCGGCTAGTTCAAACCGTCGTCCATCCTAGGGTCATTCCTTGGAGATCCCCCTATTATACCCGAGTCATCACCTGATGTCACAGGGGATTTGGTGTGCATGATGTCCTCATCAAGCACCGAAGCTAGTCAAGATACAGAGACGAGAAGTAATGACACAGATTCCTCGGCCATGGTAGCCTCTCTAGCCTACGCCGCCTACCAAACTCCTTTCCTCTTCCCCACAGGAGGTTTTGTGTCGCAGCAGGTCATGGCCACGGTGGTTCTACCAAACTTATCATTTGCAATACTAGTTTGGTACTTGGTCCAACTTACTCCAATGGGAGTCACGCACATCACCTCTACAGGGTTAATCCCCCTCAATCCTAAGTAGGTCCCATCCATTAAGGAGATTTTCGCAAACACCCCATCAAAGGAAATTCCCATCGCAAAGTCGATGGTTACGAAGAAGAAAACCAAGAGAAGAGGAAATAGGGTGGAAAATACCACCACGCCACGAGAATCACCATGTTGTGCCATATGTGACATAGTAGGCCACCCTACCCACATCTGCCCAAAGCTGGACGAATTGAAACCACTCCTTACATCTATGGCAGACATCACGGCCACAAGTTCTCGTAAAAAGGAACCTGTCACCAAAATTCAAGGCAAATAATTGCGTACAAATAACGCATGCGCTATCTGCAACAATTATGGACACTATATTCATCATTTCCCAGAGATCCGGTGAGATAGGGATGCCTTACACACCATCGAGCAATCATATTAAGACAATCCCTCCACCCAGCCATCTGGAGATGAACCTTGCGTCATTCTATACCTGCAGGAGGAACGACAGTCACCCAAAAGACTCCCATTCATCTTACCCCCTCCTATCATACGTTGTGCACTATGCGATGAACGTGGCCACATTATCAAGGAATGCGCAGCCCTGGAACTCATCCACAGGTGGTATCTTATAGAGAATTTTACCATGTTGGATTTCGGGCAACACAATTCACTTGTCCTTTATGTGTAGACAACCACATTTTAGAATAGTGCAATTATATCCCCTGATTCCACTTAGCACTGTCTAGTTTGCGCTCAGCCATAGTTCGCCACTCTCGAGAAGATGGCTCTTAATCTGAATCTATGGATAGCTTGACAACTCAAGAATATGTGATGAGTAGATCCATCCTCCTTCTGTCAGCTGAAAAGTGACCAGTCGAGGAACCCTTAGTTACCCCCAACCGCCCTCTGTTGAGAAGACCAACATGTATGTTGTGTAAAATTCCCAATCATGTGATTGCCAATTTCCCTGACTTAGAAGCGCTACGCCGCTAGTACCTAGTCACGTAGTCAAGAGTGCAAGATGGGAATCCCATATCTAGGTTGTTCTGTCGAGTATGTCGGGGCAATCACCATGAAAAAAGTTGTACCTATATCCCGTGCGTAAATCCTCTAATTGACATGATACATACATTAGAGAATAAATGCGAGGATATTCTCAACCAATATAGGAGGCAGAATGCCCCCAAGCAATCTACTCCGTACCCAGGTCACCATGAGAGGAAAATTGGGAAGGAGCGCCAACCAAGCATGACCCAAGTCCAACATAGGATAACATGTGGACTATGCGACTTGATCGACCACCAGGTCAATCAATGCAAAGAATTGAATCACCTCGCAAATAGTTTTCGCACAGTATCTTCTCTCTTGCAAAGAGTTCTCTCTAACCAAGAGAAGATCACACACAACTATTTCTGGTTTTGTTCACGCTTTCATCATACAATAAAATATGAGCATCTCCCAAAGCTTAGAGTGGAAAGAGTAGTATTAATTCTATACTCCCCAAAAAGAGTTAGACGCACCCAAGACAAAAACTTAGAAGTGGAAGAAGAAGACCTTATCTTCTACATCATATCCTTTATGAGCATCCACTTCAGGGACAAAGAGTATTTTTGATTCCCACATGATCTACTCAGTTAGCATAGTGGTCCCATGCACCATTTTCACTGGCCATAACCATGAACCATAGGCATGCCTGCTAATGGAAACATTCAGGCACCTCTGCACCAGACACAATTTCCACCCCCATGAAATTTCTCATCCAAACAAGGGATCTAGCTTGGCACTCACGCAAGCTCCCATCACGGAGATTCTCCCCCCACCAAACGCCGACAACACGATACATCATATATGATTCATTTCATCATATATCATGTTAGGGTCCTATAAATATAGGATTCATAAGTTGGAATTGACTTTTGATAGTCTTGTAAATATGTACATACTTTGCCTTCTGCAAGTTGTTTTCCCATATTTTGTAAAAATAAAAGAAAAATAAAAAAAAATATAGAAAATCAAAAAGAGGGTAAAAGTCCTAAAAGAAAAATCAAAGGACTTAGAAAAAATGATATACTCCAAAAGGAAAAAGATGAATAAAACATGAAAGTGTGCAAGTCTAAATGCCACTACTTTTTACTTTTTGCAGTTGATTATGGCAGAGTGTCAATAAATGCCATAATCCATGATGAGTTGAAATGCTTAATCTTGACTTGTCAGGTTTCAATTTACTTGTTTTAGATAGAGAATAAAGAGTTGTCAGACAGTTTAATCTTGACAATTCAGTAGATAGATATAGAGTAAAAAGGAACCCAACATTTTAATCTGGTCCTTGGATGAAATAAGGTAGGATTAGATAGTTTTTACTGCTTTCAAAAGAATAAAATGTTCAAGGTTACTAGCTCAAATGCACCTGCACAAATAGAAGAAAAGAATGTTAGATTAAATATTAGGTAGGTAGAATAAGGTGGAAAAATCATTGTAAATATTTGTCACCGGGAAACAATCACTAATTTCCCCTCCCCTATAGCTATTTGACATTCTAAACTTTCAGTCAAAGAGGAGTAGAGAATTTCTCTGACTTCTGTTGGGACTAGACCCAAGGCTCAATGACTAGCTAATTGAAAGTGTTAAATTTCTATGTTAATCCCAAAATTTACATCATCTTCCATTCATGCATTCATCACCATGCAATTTCCTAAGTAAAGACTCCATTTTTACTTAATGATACATAAAGCCACCATTTGATTAACTGCCTACATCTCATAAAGCATAAAAACCCTCAAAAAGACATTATATCCTAAGTAAAGGTGGTGAAATTATAAAATGATAAGCTTTGCTTTAAGTTTTCACTTTACTTAGTCATCTAGTGTATTTTTGCGTTTTTCATTTTCCCCTTTGCCATATTAGTCTCTAACTTATTTATTATTTCCCTATATAAATGACCCTTTCCTATTAATATAACTTCTTTTTTGACTAAAATATCCCCTAAAAACCCCTATTATAAACTTTAGCCAAATTTTATTATCCCACATGTTTTAAATAAACACCCACAATAAAACCCCTTCGGTTAAAATTAACATTACTCAAATATCCCGCCCCCTATAGTTATTAAGCCTATTTGGTTTAAATAACTATATAATAAAAATATGAAGGAAAATTTTCGGAACACAATATATCATTGAATAAATAAAGCCTTTCCGATGTTTCTTATGTTGTTTTAAACCAAGGTTTAAACGCATAAACCCTTTTTGATATATTCCACATCCCCTCCATTCTCTCGGCACCTCCGCATTCACCCATAGCCGCCCGATTAGCCATATCCTTTCTAATCTAAAGGTCATGAAACAACGCGATATCTAGCCCCCATGCCCCACCATTCCCAGCCATACTCCTCCCTGTTATCACGTTGAAACTCCACTGTAGACCTAAACCTTTCATATCAAACGACTTACATTTAACCCTGATCCCACCTGACTTTCCGCCGCAACTCTTAAGAATAATCCCGACCCTTCGCTTGATCAAAGCAAATCCAATGGTGCGCATTCACTTTCCCGCTTTGAAAGTGATCGCTCGACGTTTGTCCAAATTCACGCGATAAAATTTGTATTCTAAAACCACCCAATGCGACGTGGCGTATTTTCATTTGATCATGTTCGATTGGGAAAAAACAGCTTACCACCCAAGTTGAATGCGAAAACCATTTCCTGTTTCGCATTTGAAAAATCAAACGACCTATTGCCTTTGACAAGATCTGTATTTAAAATATCAAATTTTCTAACTTATGATATACTATTCCGACTGTTTAAACTGCGCATTTGCATTTTAAAAGAGCTCTGCCCACTGCATTAAGTTTCCTGACTATATTCAAAGCCCCTGTCTATCAATTTCTTGTCCGAAACTCCAAATCCAACCAAAGATCCACCATTGAAGACTTGTAAAGATTTTCTGCTGCTCCAGTATACCAGTAAAGACCTCGGAATTAGCCCAGAGCATCTGAAAACCTTTGTAAACTGCCTACATTTGAAAGGTATTTTTCGACAAATTAAGGCCTATCAATTTACTTTAGAGCTTCTGTAAAAAGAAACCAGGTATGTAAATTAGCAAATTCACCAGAACCAATCACCAAAAAACACCATAAAAGAGGCCAAACTCTGGCCAATTTTTCCCAGGGAACTCTGTGTTATGGAGCTAGTCTTTTAAAGGCCAATTTCCTTTGTTTCTAAGCTCCAAGGACCAAAATTCAAAGATCTAAAGGGTTGAAAGTCTTAATAGACCCTAGAAACTCCTTATCTCAGTCAAATCCACTCAGAAATTTTTCTATTTTATCCCATTTTACATCCTCTGAATAAACCTAATTGAGAAAAAATCCCAAAAGAAGCTATCCTTAGCCTAAATTTCTCAGTTACCCCTCTGTTTAAAGTAAAAAACTCCTGAAAACAGTCTAATCTTGTAGTAGTTACCCAAAATGCCTAAAAAACAGAGTTAAACCTTCGCAGACAGATATCATTCCACAGGTCTTTCAAAAAACCTTCAAACACCTCCCTGAAGACCTAGATTTCATTAACAAATTGTTTGATTTTTGTAGGTTATTATCAGAATAAGAAATTGAGCCAATAGTTTCAATACTAGTTGACAAAATTGTTTGCTCCAAATTCTCAGATTTTAAATAAAAAGATATTCATTCAACAAACATTTTGTATACAAATAAAAAATAAAATCAAGTCAGAGAGAGATCGGAATGACGAAATTTTCACAGTGAATGGTAAAAGTGAAATTAGAATTCACAATGGCACTGAAAACATAACAATCAAAGAGTATCAGTGGTTAAAGTGTATTAGGTAAAAGTCAGAGTGAAAGTTAAAACAAAGTTACAGAGTAGTCAAAGGTAAACAATAAAAGTAAATATAGAGGCAGTAAATGGTAAAAAGAGATGAAAATACTTTCACCAACAATGAAGTTTATCCAAAGTGAAAGTAAAATAGTTAAAAGAACAAAAAGGTGAAAAGATGAAAACATAACAAGAAGGAACATTTTTTCAGAAATTTCATGTTTAAGTCATTGTTTTGAAGAAAATATTGTGACCAAACCAAGATGAATTTTGAAAAAATTAAGGAGGTTTCTATTCTTAAAGTCTTCTACTACAAAAACCTCTCTCACTTTTCTAACAGCCATTACGGATTTGGAAATATTAAATAATATTTGAAAGTTCTCTTTGCAGAAATTTTTTGTTAAGTCATCATTTTGCAGAGACGATTGTGGCTAATAAGAAATACATCTTAAAAAACTGAAGGATTTTTTGTTCCTAAGAGACCCATATACAAAAACCTATCTCAATTTTTGCACAGGTAGTACAGAATGAGAGATACATGCGCATCTTTATAGCCTATTTTTCAAACTCCGTAAAATTCTGTTTTACACATATTTTTTCAGAGCCTATTTTGCATAGCTGGAGAGGAATTTTAGGAAACTGAGAGAGGTTTATTTCAATAATATATTTATCTACAATAACCTCTTTCAATTTTTACATATCTATTTTGGATTGAGAAATAAAAAGGTATCATTGGACCCCAATTTTGCATAATTGCTGGAGCAGAATGCACAAAGAAAGGAAATAGTTAGTGACTTGGATGCCTCATCATCAACTCAGAGTTGGATCAAATTCGAATTCTCCTCTTTGTCATCACCTATCCATAAAAAATAGTGCCAAATAGATGCATTAGTTTTTAGTGTCCTTTAATTAAGTTTTATTTATGTAAAATAGTTGGAGATATTTGTAAAACAATCTTGATATTTTTTCAAGATATTCTAGTTTAGAATTTGTATAAATACTTCACCCTTTGAAGTATTTTGTGTGGAATAAATTTTATGAGATTATTATAGACGATTTTTCTGGTACTTTGGAGGCTCATGTGTTGAATTCATAGCAGCAGACTGGACAACAGCCAACAGGACTTCATAACTCAGGATTCATGCGATAAACTAATGAGTAAAGTGATTTCTTATTGTCATTATTTCCTCTTTTGAAGTTTCATTCAATTTCATATATGTATTCAATCCAAATGATTAATTAGGAATATTATTTCAGGATAAGTGTAAAAAACTCCCTGTCTTAACTACTTGATCATTTCAACATTTTCTGCTGATTTCCTAACTTAGGAATTCTTAATTTCTCCTAGTCCCATTTGACCCCTGCCTCCTTCCCCTTTTTCTGGATCAAAGGATTCTTCACTGCCCTTTATCCTGAAAGCAAGCCATCCCATCAAATCAAACTATTCAAATCTCTGAGGGTTATCTACCTTTCCTTGAGTACATTATCATCCTTTTGGCCTTGCCTTCAGTTTTTCTTGCTACATCTTGACTCCATAGCCCAATGGACTAGTAGATCCCTCTCTAATTTGTCTTATTTCCCACCAAAATTTCCAAACAAAAAATGAAGTACCCAATCATAACTAGCCTAAAACATTAAACAAAAAAAAAAAAAAAATCATAAAGAGGGATCCCTCTCTGAAATTTAGGAGGGCTAGATCCTAGATTTCAAAAGTAGGTTTGTGGTTACCTCTAGTAAGTTACAAAGTTTTAAATATTTCTGATAGAAAATTTACTAGACTGATAACATATCGGAACCAGGAATTAGGACGCCCGCACATCTTGGGCTTCCAATCTTATTCCCATCGTGAAAAATCAGGGCACCCTACGCTTTTACATTGAGTTCCAGAAGATCCCAAGTTTACATGCCACCATAGAACTCCTCGATGATACCCATCCTCTAGAACAATGTTTAGTACAACTAGAGTTCGTCGATGAAAGCCGATGACAATCGTTGCAACACATAAAGGCCCACAAGAAACGGGTAAAAGCATCATTCGACCACCACATTAACCCTCTCTCATTCACTGAGAGAGAGCTAGTCCTCTGCTACGATGTTGCAAAAGAAGCCCTAGGGCTAGGAAAGTTCAAAACTTTGTGGAAAGGACCACATCATAAAAAATTTCCTCCTCAAGGGGGCATACATCTTGACTGAGATGGATGGAACATGCCTTAGCAACCCTGTTAACAGCCTTTATCTCAAGAAATTCTACCCATAAGGGCCAAGAAGGCCCACCCCTAGAGTCAAAGTACACGGATCCAAACACTTTAAATTTTTGGCCAAAATACTTGTCACAAAATATGCTCTTGTGTCTCAATGGATTACCAACCCAACCATTACTTCATATTTGCTGATGGAGCATCGCGATGTTCTCAAATTTTAGTAGCAGCCGCCTGGGTTATCTATCGCCCTGACCGATCACCACCTGCACCAATGGGATTTGTATCGGCTCGGAAACAACAATCAGGCAGAATATGACGTCGTCATCAAACTTATGCGTGATGCCATCAATCATAGCATAGTCCATATACATATCTACCTCGATTCCCAGTTAGTAGTATCACAATTAAACCAAGCATTTGAGATATGGGATTCACATCTATTTAGAAAATACTTGCGTGCAAAAAGATTAAGCCGAAAATTTGACTGCATTATATTCACACATGTACCAAGGAGTCAGAACCAAACATCTGATCACATAGCTAACAATATTATAAACTGGAATGCATCTTGAATAAACCATCATACATAAAAAAACAAATCCATAGAAAAAATAGATATCCATCAGTATAGCATAATCCATAAACAAAATCAAGGGGCACACCATGTAGAGCCGCAAAAAATATCTCTCGCATATATACCAAAAATGTATGTGTCTGAGTACAAAAAATAATGTCTTTGACCCATAAGTCAGCCCAAAAGATATATAAGTAAAATTCAACAAAAATAGGGGAAGCATCCTCATAATGGGTGCTTTCCCCGTCTACAATAAAACTCTAGGGCGGTGCTCCCCCAAGTGGGGGCACCTGGACCCACAACCGCTTCTGGTACCAATACTAGAGACACCGTCAAAATGGATATCGTCACCGACGTAAAATTGGCCAAAAGCCCCTCTCCTAGGCCATCAAGGTCTCCAACCACACATCCTCGAGGTCATCTACAAAACCTCGGGTAGGCATCCCCTTTTTCAAGCAGTCCACTCGACCCCATGCATCGTCTAGTACCTGAGCTCTGACCTCTAGAGCAGCCACTTGCTCTGTCAACTCAACTACATGAGCCTCTTCTGCATCAGCACGAGCTCACTCAATAGTAGTCTTGGCAGTGGCCGAGCTACTACCCTCCCCTAAGGGGTCAGCCCCTTTGACCAATGCTCCACCTATAGGTTGTGCAGGAGTTCCTCCCTGTCCCCCGTGAGCTCCCCGAGGTCGCTGAATCGGATGGTGTCCCACTAACCAAGCCACAGGATGTTCGACCTCACCAAAATTTGCAAGAGAAACCAAGGGTATGTCAATGTCATCATAATACACATAAAAAACATAAATACTCAAGAAAATGCAGAAAACACAAAAACATACATGTTGGCCCCCAAGCATATCCAACAGGAAGACCCATGTCTGGGTCTCGTCGGAAATCCATCCCCGCATAAGGGAATGGCAGGAACATCTGAGGATTGGCCTCAAACCAAGCTTTTGTGGTGGCGTTCCAGTAACACCCAACCCTACCTCCACCTCCTTAAGGAATCATAGGGGCCCACCTCCTCATGTGACGCTCCTGTGGGCCCCCAACTGGTACCGCCACCATAAGTCTCAGCAGCACCACCAGCTCGTACATGATGCTGCATAGGATGCTAGCAAAAGTGAACAACTTTGATCCATCACCGGCCTTGGAAAGTTGCGCCAGCATCCCATCATAACAGAAACGGGAAAAATCAAAGAATTTTTCGGCCCTCAGCCGGTGTAGAACACCTATCTGTGGCGTCGATGCCCGATGAGGTGCAGATGACCCTGCCAGTCATATAATGGCTTCTAGAGCACACCTCTCAGCCAAGACAGTCACAGTGGCAATTGCTATGCACCGCTCCGTAAGGGGCACCCTGCCACAATGGCCTGCTAAAAATCACTCAAGATCCACTCTCCCAGAGGGAAGTGGATAACGAAGCGCCTCACCTTGAGGTAGCAACTCGGTCACAAAACAAATATCTATCTCAAGATAGATAACAATGTCATACCCCCGCAGCACCATCACCTTGCACCCCCTGCTCCAACATCAGACCAGGTAATGCAGAAGGCGATCATATGATCGAAGCAGGTTGTTCTCCATAAACTTGAGAAGACCCCAGCGTGCCAACTATTGGCACGCATTGGCATTAGCAACCAATGTGTACTGCAGGTCAAGCCAATCCCTCTCCCTCCACAACATTCTGTCATCAAAATAGGAACACATCAGCCACACTAAAAACATTGAAAAATATAGACAAAATTTCCCAAAAATTTTGCAAAAAATAGCTTCGGCCCTCCACCCGCCTGTTCCTCAGACAAACACAAGGAGAGCAGGTATGTATTTCTCACATATGCGCCAAAGCTACGATAGATGCGAAAAATTTGCGCAAAACCTTATTTTTGCACACAAATTGTGCACCTGTACCTTGATCACCCACACGGTCAAGGCAAAAATTAGCCTAGGATCTGTACAAACCCATCCTATATGGACCCTGGCACCAACACACTGAAAAAATTAAAATGCGACACATCATGGAGCCTACCTAACTCGAAAATCGCTAATCCTAGGTACTCAGGCTGACCCCAATGGAAAGAACTTCTTCGCAGAAGCCTCTAACCTCTCAAAACTTCGAATGCTCAAACTGACACAAATGAGCTGAATTAAGCCATATTCTCTTATATTTCACCCTTTTAATAAATTTTGGAGGACCATAACAAGGGCTCAAAAGGAAAAATTACAGGACCGAAAGTAGCACTGTGATCAGCACTCCATAATTCCCAAGGGTGGTGCCATAGTTTCTCACCCCTGAAAAAATATTTTTTCAGTATCGACAGGTATGCCCTCTCTCATCTTCTTTTTTAAAGCACATGTATTTCAATAATATTTGAATAAATAATATTCTTTCACTTGGGGTATTTGTTTTTGTAGGTAATGTGCAAACCATTCACCGCTCCATCCACCAAAAGTTCCAGAGTAGGTTTCATTCTACCCTCAACATGATAGAGTCCCAAAAAAACTGTCCATATCCTGACATCATTTCTCCATTAGAAATTAACCATAGGTTCCAAAAAACTGAACATATTTATTATCACCCCACTTTTGCAAATGATAAAAATACTCGTTGGTCGGTAGAGCCTCCCCTCCATGGCGCCCATCACCCAAAGTAGACCAATGTTTCACAAAAAATAGTGACGCCATGGCCATACCACTTTTTTCTGGGAATCACATCATGACCATTCACCTACCATGCATCAGGTCAAGTTTTATCATATCTAAATAAAACCCCTTTCTCAGACGACCATTTTTTGCAAGCAGCTCGAAAGCGCACTACCGCACCTCGCATTTGGCCTACCATACCTCCATCAGCATACCCCATCTACGACATTTTCTATCCGCTTCATCAACCCCACACATGAGACCAACCAATGTGGCCCCCACCCTTAGCAAAAACACCTTCCACACAATACCAATGAGTGAACACTTTTATTTTTTGGGGCGCTCGTCTCTGTGTTTTGTACAAACCAAACCCCATTATTTTATTCTTTTGGTAAGTGTACAAAGACCACAAACGGTGCACTATGTCCCCCACCCACCCATTCATTTTTTCTCCCATGGAAATATTACCTGGTTACCCTTGGTCAGAGTTTCACACCTCACCCATAAGCCACCATGAAATTCATAACCAATATATACCCACCCTGGATTTCCTACCGACTCCAGGTATTTCCCCATCAGAAATAGTTATGACTACCGCCAAGCTGCTTTTTATACTCCGACGTTGGGCCACTAAATCCCCATCATCAGTTTTCAATCACCCCTCACCATTATGCCTATGTTAAACCCATCACAACCAGGATCCTGATCCCCAGTATCAGTGACTCTCTCGTTCGGTTGAGGCTTCCTTTTTTTCGACATCAACATTTATTTTCCAAAAAGGAAGTGGTACCTTGGATCACCCCTCTCCACAAAAGGGACATCCTCGGATGGCACTGTGGGAGACATCATTGCCAACAGATGTCATCGATTCTCCTCACATTCCACTACAGCATAAGCTTTCATGTTAAGATGGTATCGTAGCTTACAACCATTGCACTTTGATCAAATTTGTCAAGTACTCGTGCCTTTATAAGCATCTCTTTCAGAAATGCTTACACGGGAAGGTCCCAGTCAAACACCCATGCATACAATGCAGATTTATATGCCATGCCAAGCTTATGCATGTGGGTACGAAATTACACCTATTTTCAAAGAAAAAATGCCCCTGAGGGCACCAACAATCATCGTCATCTACCAACAGATCACTACCATTTTAGTGACATGGACAAAATCTGTATCTGTCAAATAGATTTGTTTATATAGCTAAAGCATCACGAGCATGGGACATGCCTGCCTTGTAGAAAATTTGTATATATTGTATTATACCATTGCTTGCAGGGGTCCCCTAGGATATGGTCGTTCTTCGACCCGGTGCAGGGTGTCTCCAACTTTGTACTACATGCAGGTCTCTCTCTCTCCACACACTACACAGAACAGAAACTATAATGTATTTCGACTATACAGTTCTTCCTAGATATCACACATTAGGGGAAAAATATTATCACTGGAAAATCGGACAAGCGGAGATGACATTATTAAATATCAGGCAGAAGGATTTACAGGGCTGAGGCACATTAGAGAATGTGATGTATTTAAAAATCTCTAAGGTCTAAGAGGAAAATCAAATTGCGCATTGAAGGAACCAAAAAAATGTGCCTTTGCACATATTTTTCTTCGATAAGCGCGCCTTTAAGCATCTTTCCTTCAAAAATCCGCGCAGTCCTGAGAGTGGCAGAAGTCACTTTCTGAGAACACAAGGCACACTTCAGGACATTGATCCCACACTTGAGGCTTCCTAAGTATAGCCGTCCACGCCTCCTTAGGAACTCAAGGGAGCACACAATGGAATAAATGTGGCACACAATGGAATCACCCTCCTCTTTTGGGTCACAATCCATCAATGTACCAATAGAGGGAATGATAGTTTGAATTCTCCTATAAAAGGCCACCAATAGATGAACAATATGATAACACATTGTTATGTTGGCCATAATTTCCCCAAGAAATCCAGCAGTGTGTGATCCGGAGCAGAGATAGAGGGGACTCAGTTGTTGGCCATCCAACAACTCCAGTACACTAGAGTAGAGAGAGGGAGACTTTGCGCTAAGGTAGCTCGGAAGTAAAAAGCATCGGGACTTAGAACTCCCTAGTTCTAAGGGCCCCTTGGAAATCGGGTAAAAGTTTCATCCTTCATTCCTATCAGCACTCAATAAGAGGGGACGTAAGCGCCACCGTTTGGATTATTGAAGTTGTTTGACTCTATTTAGAGCTTTTGTATTATTTCTTTTAGTTTAGTTTTTATGTTTGAATATGCATTCTATTTCACTATTTAGTATTTTTATGTCTTAGCATGTTACCTAACTTGCTTGAATCCCTTTATTTTATGTCTATGACCAAGAAATTAAGAGGGAAAAACCACTCCTCTTAAGCAAGTGTGATTTGGTACATTCGTGCGCCAAACACACACACACACATTGCCCTAGGTGATGCGCTTTTGTTTGAGGAATCATTTGGTCAAAAGAAGGACACCATTGGATTCATATCAGGGACAACATGCTGTTAAACCACTTTTCTAGTATTTTTTGGTCAAAATGGTAGGTGAAAAAGTCAAAAAACACTCAAAATATCACAGTTCTGCCTCCTTTTTCACCTTGGTACTGCACCCATGAGCATCCTTGAGAGAATCACTTTTTGGGAGGTCAAATCAAGTCAAATTTGAAAAACAAGCACCTAGAAAGTAGACTCGATAAGATTTCTAATGAGCTATCCCAAGCTCAGTTTGGACACCTGCAACCCATCCAAAACTCAGCTACAATATTGAGGGCACTCCTGACACTAGCACTGCACACCTCACACTGGCACATTGCTCCTGACCAGTGTTTGAATTTTCTAAGTTTTCTTTACAATTTTTATTTTCACCTAGAGAAATCATGTTTTTAATTATCTAATTGATGGAATTAAATCTAATTCTGGTGTTTTTACACTTACCTAAGGTAAATAACTATGTTTAAAGATGATGATATGAATGGTGCTGCTTCACATCTAGTTGAATTTCACATGCATACACGCAAGTTGAAGGTTGAATTTCCTGAATATTTTCTCTTAATGATGTTCATGGCTTCTCTTGAAGGAAAAGCATGATCTTGGTATGAAGGTTTTCCACCTACTAGTATTTGTTCTCTTAGAGTTTTCCATTCAATATTTTATGAAGAATACAAGGAGTCCTATCCTTCTTTGTCTCTAGTTAATAATTGTTGTGATCAATTGAGGTTTTCATTCAAAACCTAGAATATTATTATGATGATAGTGAGTTCATGGATGAAGAGATCTTGGAGACTTTGCATGAAAATTCTTTTCATCACCAAAGAGCAAGTGTTTTCTCTCACGGAAGAAAAAGATGATGTATATTTTCTTCATGTTCATAAAGACGTCCCATGGGAGACAATTCTTGCAGCAGTACAACAAGTTGATCATCCAAAGGTTAAAGAAGATATTCAGCATCCTTATGAATCTTCAAGAGAGAAAGAAGACAATTACTGTGTTATCAAAAGAAAACAAAGAGTACTTTCTCCTCTTTCTGAAGATGAGATAGATCAGCTCCTGAGCAATCATATTACAGCCCAAGCTAATGCAGGTTTTCCGAGTGCACATAATCAACAAAGTATTGGTAAAAATTCTTCCATTTTTGAAAATGAAAATCTAAGTTTAAATGAGGACAATCCTGAAACTAGATTTATAGATCATCATGAAGAAAGAAAATCTCCTTTTTCAATGTTCATATTTGACGAAGTTTCTCCTCAAACTCATTTGCCTAAGTATGATGAATCTGAAGATAATTTTGATGAGGAGCTTGATGAAACTATACAGGAAATTTTTGTGAGTAAACCAATTTATGATGATGATTCCCTGCAAGGAGATCAGCTAGTAGATATTGTTTTCTTTCATGAAGATGATAGGGTTATCATGTTTGATAATCTTGAATAATGTTTCTTGTTTAAGGATGACTTAGACTATGAATTTGAGGAATGTGAACCAGAGGGAGACAGTATGCCAGAGATAGAATTAGAGTTACCCATGCTTGAGGAATTTTCATCCAATACTCAGATAGCAGAAGGTTATACTTCCCTATGCCTTTCTATGGATAAACAAACAAGTGTTCTTTCAGATCAAAATCAAGGGAGTACTTGTATTTTTGCTGCTATATCTCAAGACAAGGTAATGCTTCAAGATTTTCAAAATCCCTTCAGTAGTCTTTTGCAATCAGTGGAGAATATGAATTTTGTTTTGTTTGTTAGCATAAGCCTTGGTTTCAATTTTTATTGTGATTTGCCTACATGTACATCATTCTGCCTGCTCGAGGAAAGTAAGAGCAAAACTTTAGTAAGTAGGCATCTCTTGGAATGGTTACACTGGAAGGATCATTTCACCTAATTGGAAATTGTACAACATATTAGAGTAGGTTGGTATCATTTCAGTTTGATTTTATTTTATTTTCAGCAAGTGTTGACAGAATTCATCAAGGTTTGAATCCCGTGGTGAAGGCCATAAGGCTTTGATGATATGTTAGTGTGGGTTGAAGTTTTGCAGTATGTTTTCAATTTCAGTTTTGGTTTTAGTTTACAGATTGGAATCCATTTCCCAATGAATAGGCACTTGTTCTATGGTGTTCTTGGCACCTCCCAAGGAGCTACCATCCCTAGCTGGAGCCAATGTTAGTGTCAATATTTTCATATTTCCACCAGGGATCAAAACACATTTTACATGTGCATCTTAGGTGTCCCACTCTAAAAAAAATTCCATCATTCCATTAGGTCCTTGTCGAGTGTCCCATTTTCCTTCACAAGTATATGCTTTCTGACCCTCTTCCATGTCTTCATCATGCTGAAAACAATTCTTCTTCCATTTCACTTTTAGTCAAAATCACTCCTTGAGTCAGTTTCTTTCATTTCTCATTAGGTCACTACGATTTCATTAGGTCAAATCATTGGATTGTCTAATTTTCAATAAAGGGAAGCAGAAGGTGTGAGATTCACTCTCCCAATAATGTCTATTTACCATGTAAAGATGATCTCCAAGATGGTTTCCAAAGTTGCATTTTGATTTCAAGTGTGAGTTTCATTCTAAGATGTAATTTTATGTCAGATCAAATGTAATAAGTACTCAGTCTCCCAAGGCTGAAAAATCAGAGTTCCACATGCCAACACATCAAGTGTCAAATCCAAAAAAATTCTACTCAGCAATTGATCAAATTTCAAAGGGAGTTGTCTTTTTCCAAGGGTGCCTAAGTCATCATTTTCCACTAAAACCCTAATTTCCTCTCCCACTGAGCTAGGGTTTTCTATGCAATAATAGACATATGAGAAGAGGATGCATAAGGTAGGTCATATCAGTAAGTATGAGGTCATTCCAAAATCATAAACATCATGTCTCCATCGTTTTCCAGGAAATCATTCTAGGAGTCAAGCCATTTCCCACTCATAGGGCCAATTTCGTCTCAAACTATGTTTCCAACCAAACATAGATTAATTTGAAAAAAGTGAGAGAGTTTTTTTCCATAATATGCCAAGGAAGAAACACCTCCTTCATTTTTTACACAGGTATCGGTTTTTTTTATAAATTTCAAAATTACAGGTGCTACAAGATTTTTGCTGCATTTTTGGAGTGACCTTAGGAAAATCAAATTTTCTCAAAGATGTATTGTCCAAATGACTTTCTTGATGAGTCAAATGATAACTAGACAAAGAGAGATTTCCAATGAGCTATCATGAGCTCAATTTGGAGTTAAGTAAGGCCTATAAAACTTGTCTGCAACAGCACTTTGCATTTCTGCACCCTCATTCTTCACTTTTTGACAAGTCTCTGGAAAATCAACTTTTGGCAAGGAAAATCAACTCCAAACAGAAAACCAAATGTAGATTTGGAAATTAGACTTGAAGGGATTTCCATCAAGCTATCTTGGGCCCAATTTGGACACCAAGAAGGCAGACAAAAATAGACTGCAAGTTGGGGGTAAAAGGGCATTGCACTCCTGGGTTAGGTGCTGCGCTTAGGGCAGTTCTGGCAGTGTAAAACTGAACGGCATTACGCTTAGGAGAAGGGTGCTGTGCTCCTGGGTGAGGCGCTCTAATTAGGCCAAAAACCCTCCAAACTCTTCAAAATTATTCCAAATTGTCCCTTATTTTCTAAATCAAGTAAGTAAACCCTCTTTCATCCCTTTTCCTTCATTTTATGCTTATGGGTAAAGTTTCATATTGGCAAGAAAATCACAAAAACCCTAGTTTTCCCTAAATTCCCCTCCCCATTAAAAAATTTCCCAAAAACCCCTTTTTCCTAAAATGATTATCCCTAGACCCTATTTCTTCACCCCATATTCCCAAAAACACAAAAACTACCATTTCCTAAGTCCCTTTACCCTTTTCCATCAAAACACTAGTTTCTAGGATTTTCACTCTTTTTCCTAGATTTCCCCCATACCTTTGACCTGTAATTAAATTCTCATTTTCATCTCCCTTCATATTTTCACCTCCCATCACCTCACCAGTTTTATTAACCATTTTCCCCATCTCCCTTAATTTTTGTGACCCTGTCCCTATCCCCTAAAGCCCTCATTTCATCATTTCCTTCCCTGCTCCTATTCCCATCACTCCCTCACTCACTCTCCCTTTATTTCCTCTCCCCTAGGTTTTTCCAGAGTTCCAAGAACAAGAATGGAGAGAGATGACAGAGATTACATGGAGGAAGAACACAGTGATGATGAGTTTGATGGCCAAAGACAATAAACCTCAAAAGAGCATTGGAGAAAGAAAAACAAGAAGCCCAAAGTCTAATTTTTGACCAACAGTTGGCAAAGGAAATTGAAGAAAACAGAGAAGTGTGGCTTAAGAGAGTCAAAATTCACTTGGAGAGGTTGTTGGTGAAATCCAACTAAGATAATCACATGCTCAGGCACATGGCCCATCACTATTAGACCTGGAACAAAATTTGCAATATCAAGGTCAAACAGATGAAAGATAAATTGAGGAAGATCCGGAAGGGCAAGAAAGGAGGGGATAAACTCAAGATGCTTGTTGAAGCTTCCTTAGCTCAAATTTGACAGGTGGTTGTGGGCCCATCCCACAAATTTTGAGAAATTGTGAAAATTTTGAAGATTTTTGTGTTTTTTGGCAATTTTGGAAAAAACACATGAAATTCTGCTCTAAGCATAGCACCTTGGCGTTGCGCTTTTTATTGGGGAATCTAATGAGAAAAAGGAAGATATAATTGGGTTCATAATGATGAGGACATGCCCCCTATACTTTTTCTAAGCATTTGGATCAAAACTGGTTAGGCAAAAGGGCCAAAAACACCCAAAAAATCATGTTTCTGCCTCTTTTTCAAGATGGCACTACGCTTAGAGGCAGTCTTGGGAGAATGAATTTTTTAGGAGTCAAATCAACTACAACTCAAAAACCAAAAGCAAATCTGGAAATTACACAAGACAAGCTTTCGAATGAGCTATCATGATCTCAATTTGGACATCAGGAAATTAGTCAAACGTGACCTGTAAGAAGACCTATTGTTTCCTCCTTGGCGTTGCGCTCAGGACAAATTTTCACTATTTTAAAGTTTTCTCTATTTTTCATGGAATTTTTGAGTTTATCTCACTAGTTGGGTTTTTCACAGATGTAATTGGTAAATATGAATGTAATTATGATGAGGATTAGTTTACTATAAGTAGATTCATTAGTTTGAGTCCTCTAGAGGTCAAATGAATCAGTTTCCTCTCTTTTAGAGGCAAGTTGTTGGGTGTTCCTAGTCTTCAGATTATTGTTCAGCATTTGGTGGAACTGAGCCTCATCTCATGGATTTGAATCCCTGAGGCTAGGGAGAGTGGTTTTGAGGTCTATATCTTCTTCTTCTTTCTCATTTGTAGAGGTTGGACTTAGTTGGATTCTTGGCTTTTGAAGAGACACACTTTGTATCGGTTCTGAGCAGGAATATTAATCAAATTTGCAGCTATTTTTATGGGATCCCTTTGGTATGGTGTTTAGCTCAGTTTATCATTTTATTTTCATTTTTTGAAATGTATTTTTAATTTTCTTCATCATTTCATAACTTCTAAGTGAATGTATGCAATTTAGATAAGTAGAATCCATTCTCATATGCTCTATTTTGGGTAAACTTTCACAGTCTGTAATTTCTTCAGTTTAGAAAGAACCCATGATTCCACCATGCTCTTTCTAGCTCCTCACCTGTCTTGATCATCCTACCCATTGAAATCCTAAAGTGCTAAATCACTATGCCTACCTTGCCCCATAGAACACCCTGCAAATTTTGACCTAATATCCCTTGCCCTAACTATTTGACTCCTCCTGATCCAGCAAAACCCTCACAATCAAAATCAAAAACCCTGAGCTACTATACCTAGCCTAATATCTTCTTTCGTCATTCATTTTGGCTATGATACATATGGAGAGAGCCCTCTCCTGGCCTAGTAGGGTTAGCTACTTGGCTAAGCAGGGTTTGAGGTTACCTCGGAATTTCCTTTCTCAGCCTGAGGTTCAATTTGAGTGATCACGGTATAATTGATGAGGGTGCATCCATGTGAATCATGTAAAAGAATGTATGGAAAAATTTAGTGTCTCCCTAACTAAATCCATCAGACATCATGCTTAGAGCACATGATGGACGCCCTTCATCCCTCGTCGGTCTCTACCAAAACGTCTCGGTCTGCTTAGCTGGCAAGACAGTCCTTATAGACATTGAAGTCTTGGACGCCCAACTGGATTAAAATATACTCCTTCGCCAGAGTTATATGGATGCCATGTTAGCCATAGCCTCCTCCATCTTCTGAACTATGATGTTCCCCCATGAGGACCGCATCGTTACGGTCGACCAGTTGACACACAATGAAAAGCGGCCCCTAGAAAATACCGATGTCATTCTACCCTGTGTAGACACATCTTCTGAGATGCTTACATGATACCAAGAATATGGCTCCAGCCAGTTCAAACCGTCTTCCATCCTAGGGTCATTCCTTGGATATCCCCCTGTTATACCTAAGTCATCACTTGATGTCATAGGGGATTTGGTGTGGATGATGTCCTCATCAAGCATCGAAGCTAGTCAAGACACGAAGACGAGCAGTAATGAAACGGAGTCCTCGTCCATGGCAGCCTCTCTAGCCTACGCCGCCTGCCAAACTCCTTTCCTCTTCCCTACAGGAGGTTTTGTATCGCAGCAGGTCATGGCCAGAGTGGTCCTACCAAACTTATCATTTGCAATACTAGTTTGGTACCTGGTCCCACTTACTCCAATGGGAGTTGCGCACATCACCTCTACATGGTTAATCCCCCATTCCTAAGCAGGTCCCGTCTGTTAAGGAGACTATCGCAAACACCCCTTCAAAGGAAATTCCCATCGCAAAGCCGATGGTTACGAAGAAGAAAACCAAGAGAAGAGGAAAGAGGGTGGAAAATACCACCACGCCACGGAAATCACCACGATGTGCCATATGCGACGTAGTAGGCCACCCTACCCACATCTTCCAAGATCTGGATGAATTGAAACCACTCCCTAGCTCTATGGCATACATCGCGGCCACAAGTTCCCGTAAAAGGGAACCTGACACCAAAAGTCAAGGCAAATAATTGTGTACAAATCACGCATGCGCTATCTGCAACAATTATGGAAACTATACTCATCATTGCCCAGAGATCCCACGATATAGGGATGACTTACACGCCATCGATCAATCCTATCAAGAGGATCGCTCCACACAGTCATCTGGAGATGAACCTTGCGTCATTCTATACCTGTAGGAGGAACGACAGTCACCCGAAAGACTCCCATTTATCTTACCCCCTCCTATCATATGTTGTGCACTATGCGATGAACATGGCCACTTCATCGAGGAATGCGCAACCTTGGAACTCATCCATAGGCAGTATCCTATAGAGCATGTTTACTATGTTGGATTGTGGGCAGCACAATTCACTTGTCCTTTATGTGCAGCGAACCATATTTTAGAATAGTGCCATTATATCCCCTGATTCTGCTTAGCACTGTCTAGTTTGTGCTCATCCATAGTTTGCCACTCTCGAGAAGATGGCTCTAAATCTGAATCTATGGATAGCTCGAAAACTCAAGAATGTTTAGTACAACTAGATTTCGTCGATGAAAGCCGACGACAATCACTGCAACACAACGAGGCCCACATGAAACAGGTAAAATCATCATTCGACCGCCACTTTAACCCTCGCTCATTTAATGAGAGAGAGCTAGTCCTCTGCTACGATGTCGCAAAAGAAGCCCTAGGGTCAGGAAAGTTCAAAACTTTGTGGAAAGGACCCTACATCATAAAACATTTCCTCCTCAATGGGGCATACATCTTAACTGAGCCGGATGGAACATGCCTCAGCAACCTTGTCAACAGCCTTTATCTCAAGAAATTCTACCCATAAAGGCCAAGAAGGCCCACCCCTAGAGTCAAAGTACACGGACCCAAACACTTTAAATTTTTGGCCAAAATACTTGTCACAAAATATTCTCTTGTGTCTCAATGGATTACCAACCTGACCATTACTTCGTATTTGCTGATGGAGCATCGTGATGGTCTCAAAGTTTAGTAGCAACTGCCTAGGTTATCTATCACCCTGACCAATCACCACCTGCACAAATGGGGTTTGTATCGGCTCGGAAACAAACAATCAGGCAGAATATGACATTGTCATCCAACTTATGTGTGATGCCCTCAATCATAGCATACACCATATACATATCTACCTTGATTCCTAGTTAGTAGTATCACAATTAAACCAAGCATTTGAGATACAGGATTCACATCTGTTTAGAAAATAGTTGTGTGCAAAAAGATTAAGCTGAGAATTTGACTACATTACATTCACACATGTACCAAGGAGTCAGAACCAAACATCTGATCGCATAGCTAACAATATTCTAAACTGGAATGCATATTGAATAAACCACCATACATAAAAATAAAATAAAAACATAGAAAAAATAGATATCCATCAGCATAGCATAATCCATAAACAAAATCAAGGGGCACACCATGTAGAGCCGCAAAAATATATCTTGCATATATACCAAAAATGTATGTGTCTCAGTACAAAAAATAATGTCTCTGACCCATAAGTCAGCCCAAAACATACACAAGTAAAATTCAACAAAAATAGGGGAAGCATCCTCATAATGGGTGCTTTCCCCGCGTACAATAAAACTCTAGGGTGGTGCTCCCCCAGGTGGGGGCACCTGGATCCACAGCTGCTCCCGGTCCCAATACTAGAGCCGCCGTCAAAATGGATATCGTCACCTGACGTAAAACCGGCCAAAAGCCCCTCTCCTGGGCCATCAAGGTCTCCAACCACACATCCTCGAGGTCATCTACAAAACCTCGGGTAGGCATCCCCTTGGTCAAGCGGTCCACTCGACCCCATGCATCGTCTAACACCTGAGCTCTGACCTCTAGAGCAACCACTTGCTCTGTCAACTCAACTACATGAGCCTCTTCTGCATCGGCACAAGCTCGCTCAGCAGTAGTCTCAGCAGTGGCCGAGCTGCTACCCCCCCCAAGGGGTCAGCCCCTTTAGCCAATGCTCCACCCAGAGGTTGCATGGGAGATCCTTCTTGTCCCCCGTGAGCTCCTCGAGGTTGCCAAATTAGATGGTGTCCCACTAACCGAGCCACAGGATGTCCGACCTCGCCAACATCTGCAAGATTAACCAAGACTATGTCAGTGTCATCATAATACACATAAAAAACATAAATACTCAAGAAAATGTAGAAACACAAAAACATACATGTTTACCCCCAAGCATATGCAGCAGGAAGACCCATGTCTGGGTCTCGCCAGAAATCCATCCCTGCATAAGGGAATGGCAGGAACATCTGAGTATTGGCCTCAAACCAAGCTTCTGTGGTGGCGTTCCAGTAACACCCCACCCTACCTCCACCTCCTTGAGGAATCATAGGGGCCCACGTCCTCATCTGAGGCTCCTATGGGCCCCCAACTGCTACCGCCACCGTAGGTCTCAGTAGCACCACCCGCTCATACATGATGCTACATAGGATGCTAGCAAAAGTGAACAGATTTGATCCATCACGGGCCTTGGAAATTTGTGCCAGCTTCCCGTCATAACAGAAATGAGAAAAATCAAAGAATTTTCTGGCCCTCAGCCGGCGCAGAGCACCTATCTGTGGCCTCGATGCCCGGTGAGGCGCAGACAACCCTGCCAGTCGTATAATGGCTTCTAGAGCACACTGCTCAGCCAAGTCAGTCACAGTGGCAATTTCTATGCACCCCTCCGTAAGGGGCGCCCTGCCACAATGGCTTCCTGAAAATCGCTCAAGATCCACTCTCCTAGAGGGAAGTGGATAACGAAGTGCCTCACCTTGAGGCAAAAACTTGGTCGCAAAACAGATATCTGTCTCAAGATAGATAATAATTTCGTACCCCTGCAGCACCATCACCTTGCACCGCCTACTCCAACATCAGACCAGGTAATGCAGAAGGCGATCATATTATCGAAGCAGGTCATTCTCCATAAAATTGAGAAGACCCTAGCACGCCAGTTGTTGGCACACATTGGAATTAGCAACCAACGTGGACCGCAGGTCAGGCCAATCCCTCTCCCTCCACAACATCCTGACATCAAAATAGGAACACATCAGCCACACTGAAAATACAAAAAAATATAGACAAAATTTCCAAAAATATTTGCAAAAAATAGCTTTGGCCCTCCGCACGCCTGTTCCTCAGACAGGCACGAGGAGAGCACGTATGTATTTCTCACATATGCACCAAAGGCACGCCCAAAGCTAGGATAGGTGTGGAAAATGCACACAAAACCTTATTTTTTCACACAAATTGTGCGCCTGTACCTTGATCGCTCGCACGGTCAAGGGAAAAATTAGCCTAGGATCCATACAAACACATCCTATATGGACCTTGGAACCAACACACTGTAAAAATTAAAATGTGAGACATCATGGAGCCTACCTGAATCAAAAATCGCTAGTCCCGGGTACTGAGGCTGACCCCAACAGCAAGAACTTCTCCGCAGAAGCCTCTGACCTCTCAAAACCTCGAATGCACAAACTGATACAAATGAACTGAATTGAGCCATATTTGCTTATATGTCGCCCTTTTCAAAAATTTTGGAGGACCATAACAAGGGCTCAGAAGGCCAAATTACAAGACCGAAAGTAGCACTGTGATCAGCACTCCATAATGCTCAAGGGTGATGCCACACTTTCTCACCCTCGAAAAAACAATTTTTCAGTACCGACAAGTATGCCCTCTCTCATCTTATTTTTTAAAGCACATGTATTTCAATAATATTTGAATAAATAATATTCTTTCACTTGGGGTATT
Source organism: Pinus albicaulis (assembly GCA_034641835.2). Taxonomy (NCBI): domain Eukaryota; kingdom Viridiplantae; phylum Streptophyta; class Pinopsida; order Pinales; family Pinaceae; genus Pinus; species Pinus albicaulis. Next base: position 124,966,823 of record CM076576.1, read on the forward strand.
TTTTTTTGTAGGTAATGTGCAAACCATTCACCGCTCCATCCACCAAAATTTCCAGAGCAAGTATCATTCTACCCTCAGCATGATAGAGTCCCAGAAAAACTCTGTGTATCCTAACATCATTTCTCCATTAGAAATTAACCATAGGTTCCAAAAAATCAACCATGTTTAAAATCACCCCACTTTTGCAGATGATAAAAATCCCCGTTGGTCGGTAGAGCCTCCCCTCCATGGTGCCCGTCACCCAAAGTAGACCAATGTATCATAAAAAATAGTGAAGCCGTGGCCATACCACTTTAGTCCGAGAATCACATCATGACCATTCACCTACCATGCATCGGGTCAAGTTTTATCATATCTAAATGAAACCCCTTTCTCAGACGATCAGGTTTTGCAAGCAGATAGAAAGTGCACTACCGCTCCTCGCATTTGGCCTACCATACCTCCATCAGCATACCCCATCTACGACATTTTCCATCCGCTTCATCAACCCCACACATGAGACCAACCAATGTGGCCCCCACCCTCAACAAAAACACCTTCCACACATCACCAATGAGCGAACACTTTCATTTTTTGGGGCACTCGTCTCTGTTTTTTTTACAAACCAAACCCCATTATTTTATTCTTTTGGTAAGTGTACAAAGACCACACATAGTGCACTATGTCCCCCACCCACCCATTCATTTTTTCTCCCATGGCAATAGTCCCTGGTTACCCTTGGTCGGAGTATCACACCTCACCCATAAGCCACCATGACATTCATAACCAATATATACCCACCTTAGATTTCCTACCGACTCCAGGTATTTCCCCATCAGAAATAGTTATGACAGCTGCCAAGCTCCTTTTTATACTCCGACGTTGGGCCACTAAATCCCCATCATCAGTTTTCAGTCACCCCTCACCATTATGCCTATGTTAAACCCATCACATCCAGGATCCTAATCCCCAATATTAGTGACTCTCTCGTTCGGTTGAGGCTTCCTTTTTTTCGACATCAACATTTATTTTCCAAAAAGGAAGTGGTACCTTGGATCACCTCTCTCCACAAAAGGGACATCCTCGGATGGCACTGTGGGAGACATCATTGCCAACAGATGTCATCAATCCTCCTGACATTCGACTACAACATAAGCTTTCATGTTAAGATGGTATCGTACCTTACAACCATTGCACTTTGATCAAATTCATCAAATATTCGTGCCTTTATAAGCATCTCTTTCATAAATTCTTACACGGGAAGGTACCAGTCAGACACCCATGCGTACAATGTGCATTTATATGCCATGCCAAGCTTACGCATGTGGGTACAACATTCCACCTATTTTCAAAGAAAAAACACCCCTGTGGGCACCAACAATCGTCGTCATCAACTAGCAGATCACTACCATTTTAGGGACACGGAAAAAATCTGTATTTGTCAAATATATTTGTTTAGCTAGCCAAAGAATGACGAGCATGGGACATGCCTGCCTTGTAGAAGATTTTTATATATTGTATTATATCATTGCTTGCAGGGTTCCCCCAGTACATGGTCGCTCTTCGACCCGGTGCAAGGTGTCTCCAACTCTGTACTACATGCAGGTCTCTCTCTCTCCACACAGTACACAGAATAGAAACTATAATGTTTTTCGGCTATATAATTCCTCCTAGATATCACACATTAGGGGGAAACTATTATCACTGGAAAATCGGACAACCGGAGATGACATTATTAAATGTCATGCAGAAGGATTTACAGGGCTGATGCACATTAAAGAATCTGACGTATTTAAAAATATCTAAGGTCTAAGAGGAAAATCAAATTACGCATTGAAGGAACCAAAAAAATGCACCTTTGCACACACTTTTCTTCGATAAGCATGCCTTTTTGCGGCTTTCCTTCAAAAAGCCGTGCGGTCTTGAGAGCGGCAGAAGTCACTTTCCGAGAACACAAGGCACACTCCAGGACATTGATCCCACACTTGAGGTCACCTAAGTATAGCCGTCCATGCCTCCTTAGGACCTCAAGGGAGCACACAATGGAATAAATGTGGCACACAATGGAATCACCCTCCTCTCTTGGGTCACCATCCATCAATGTACCAAGAGAGGGAATCATAGTTTGAATTCTTCTATAAAAGGCCACCAAGAGATGAAAAATATGTGAACAGATTGTTATGTTGGCCAAAATTTCCCCAAGAAATACAGCAGTGTGTGATTCAGAGAAGAGATAGAGGGGACTCAGTTTTTGGCCATCCAACAACTCCAGTCCACTAGAGTAGAGAGGGGGAGACTTTGCGCCAAGGTAGCTCGGAAATAAAAACATCCTTGCATCGGGACTTAGAACTTTCTAGTTCTAAGGGCCCCTTAGCAAGTGGGTAAAAGTTTCATCCTTCATTCCTACCAGCACTCAATAAGAGGGGACGTAAGCGCCACCGTTTGGATTATTGAAGTTGTTTGACTCTATTTAGAGCTTTTATATTAATTTTTTTACTTTAGTTTTTATGTTTGAATATGCATGCTATTTCACTATTTAGTATTTTTATGTCTTAGCATGTTACCTAACTTGCTTGAATCCCTTTATTTTATGTCTATGACCAAGAAATTAAGAGGGAAAAACCACTCCTCTTAAGAAGGTGTGATTTGGTACATTCATGCACCAAACACACACACACATTGCCCTAGGTGATGCGCTTTTGTTTGAGGAATCGTTTGGTTAAAAGAAGACAACCATTGGATTTAGAGTAGGGACAACATGCAGTTCAACCACTTTTCTAGTCTTTTTTGGTCAAAATGGCAGGTGAAAAAGTAAAAAAACACTCAAAATATCATAGTTCTGCCTGCTTTTTCACCTTGGCACTGTGCTCATGAGCAGCCATGGGAGAATCACTTTTTCGGAGGTCAAATCAAGTCAACTCTGCAAAACAAGCACAAATCTGGAAAGTAGACTCGATTAGATTTCTAATGAGATATCCTAAGCTCAGTTTGGACACCTGCAACCCATCCAAAACTCAGCTACAATATTGAGGGCACTCCTGACACTAGCACTGCACACCTGACATTGGCGCATCGCTCCTGACCAGTGTCTAATTTTTCTGATTTTTTTTTGCAATTTTGATCTTCACGTAGAGAAATCATGTTTTTAATTATCTAATTGATGGAATTAAATCTAATTATGGTGTTTTTACACTTACCTAAGGTAAATACATTACGTGAAAAGCTTTGATGACATGTAATGAATTAGTTTGCAAAAAGTGAGGGATGAGTCAGTTTGACCTCCCTACACTCTAGGCATTCAACTCAATTTCCTCTCATGGATTTTACCCCTAAAGTTGGGAGAGGTTGTTTGAGGTCTATATCATGTACTTTTTGACTCATTTCATAAGTTCGATGTTGATGCATTGATCAGAGACTCTATTGTAATCTATTTGGCAGTAAATTAATGAAAATGTTGGAGCTATTTCTTTGGGATGCCCGTGGTATGAAAATTAACATTTTTATTCTTATGTCTCATTATGTATGAATGTTTTGTTTCATGATTCATTTCATTTCTATGATATGTTGGGTTTTAAGTTGATAAACGAAATATATGTCTCATGCTCTCTTTTGGGAAAAACTTCATAGTTTTTCCATATTCTTCAGTTTAGAAAGAATTCATGCTTAGCATTGATCTTTCTAGCTCCTCACCTGTCTGATCCATCCCACTCAAGAAACCCTAACGTGTTAGGTTTTCTACCTACCTTGCCCCATTGAATCTCTGCAACCCTAATCCTATTTTCCCTGACCTAGCCTCTTTGACATATCCTCTTCTAGCAACCCAATTCAACCAAATCAAACCCTTGTACTTATATCTAGCCTAAAACCCTAATTCATTTAGCCCTCTTGGTTGTGATTTTGTGGAGAGAGCCCTCTCCAGTTTGGTAGGGCTAGCTACCAAGCTAAAATATTGGTTTGTGGTTACCTCTATTTTGACTCTTTCTCAGCCTTAGAGATCCAACAGAGTGATAAAAAAATAAATAGGTCAAGTTGTATCAGCAAATTCCCCCTCAGTTGTAGCAGTAGTTTTTTGAGTCGCTTTTGGTATAACAACTACTCGCACCTTTTTCCCATGGGTTCTTCCACCAATTGGAAATTTCACTTTCCTTTTATGCATTATTAATTTTATTGATACTCCCTTGGTCCCTTCAAGGTTCTTCACTTCCTCAACTCCAGTTTCAGGAATAGTTGTTGTTCGAACAGTTTATTCCTCTAGCACTTCCTCTACAATTGGGCACCCACCTCGTATTTCCTTTGATGATTCACTAGAAACCAATGAAACTTCTTCTATCCACGTCTCCTTTCCCCGTGAGGATGAAATAGTGGTTGTTCTAATGGATATCCACCTCTTATGATTTCGTCAACTAATTATAGGAGGTGTATCATCCTTACTCCGCTTAGATCCGACAATTGTCTTTCTCTTAGAATATGTAGTAGTTTTAGCAACACGTGTTGTTTTAGCGTTAGGTGTTGCTTCAGTACTTGGTTTTGTTTCAGTGGTAGGGATTTCTTCAGCACTGGGTGCTTCTTCAGTACTCTCTTCATTCTCCTCATTCACACCAACACAAGGTCTCGCTACCAAAGCATGCCACGAGCTCCCTTGTCTCTATAATTAATGCATGATGATTAATTTAATGAGTGCATGGTTAGTGATGCAATTTTTTGGGTGTTTCCCCCCTTTTAAAACCTCTTCCATGTGCTTTAATGACTTCAGCAAGTAGTATGGTAAATTAATCAATCGCCCTGTCCTTAGATGTGCCACCAATTGAAAGTGATAATTGAAAATAATCCCAAAATGGCCCTCACGGGTAATTAAATTTTGGATGAAGAGGGATACATATTCCCAAGGGTGAGGAAGATATGTTCTATCAAAACCCCTGTGCTTTCACATCAATTATTCTCCCTCCAGTAAGAATGTGGCTTTAGCTTCAGGATTGACCACTTTCCTTGAGAACCGTCATTCTCTTTTCCTAGGCAACCCTGTTACTTTTGCAATAACTTCTTTTGTAACAACAATTCTGAAGCCCCTGACCATAGAGTGTTATTAAACTAAGGCTTGGGAAAATTATAAAGTGACCAATTCACTGAAACCCAATAATTTTTCAAAATAACTCAGCTATCTATACCTTTGAGAAATTTCCAATGCTTTTGGATGTTATAACAACACATTAACAGAGTCATGTTTGTGTCTGACCCCTACTCCACCCATAACTGCTCACAAGCACACTACTCAACAATGTTAGGAACCTATTATAGAGTTCCTTCAGCACGCATAGATGCTTGCTCAAGGGATAATTTCAAGGTGTTTAGAATTACCAGTGGTTACTCCTCCTTATTAACAATTCAAAACTTTTAAATCAAAAGGAATTTCTAAACGATTTCACTAATATCGAATGTAACAACATGAATAATAAGGAAAAAAAAGTAATAATTATGTAGGAATATTGTTACTAATGACATTGATTACATCAGTTTAATTATAAAAATTAATGGTGTCAGAATGGTCTAATCATGCAGTATTATAGTAGGGTGAGATATGTATTAATTGGACAAATAATTGGATTTCCTAGATCTGGTATGATTAGGAAAGGAAGCACGTTCTTAAGAAACTATATGTGTAACAAAAATAACTCTCGAAACCTTAGTTCATCCAAATTAGTAAAGGAACTAAAATGTAATTTTGTAACAACAAAATTCGACAGACCATCCAAACCTGAAACAACCTAGCCATTAATCATTAAACTACCTAACTCATAAGTACCAAATCCCTTATATCTTGACCCTTAATCACTTAATCCCTTAAAGTATAACCCTTAATGCCTTATCCCTTAAACCCTAACCCCTAATCCCTTAACCCTTAATCCCTATACCCCAAATCCCTAAATCCCATAACCCTCAAATCCCCTATCCACTTAACCACCAACACCTCAATTAATTAACTATTTAGGCACATTCAATGCTAAATCTAGGGCTAAAAAGGGAACTAACCAAGGAAGTAATTTAGGTGCAAAAAAAGGATCTAATTCGAACACTATCATTGGCGTTATTTATGTCCTTATTTATAGTAGTATTTACGACATTATTTCTAGCTCTACTTACGTAACTATTTCCGGTGCTATTATTACCTAAATTAGTGCCTAAATATTTTGGTTGGTGAAAGGAACGCCAAAAAATAGCATCATCCTGATAAATAGCACCGACATTTTCAAACAAATGGAGAAAAATACACTAAAAAAGTCCTTGGAAGAAAACAATGGAGCTAATCACAGGGATTTGCTGTAATGGTTCATGTGAATACGAGGAATTGGAATAAGCAATTTCAATTTTATTTTGCATGACTAAGTCTTTATATTAAATGAAAACACCATTAGAACATCAGGTAGGAAACTGATGCTAGCTTCAACTAAGAAAAAGACACAACTAGAAAAATTGGAAACTAAATACATAAATTAAAAAATCACATACATGTAGAAACACCATTTATCCATGACAATAAAAATTACCACCAAAGGTTACCAGATATTATTGATGATTAACAGCCTTTGAAGTTAAAATCCACAACAAAGACTCTTGAATATTGTAACTAACTAAAGTACAACCATCTTCCAGCTTTTATGTTACAAATATCAACCTTAATTACAATCCAGGAGGGATTCCCTCATTGTATTGATTGTAGCCTTCACATTATCAATGGTATCCGAGCTCTCCACTTTCAAAGTGGTGGTTTTACCTATAAGGGTATTTATAGATTAGACAGAGCATGAGACATATGGCCCAATCCCTTCCATACTGCATTTGATCATAATTGAAAAGTGGGGATCAAATGGTATAGTTTATTCAATCTATTGGGAGCTTGTAAGATCACAACCATGACTATTGCTTTCCAATCAATTGTGTTTGAACTAATTTCTATTTCACTTTTGCTAGTGATTGGTGTACGTCCTTGTGCTTTGGGACCCCATAATAGCAGCAAAGAATGTGCTAAACTATTAGCAGGAGTAGTATCTGCAGTAGTTGGGAAATTACAACATTCCATATAGGAATTGGCCAATCCGTGAGTATACCATGAAGTCACAAAGGTTGTGTAAAGTAAAATCCTTCTAAATATTATAGCCATCTAAAGTACTCCATCCATCCTCCAGTTGCTTGGTAGAAAGGTGTTGTAGCCACAACAATACTCTCCAAAATTCACCCTGTGCATTTCAATATTGGGTCCCCCTTGCTTTTCATGGTTTTAATGGTTATGCTCATTGCATGCGCTGGATAAAATATTTAAAATAACTAAAGGATATGTATGTTGTCTATGCATGTATACCTTTCTTCATACTCATTCTCTTTTTTTTTCTTTTATTTTATGAATACATTATGGTTTGTAGCATGTGTTGTCAATCAACATTCCAATATGTGAATAATGATTTATTTTTGGGAGGTTGTGAGAAATATACTTATTCACATCTCTATACGTACATAATTTTGGGAAAAGTTGCAATCAAACCAAAAATCTTGCCATTGTCAAGTGTTGTTGAAAGTTAAAGCATAATGAAAGTGATGGTCATATGCTTCAATTCAAGTTCTCGAAATTTAATAATTTAGCTAATATGTTTTCCCAACATGGCCACATGTACTATGAAAAATATGTTCATTTCTATCTTCAAGCAGTGGATATTAATGAACAGGAGGTTGTTGTCTATAATCAATTAGGAACATTATCATGTGCCTTGAGATCGTTGGATATAGTTCATTGAACTTTGAACAAGATCTCAAGTGTAGTCCTAACAATTGGAATTGTATGGAGAAGCTATTAGGGATGTTGATTGTGATTGGAAATGAATTTTATTTCCTTGTAGTTTCAAAACTGCTTCTCAAAAAATGGCCTTCACATCCACGTGCTTGTATTATAAAACATGTGATTAGGGAATCAACATCAGTTCCATTTGAGATATGTGGCATTCATAAACTTGAGTCAAATCACATTAGTTTTGTTTCCCTAACAATATCTTGTTGTAGTAATAAAAAATGGTTGATAAATGGTAAATTAGTGGAGTCAATTGCAATGAGTATGCATATTTATAGTTTTATAAGTGTTAAATTTTTGTTGTCTCAGAGGAGTCCTCTCAATTGATATAATTCCCTGAGATAGGTTTAAAACTTCATGACATACCAATTTCTAGGAACATTGTTGACTCATGCAATATTTTTTTAGCAGCTACTATGGTATCAGACAGTTTAACAAAGACAATAGTCAGAACTGATTGAAGCTATAAAGAGCTAGTTTACAAGCAATTAACAGAGCAAAAAATCACTACAAAAGATAATGATACTGGCATCAACGTCAATTGCTTGGAGTGCATTCAGATACTATGTTGTCACTAATAGAAGTTATGGAAGAAGGATTTTTTTGCTGCATACCAAAATCATAGCCCAAGTTTCTGATGTATATTTCTTGATTACTATTGTTAAACACAACAATGGAAAATATAAGAGATATGAAAGATTAGCCTTGAATGCATATATTATTCACAATGGTACATATTTATACAAGTCTAGTGAGCCTTGGCTTCATATTCCAAGTGGTCTCTTGGATCCCTTTGATTATTCAGCTTCTACATCATCCCTTAGAGGATTAGGTGTCCCACATTCCCCCCCCCCCTTAATTCGAAGGGGTATGTATAAGTCGAAGAAGATAGTTGTAATAAAAAATGTGGAAAATATGCATGTCAGCACTAGGCTGAATGTGCGCTCTGAAATGTTGGTATAAGGGGTTGGTTTAAGGATTACCACCAACACTGGAACGCTTAGTCTAGTTCCCGAAACTCTTCCAAATATGGCAAGAAGATGAAATATTTTGCTAGAGGAAGTGACCCTAATGCTTTGGAGAGGGAGACCTTCAACCTATAAAATGGAGGTCGGCAACCTATGGTGGTTTAAGGATGACCACCAACTCTAGAATTATTAATGCAATTCCTGGAACTCTTCCAAAACTGGCAAGAAGTTGAAGTCTTCTGCTATAGGAAGTGTCCCAAATTCTTTGAAGAGGGAGAAGCTCAACCTAAAAAAGGAGGTCTCAACCCCACATAGATGGTTTAAGGTTGACCACTAACCAAAGGCATGCTCAAGGGCATCTACGTATGTGGCTACAACTCTGAATCTGGTATGACAGGTTGTGGCTCAGGCTCTCTTGATGTGGATTTGAAGGTTGTATATGATGATGTACAAGGTGAGATGATCGATAAAACTCAACTGCAAGATTTTTCAATACTCTAGAACAAATTATGTCATATGACTGAAATATCTTCTTGGTTGTTGAATCCCATTGCCAAGAAGTGATCCATCCAAGATGAATCTTTTTTCTTGCAGGAGGCTTGTTTCTAAAACATCTGTGTGAATAATGAGTGATTTTATGATTGTTCTCACATGGATGAATATCAAAACATTGATATTTCATATGGCCAAATCGGTCACAATGTTGGCATATAACATTTTTTTTTGGTTGTTGTGAAAGATGAGAAGAATCTGGAACAATTAAGGTGAGATATCATGAATAAATCCAACACTATGAAATTGGATTGGCTTTGATTGATGTGGGATATGAAAGGATGCCTCCTTATCATATCCAATACCTATTATGTTATTTTTGATGACAAGCTCTTCCTAAGATCTAATGATTGGCTTGGGAAGTGTACGTTGAATTTCTGCTTTTGCATTCAAATTTTCTCTTGTACTGGGCTCAGTGATCTAAACAAACTGTAATTGTTGATTATAGTCAATTTTGGTCTAAAAAATTGGATCATTCAAAACAAAAACAAGTTCACAATCATGACTACGTTGTTGTAGCTCTTCTTGTTGTAGCCGAGACTCAAGCTGCGAAAAAAAAAATTTCTCATGTGCATTTTGCAGACAAGTCTGAATTTCTAAGAAAGAGTCTTTGTTGATTCAGATTGTGTCATCAACAATATTGTATCAAAGTTTTTAGGAACTTTAATACTTAATAAATTTGAGTCATTTTTCAGAAAATCAAACTTAAAATTGAAGTGTTTAAATTTCTACTGAAAATACACCAACAATGAAAGAATCAATGAAGAGTGAATGAGTAACAAAGTCAATGATACATTTCTATGCAATAGTTGGCATCCCAATCATAAGTGAAAACAAGTTGCAAACCCTTAAGGAATAAGAAACCACAATAGGTTGAAGGTCCTTGTCAATTATAAAAATGTCTACAAACCATTTACAATGGTTCCATTCCTTTTATACAATCTCGATATGACCTCCACTGCTTTCAAAACACTAAGTTTTGATAACAATTCCAATATGGCAATATCATTCGAATCAAGTGTTTTAGGTTCCAGGGTTAATGTACGAAATTTTAATATAGCTCCTTTGGCTGCATATGGTTATGTTCTATGCACTTTTAATAACCAATGGACACCAAATCCCAATTCCAACAAAATAGCACTTCTCTATAGTTTAAATGACACTTTTCATTCAACTACCTTCCTTCTCCATTTATTCCTTCGTATGTATCTATGTTTTTGTGTCGTGCTTTGGAAGAGAATTTAAACCGCAGTGAAGACCTACATACGACAGAATCCAAGGCATTCCAAATACATGCATCAATATTAAAAAAGAAATTGCTATTGTGAGAAACTCAACCATGAGCTATGTCAAATTTGTAGGCCTCTAGTGGACTGTTATCAAGGCTTACAGGAAAAAAATACAAATATCTCCCTCCCCTGGATTTCCCCTACCAGGTGTGAATATTCCACCTACACATCCATATCATGTGGAGGCAACAAACACCATTGTCACAACCCTTCCCAATGGTCTCAAAGTTGCATCTGAAAACTCTTTGAGCCCCATTGTATCAATTGGAGTGTACATTGATTGTGGTGTCGTGTAGGGGAAATTCACCTCCTAGAATGAATGGCGTTCAAAACCACAAAGAACCGAAGTCATCTTCAAATAGTGCGTGAGGTGGAATCCATCGGAAGGAATGTTATGACATTTGCATCCCGAGAATATATGGGGTACACTTTCGATGCTCTCAAAACCTATCTCCCTGAGATGGTAGTGTTG
>CM076576.1:124978016-125187456 GCA_034641835.2 Pinus albicaulis
TAATGTGACCTTAACCTTAACTTTACCCTTAACCTAACCTTAACCTTAACCTAACCTTCACATTAACCTTGAATTTAACCTTAACCTTAACCTAACCTTAATCCTAACCTTAACCTTAACCTTAACCTTCCCATAAGCATAACCTTAACTTTGACTTTACCCTTAACCTAACCATAAGGGTTTGGTAAGGTTATGGTTAAGGTTAAGGTTATGGGTTTAGTCAGGTTAAGGTTAAAGTTAAGGTCAAGTTTAAGGTTAAGGTTAAGGTTATGTTAACCTTAACCGTATCTTAACCTTAACCTAACCTTAACCTTAACATTACCTTAACCATAACCTTAACCTAACCTTAACCTTAACCTTACCCTTTTCCTTATCTTAACCTTACCTTAACCATAACCTTAACCTTGATGTTAACCCTTAACCTAACCCTAACCTTGACCAAACCATTAACCTTAACCTTGACCCTAACTTTACCCTTAAGCTTAACCTTAACCTCAACTATATCCTAACCCTAACCTTAACCCTAAAATTAACCCTAGCCTTAACCTTAACCTTAACTTAACCTTAACCTTTACCTAACCTTAACCTTCACCTTAACCTTAACCTGACTAAAACCTTAACCTTAATCTTAAGATTAAGTTTAACCTTAACCTTCCCCTCACCTTAACCCTAACCTAAACCTTAACCTAAACCTGAACCTAACCTTAACCATAACCTTAACCTTAACTTTACGCTTAACCTTACCCTAACCATACTGAACCCGTAACCTTAACCTGAACCTTAACTTTACCCTAAACCTAACCTTACCCTTAACCTTAACCTTAACCTTAACCTTACCTTGACCTTAAATATAACATAACCCTAACCTTGAGGAAACCCTTAACCTTAACCTTAATGTGAACCTTTACCCTAAGCTTACCTTAACCTTAACCTTAACCATAACCTAAGGGTTTGGTCAAGGTTAAGGTTAGGTTATAGTTAAGGTCAGGTTAAGGTTAAGGTTAAGTGTTTGGTCAAGGTTAGGATTAGGTTATAGTTAAGGTGAAGGTTAAGGTTAAGGGTAAAGAAAATTTTATGATTAAGGTTAAGGTTAGGGTTAGTTTATAGATAAGGTTAATATTAGGTTAAAGGTAAAGTTAAGGTTAAGGTTAGGGGAAGGTTTTAGTTAAGGTTAAGGTTAGGTTAGGTTAAGGTTAAGGTTAAGGGTTTGGTCAAATTTAGGGTTAGCTTATAGTTAAGGTTAGGTTAAGGTTAGGTTAAGGGTAAATTCAAGGTTAAGGTGAAGGGTAAGAGTAAGGTTAAGGTTACGAGTTTAGTCAGGTTAAGGTTAGGGTTAAGGGTTTGGTCAAGGTTAGGGTTAGGGTTAGGTTAAGGTTAAGGTTAAGGTTAGGTTAAGGGTAATGTCAAGTTTAAGGTTATGGTCAAGGTTAAGGATAAGATAATGTTAAGGTTAAGGTTATGGTTAGGTTAAGGTTATGGTTAGGTGAAGGTGAAGGTTACGGTTAGGTCAAAGTTAAGGTTAATGTTAAGTTAAGGTTAAGGTTAAGCTTAAGCTTAAGATTAGGTTAAGAGTAAAGTAAAACCTTAACCTTAACCTTATGTTTAACCTTAACCTTCCCCTAACCTTAACCCTAACCTATCCTTAACCTTAACCTTAACTTAACCTTAACCTTAACCTTAACCTTAACTTTACCCTTACTAAACTTAGCCTTACCTTAACCATAACCTTAACTTTACCCTTAACGTAATCTTAACCTTAACCTAACCTTAACCTTGACCAAACCCTTAACCTTAACCTTAACCTTAACCATAACCTTAACCTTAATCTTAACCTAACCTTAACCTTGACCTTAATTATAACCTAACCCTAACCCTGACCAAACCCTTAACCTTAACCTTAACCTGACTAAACCCGTAACCTTAACCTTGACCTTACCCTTAACCTTAACTTATCCTTAACCTTAACCTTTACCATAAACTTAACCTCAGGTTAATGTTAAGGGTAAGGTTAGGGTTAAGGGTAAAGGTTAAGTTTAAGGTTACAAGTTTAGTCATGTTAAGGTTAAGGGGTTTGTTCAAGGTTAGGGTTAGGTTATAGTTAAAGTCAAGATTAAGGTTAGGTTAAGGTTAAGGTTAAGGTTATGGTTATGGTTAAGGTTAGGTTAAGGTTAAGATTAGGTTAAGGTTAAGGTTCAAGGTTAAGGTCAAGGTTAAGGTTAAGGTTATGGTTAAGTTTAGTTTAAAGTTTAGGTTATTGATAAGGTTAAGGCTAGGTTATAGTGAAGGTAAAGGTTAAGACCCGTAACCTTATCCTTGACCTTAAGCTTACTATCCCCGTAACCTTAACCTTAACCTCAACCTTAACCTTAACTATAACATAACCTTAACCTTGACAAAAACCTAACCTTAACCGTAACGCTAATCCTAACTTTATCCTTAAATTTACCCTTAACCTAATCTTAACCTTAACTATACCCTTAACCTAATATTAACCTTAACCTAAGCTTAACCTTACCCTAAACCTTGACCTTAACCTTAACTTAACCTAACCTTAACCTTAACCTTAACTATAACCTAACACTAACCTTGACGAAACCCTTAACCTTAACCTTATCCTAACCTTAACATAACTATAACTTTACCCTTAACCTCAACCTTTACCTTAATTATAACCTAACCCTAACCTTGACCAAACCTTTAACCTTAACCTTAACCTGACTAAACCTGTAACCTCAACCTCAACCTTAACCTTAACCTTGCCCCCTTAACCTTAACCTTAACCTAATCTTAACCTTAACTAAAACCTAACCCTAACCTTAACCAAACCCTTAACCTTAACCTTAACCTTAACCTTAACCTTAACCTAACCTTAACCTTAACCTAAGCCTAACCTAACCTTAACCCTAAATTTACCTTAACCTTGACTTTACCCTTAAACTAACCTTAACCTTAATCTAACCCTTAACCTTGACCAAACATTTAACCTTAACCTTAACTTCACCCTTAACCTAATATTAACCTTAGCTTGACCTCAACCTTTACCTTAACTATAACCTAACCCTAACCTTGACCAAACCCTTAACCTTAACCTTAACCTGACTAAACCTGTAACCTTAACCTTAACATTAACCTTGCCCCCTTAACCTTAATCTTAACCTAATCTTAACCTTAACTAAAACCTAACCCTAACCTTAACCAAACCCTTAACCTTAACCTTCACATTAACCTTAACCTTAACCTTAACCATAACCCTAACCTTAACCTAACCTTAACCTTAACCTTAACCTTAACCTAACCCTAACCCTAACCTAACCTTAACCCTAAATTTACCTTAACCTTGACTTTACCCTTAAACTAACCTTAACCTTAACCTAACCCTTAAACTTGACCAAACATTTAACCTTAACCCTAACCTTAACTTCACCCTTAACTTAATATTAACCTTAACTTAACCTTAACCAGTAACCTTAACCTCAACCTTAACCTTAACCTTGCCCCCTTAACCTTAATCTTAACCTAATCTTAACCTTAACTAAAACCTAACCCTAACCTTAACCAAACCCTTAACCTTAACCTTAACATTAACCTTAACCTTAACCTAACCCTTAACCTTGACCAAACATTTAACCTTAACCTTAACCTTAACTTCACCCTTAACCTAACCTTAACCTTAACCTAACTTTAACTTTAACCTTAACCTTAACCTTAATCTTAACTTAATCTTAACCCTAACTAAAACCTAACCCTAACCTTAACCAAACCCTTAACCTTAACCTTAACATTAACCTTAACATTAACCTTAACCTTAACGATAACCCTAACCTTAACCTAACCTTAACCTTAACCCTAACCATAACGCTAACCTTAACCTAAATTTAACCTTAACCTAACCCTAAATTTACCTTAACCTTGAGTTTACCCTTAAACTAACCTTAACCTTAACCTAACCCTTAACCTTGACCAAACATTTAACCTTAACCTTAACCTTAACTTCACCCTTAACCTAATCTTAACCTTAACTTAACCTTAACCTTGACTTTAACCTTAACTTAACCTTAACCTTGACTTTACCCTTAACATAACCTTAACCTTGACCTTAACCTGAGGTGAAGATTATGGTTAAGGTTAACGTTCAAGGTAAGGTTAAGGGTAAGGATAAGGTTAGGGTAGGGTTAGGGTTAGGTTGAGGTTAAGTTTATGTTAGGTTAAGGTTAGGTTAAAGTTAAGGTTAAGGTAAGGTTAAGGTTATGGTTAAGGTTAAGGTTAGGTTAAGGTTAAGGTTAAGGTTAAGGTGAAGGGTAAAGATAAGGTTATGGTTGAGGTTAAGGTTAGGGTTAGGTTATGGTTAAGGTTAAGGTTAGGTTAAGGGTAAGATAGGGTTAAGGTTAACGTTAGGTTATAGTGAAGGTTAAGGTTAAGATAATATTAAGGTTAAGGTTATGGGTTTGGTCAAGGTTAGGGTTAGGTTATAGTTAATGTCAAGGTTAAGCTCAGGTTATAGTGAAGGATAAGTTTAAGATAAGGTTAAGGTTAAGGTTAGGTTAAGGTTAAGGTTAACGTTAGGTAAAGGTTAAGGTTAAGGTTAATGTTAAGGGTTTGGTCAAGGTTAGGGTTAGGTTATAGTTAATGTTTTGGTTTATTCAAGTTAAGGTTAAGGTTAAGGGTAAGGTCAAGTTAAGGGTAAAGTTAAGGTTAAGGGTAAAGTCAAGGGTTTAGTCAGTCAGGTTAAGGTTAAGGTTAAAGGTTTGGTTAAGGTTAGGGTTAGGTTCAAGTTACGGGTTTAGTCAGGTTAAGGTTAGGTTTAAGGTTAAGGTTATGGTTAAGGTTAAGGTTAAGGGTAAAGTCAAGGTTAAGGTTAAGGATAAGGTTAGGTTAAGAGTAAACTTAAGGTTAATGTTAAGGTTTGGCCAAGGTTAGGCTTAGGTTATAGTTAAGGTTAAGATAAGGTTAAGGTTATGGTTAAGGTTAAGGTTAGGTTAAGTTAAGGTCAAGGTTAAGGTTAGGTTATAGTTAAAGTTAAGGTTAAGGTCAAGGTTGAGGGAAATGCTAAGGTTAGGTGAAGGTTAAGATTAGGTTAAGGGTAAAGTTAAGGTTATGGTTAGGGTAAGGATAGGTTTCAGGTTAGGTGAAGGTTAAGGTTAAGTTCATGTTAAGGGTAAAGTGAAGGTTAAGGTTAGGTTAAGGGTAAGGGTCTGGTTATAGTTAAGGTCAGGTTAAGGTTAAGGTTAAGAGTTTCGTCAAGGTTAGGTTTAGTTTATAGTTAAGGTGAAAGTGAAGGTTAAGGTTAAGGGTTTGGTCAAGGTTAGGGTTAGCTTATAGTTAAGGTTAAGGTTAGGTTAAGGATAAGGATAAGGTTATGAGTTTAATCAGGTTAATGTTAAGGTTAACGTTAGATTAAGGTTAAGGTTAAGGTTAGGTTAAGTTTAAGGTTAAGGTTAAGGTTAATGTTATGGTTAAGGTTAATATCAGGTTAAGGTTAAGGTTAAGGTTAGGATAAGGTAAAGATAAGGTTAAGGTTAAGTTTAAGGTTAGGTTAAGGTTAATTTTAGGTTAAGGTAAAGGTTAAGGTTAAGTTAGGTTAAGGTTATATTAAGGGTAAAGTCAAACTTAGGGCTAAAGTTGAGCTTAATTTTAATGGTAAAGTCAAAGTTTGGTTATAGTTAGGGTCAAGGATAAGGTTATAGGTCTTATCCTTAACCTTCACTATAACCTAACCTTAACTATAACCTAACCCTAACCTTAACAAAATCTTAACATTAACCTTAACCTAACCGTAACCTTAACCTTAACCTTACCTTTAACCTTAACCTTAAACTTAACCTTAACTTAATCTTATCCTTGACCTTAACTATAACCTAACCCTAACCTTGACCAAAGCTTAACCTTAACTTAACCTTAACCCTAACCTTAACCTCAACCTTCCCATAACCATAGCCTTAACCTTAACTTTACACTTAACCTTAACCTTACCCTTAAGATCAAGGTTAAGGTTAAAGTTATAGTTAAGGATAAGGTTAAGGTTAAGGTTAAGGTTAAGGGTAAAGTTAAGGTTAAGGTTAAGTTTAAGTAAAGGTTAAGATAAGGTTAAGGGTAAGGTTAAGGTTAAGGGTAAGGTTAAGGTTAAGGTTAAGGGTTTGGTCAAGGTTAGGGTTAGGTTCTAGTGAAGGTTAACGTTAACTTAAAGGTAAAGTCAAGGTTAGGGTTAGGTTAAGGTTGAGATTAGGTTAAGGGTAAAGTTAAGGTTAAGGTTAGGTTAAGGTTAAGGTTATAGTTAAGGTCAATGTTAGATAAGGTTAAGGTTACAGTTTTAGTCAGGTTAAGGTTAAGGTTAAGATTAGGTTAAGGGTAAGGTTAAGGTTAGGTTAAGGTTAAGGTTAATATTATGGTTAGGTTATAGTTAAGGTCAAGGTTAAGGTTAAGGGCAAGGAAACTCTTAACCTTAACCTTAACCTTTACCCTAACCTTACCCTAACTTTAACCTTAACTATAACATAACACTAACCTTGACCAAACCTTTAACCTTAACCTTAACCTGACTAAACCTGTAACTTTAACCTTAACCTTACCATTAACCTTCACCCTTAACCTTAACCTTAACCTGACTAAACTTGTAACCTTAACCTTATATAACCTTAACCTTAACTTTACCCTTAACCTAAACTTAACCATAACCTTAAACTTAACCTTACCCTTACCTAACCTTAATCTTAATGTAACCTTAAGCTTAAAACTAACCTTAACCTTAAACTTTATCTAACCTTAACCTTAACCTTAACCTTTACCCTAACCTTAACCTTAACCTTAACATTGAATAAACCCTTCACCTTAACCTTAACCTAACCTTAACCCTGACATTAACTATAACCTAACCCTAACCTTGACCAAACCCTTAACATTAACCTTAAACTTAATCTTACCCTAACCTTAACTTTACCCTTAACCTCAACCTCAGTCTTCACATTGACTTTACCCTTAACCTAACATTAAGGTTAATGTTAAGTTAGGTTAAGGTTACGGTTAGGTCAAGGTTAAGGTTAACGTTAACGTTAAGGATAAGTTAAGGTTAAGGGTAAGATAAGGTTAAGGTTAGGGTTAGGTTATAGTTAAGGTTAAGGGTTTGTTCAAGGTTAGGGTTATGTTATAGTTAAGGTCAATGTTAAGGTTAGGTTAAGGTTAAGGTTAAGGTTAATGTTATGGTTAAGTTAAGGCTAAGGTTAGGTAAGGTTTAAGGTTAAGGTTAAGGTTAAGGTTATGGTTATGGGAAGGTTATGGTTAACGTTAAGGTTAGGTTAAGGGTAAGGTTAAGGTTAAGGTCAAGGTCAAGGTTAACCTTAACCTAACCTTAACCTTACCTTAACCTTTACCTAACCTTAACGTTGACGTTAACCATAACCTTAACCTTAACCTTAACCTTACCCTTAACCTTAACCTAACCTTGACCTTGACCTTAAATATAACCTAACCCTAACCCTAACCAAACCCTTAACCTTAAGCTAACTTAATCTTAACCTTGAGCTTGAGCTTGAGCTTAACCTTACCCCCTTAAACTTAACCTTAACCTTAACCTCACTAAACCCGTAACGTTAACCTTAACCTGATTAAACCCGTAACCCTTAACATTATCTTAACCTTACCTTAACATAATCGTAACCTTGACCTTAACCTTAACATAACCTTAACCTTAATCTTAAGCTCACTAAACCCGTAACCTTTACCTTAACCTTAACCTTGATAAACCTTAACCTTACCCCTAACATTACCCTTAACCTTCAGCATAATTTTAACCTTAAATTTACCCTTAACCTAACCTTAACATTAACCTCAACCTAACCCTAACCTTGATCTTAACCTTAATCTTAACCTTAACCTAACCTTAACCAAACTCTTAACCTTAACCTTAACCTAACTAAACTCGTAACATTAACCATAACCTTAACCTTAACCTAATATTAACTTTGAATTTACCCTTAACTTAACCTTAACATTAACCTTAACCTAACCTTAACCTTACCTTAAGGTTAGGTTAAGGTTAAGGCTAAGGTTAGGTAAGGGTAACGTTAAGGTTACAGGTTTGGTCAGGTTAAGGTTAAGTTTAAGGTAAAGTTATGGTTAAGGTGAAGGTTAAGGGTAAGGTTAAGGTCAAGATTACGATTTTAGTCAAGTTAAGGTTAAGGTAAGGGTTAGGTTATAGCTAAGGTTAACATTAAGGTTAGGGTTAAGGTTAAGGTTAAGATTATAGTGAAGGTTAAGGTTAAGACTTGTAAAATTAACCTTAACCTTAACCTTTACCTTAACTTTAACTATAACCTAACCTTAACCTTTACCTTAACTATAACCTTAACATTAACTATGACCTAACCTTCACCTTAACCTTTACTTTACCCTTAACCTTAACCTTAAAATTAATCTTACCCCCTTACCCTTAACCTTAACATTAACCTTAACCTGACTAAACCCGTAACCTTAAACTTACCCTTACCTAACCTAAACCTAACCTTAACCTTAACTTTACCGTTAACCTAACCTTCACCTTAACTATAACCTAACCCTAACCTTAAATTTAACCTTAACATTATCTTAACCTTAACCTTCACTATAACATAACCTTAACCTTGACCTTAACTATAACCTAACCCTTAACCTTGACCAAACCCTTAACCTTAACCTTAACTTTTCCCTTAACCTAATCTTAACCTTAACCTAACCTTAACCTTGACTTTACCCTTAACCTAACCTTAACCTTGACCTTAACTATAACCTAACCCTAACCTTTACCAAACCTTAACCTTAGCCTTAACGTTAACCTTCCCATTACCATAACCTTAACCTTAATTTTACCCTTAACCTTAACCTTAATTTTACCCTTAACCTTAACCTTAACTGTTGTGTAACCGACTCCAAAAATAGAAGAAAAGAGATATCAATGCCTTAGAAATAAGCCACTTCGAGGGGGCAACCTCCAATACATTACATAAATGAAAAATTCTTGGACGATGCAATTTACAAAACCTCATTTCTATATATATGAGTCCATGTGGCCATAATGTAATCCTAGTGGGCCACAATGTAATCCTAGCCGGCCTAACAATAATAATTTAAGGGCACAATAATAACAAAATAGGGGTTACAATGGTACAATAATAACAATAAGGGGGTTACACTAATAACAATAAGGGACTATACTAGTAATATAGGGACCTAACATGCCCCTCTCCTTCAAAAAAGTGTTGTCCTCAACACTTGAGTAGCTCGAGGTGCTTCTGTATAAACTTCTCATCCTCCCATGTAGAATATTCAGTGGGTATGTTCTTCCACTTGATGAGATACTCTGAAATTGATCGAATCCGTAGTTGTCGAGTTCTTGTTTCCATGACCGCTTCAGGTTCCAATATGAATTTTCCTTCCTCATCAAGTTTTGGCAATATTGTTTGAACTGGAATATTTTCACCTATAACCTTCTTTAAGCATGAAACATGGAAAACTGGATGCACTTGCGAAGAATCAGGAAGCTCCAATTTGTATGCCATAGTACCAATATTTTGCAACACCTTGTAAGGACCATAGTACTTTGGCGATAATTTATTATCCTTCTTAGCTTGCTTGAGGGACATTTGTTTGTTTGGTTGTAGTCTTAAAAATACCCAATCTCCTACATCAAAACTTCTCTAGCTACGATGTTGATCTGCCTGTTGTTTCATTCGATATTGTGCCAAATTCAGGTTATCCTTTAAGAGTTGGAGAACTTCTTGCTGATTCTCAATGTGATCTTCCACTGCTTGAACCTTCGAATTTTCCCTTGAAGATGATGTGATGGATGGTGGATGATATCCATAAAGTGCCATAAATGGGGTCATTTTTGCTGCAGTATGGAAGGAAGTGTTATACCACCATTCAGCGAGAGGTAATCACTTGACCCATTGTGTTTGTTTATCAGATACAAAACAACGAAGATATCCTTCCAAACATTTATTTACTATCTCAGTTTGACCATCAGATTGAGGATGATAAGATGAGCTATGAGCTAATTGAGTATCCAAACAAGAAAATAACTCCGTCCAAAAATTTCCAGTAAAAATGGGATCTCTGTCGCTCACAATAACCCTTGGGCTTCCATGTAGTTTTTGAATTCTGTCCATAAATGTAGTAGCAACTGTACTTGCTTTAAATGGATGAGATAATGCACAAAAGTGTGCATACTTGGTAAGTCTATCAACTACCACCATGATGACATTCTTTCCTTCGGACTTAGGTAAACCCGTGATAAAATCCATTGAAATCTCCTCCCAACGTTGACTTGGAATGGATAAAGGTTGTAGAAGTCCCGGGGTCTTAATTGTCTCCACTTTATTCTGCTGGCAAACCAAACATTCCGCCACAAAATTTTGAATATCAGATTTAAGGCCATCCAAAAAAAAATCTTTCTTCACCCTGTGGTAAGTTTTTAAAAATCCTGAGTGTCCTCCTAAAGGAGAAGTGTGCAATTCCAGAAGAATATTTTGTTTCAGTTGGGAATTCTTACAAAGATATAAGCGATCTTTGTACCATAAGGAATCATTTTTCCAACTAAATGTATCAAATGTACTAGGATCTTGCTGCAACTTTTGAATGAGTGTCCATACATCTTTATCCTTCTTCCATTCATCTCTTGCTTCGGTTATCCAATCTCGTTGGATAATAGAAATGGCACAAGGCAATGCTTCCACCTCTTCATTCTTTCTTGAGAGTGCATCTGCAACAACATTAAGCTTTCCTTTTTTGTAGATTATTTCAAAGTCATAACCCAACATCTTTGTGACCCATTTTTGCTACTCTTCTGAAGATAGTCTTTGTTCCAAAAAGTGTTTAAGACTATCATGATCAGTTTTTACCTTGAAGTGTTTTCCCATTAGGTAAGTTCTCCATTTCTATAGTGCATGCAGTATTTCTAACATTTCCTTCTCGTAAATGGGTTTCTGTAAATACTTTCCTTTGATTGGACGACTTTCAAAAGCAATGGGTCTTCCTTCCTACATTAAAATAGCACCAATTCCATTTCCTAAGGCATCACATTCCACAATAAAGGTTTTTGTGAAGTCTGGCGTAGCTAAGACCGGTGCTAGGCACATTGTCTCTTTAAGATGTTCAAAGGCCTTAGTTGCTTCAGGAGTCCATGAAAATGCATCTTTCTTCAATAATGTTGTTAGAGGTGCTGCTATTCTCCCATAATTCTTAACAAACATATGATAATACCCTGTTAACCCGAGAAATCCTCGCAACTCCTTTATGGTTGTGGGGACTTTCCATTCCTTAATGGCTTTAATTTTGTTAGGGTCTACTTTAACACCCTCGTGAGATACAATATGACCCAGATATTCCACCTCTTGTACTCCAAAGAAACATTTGGATATTTTTACATATAATTGTTTCTGCTGCAATAGTTTGAGCACCCTGTCAACATGTTCAACATGATCCTTCCGAGACTTGCTATAGATTAGTATATCATCAAAAAATACCAGCACAAATTTTCTAAAGAAGGGTTTGAAAATGGAATTCATCAACCCTTGAAATGTAGAAGGTGCATTGGTAAGGCCAAAAGGCATGACCTAAAATTTATAATGACCCTCATGAGTTCGAAATGATGTTTTTGGAATATCTTCAGTCTTCATTATAATTTGATGATATCCTGAACGAAGATCCAACTTGGTAAAATAAATTTCTTCATGTAATTCATCCAATAATTCATCAATCACAGGAATGGGAAATTTATCTTTAATAGTGAGCTTATTGAGCTCCCTATAATCCGGACACATTCGCCATGATCCATCCTTCTTTTGTACCAATACTATAGAAGTAGAGAAAGAACTTTGACTAGGTTGAATTATACTCGACTCTAACATTTCTACAATCATACATTCAATTTCGCTCTTTTGGATGTAAGGATATCTATAAGGCATGATGTTTGGAGGAACACTTCCTTGAATCAAATGAATAGAATGATCATGATCATGAATAGGCGGGAGTCCTTTGGGACTTTCAAACACCTTGGAATGATTGTCCAAGACTTGTTGGAGATCTGCAGCAATAGATGATACTGATGTTGGAAATTCTAGTGAGCATAATTCTGCAATTACACCTCTTTGTTCTTTCTTTAGAAGCTTTTTCATGACATTAGAGCTTATTATCTTTCCCGGCTTCCCTGTAATACCCCGTAATTCGACTTCCTTTCCTTCTGAAAAAAATTTCAAGAAAATTTCTTGAAAATTAAAAGCTACCGTCCCCAAAGATTGTAACCATTGTACTCCTAGTACAACATCAGCACCTCCCATAGGAATGGAAATCATTGGACTAGTCAATACATATTCCCCCATGGTTAGCTTGATATTATGGCATTTTCTAGAGCAATTTATAGTTTCTCCATTTGCAACCATCACTTGACATTCTGGTGCTGGGTATAGGAAATAATTTAATTCCTTGGCTACCTTACAATGAATAAAATTATGGGTGCTACTTGAATCAATCAACACTATTACCTTTTTCTTCTTGATATGTCCTTCTATCTTGAGAGTTTGAGGAGTGGTAATTCCTGCCAGTGCATTACATGATATGGTCGGATTCATTTCTTCCTCTTCTAGGGCTGGCTCCTGGTGTATATCCTCTTCTTGTTCATTTTCTTCTGCCTCTTCACAATCTATGTAAAATAATTTATTCTCAGCACACTTATGACCTTTAGTGTATTTGCTATCACAACTATAGCAAAGCCCTTTTTCTCCTTTTTCTTCCAATTTTTGTGGTGTCAACCTTGTAGGTTGTGGAAATCTAGGCGTAGAAACACTTCATTCTTTATAGAAGTGAGTGGTAGGCTTCCTTGTCGCCATAATTTTACATTCAATTTTTCTTTCCAACCTGAATGCCTTCTCCAATGAATCAGGCTCCAAAACACGAACTTCATGTTGGATGTTATCCTTTAAAGTGCCTATGAAGAGATCAATCCTGTGTTCCTCTGGAATATCAGTTACCCTTATATTCAATTTTTGGAAGTCCTCAATGTGCTGCCCCACTAAACCCTTTTGTTTGAGATTTATCAATTGGCTAAAGAAAGTGTTGCTCTTTGTATCTTCATAATGTGCTATCATTTCTTCCGTAAAAATTGACCAAGTGACAATTTTTTTACGGGAGCAAAGCCATCGATACCATACAAATGTATTTTGTTCTAAATGTAAAGTTGCAATGCGTACCTTTTGTGTGTTTTGCACATTATGGAGATCAAAATATTGCTCCATCCGTAGTATCCATGTTACAGGATCCTTTCCATCAAACTTCCTCATATCCATTTTTGGAATATGGTGGTTCTTCCCGCAAACATTAGAGTTTATGAAATCACGATTAACATTTATTTTTTTCTCATCATGAGTTTCCTCTACTATCTTTTCACCATTAGGAAACATTTCTTGTATCAACTTTGTCAAACCTTCTATGTCTACTTTTAGATCATTCTTCATGTTTTCCATTTTAGCTTACATGTCATCCATCTTAGATTCCATGCCAGCTTCCATGCCATCTATCTTAGATTCCACGCATTTCTTCAAACCATCCAAATTATTCTTCACACCATCCATCTTTGCTTCCACGCCTTTCTTCAAAACTTCCATTTCATTTTTTGCTTCTCTTTGCGAGAGCGAAATTTGGTGCACTTGCTCTTGTAAGTTTGATAGATCATGTTGCAATTCTTCATCTTCATGAGTCATAGTAGAGCCTTCTGAAGGTTTAATGGGTGTTGAATTATTTTTACGGGGCATTTTTTAGAACCCAATATTGATATCTATTCTACAATATTCCCTTGGAATCAATTCAAATTGATTTTTCAAACAAGACTTATGCAATTCGGAAAAAAAAAATACACACCTTTTTCTTTCTTTTGAGGAGTTCGATATTGAAATTGGATTATCTCTATGATTGTGGCTCTTCAATATATGAAATTCATCACTAAAGTAGCCCTCTAAATTATCTTTCCAATGCCACATGTCTGACTTGATTTGGATTCTCCAAGACAAAGTTATGTCCAATTTCCCACAATGACCTAATTATGGACTAGTTCAGTAGAGCAAACTTGTACGACTTGACACGTGTCACTGTTTCATCCTTTGCCTCTAACATTGATAGCCAAGAAACTGCAGTATGTGTACTTGCAACTATTTTTTACGGCACTCTAATCCGATGCTCAGAGAGAGAGTTATTGAATTTTTCCCACGATCACCTCTTTGAGATGAAATTCGGGAGCTTGAAAAAGCACTACCTTTCACAGATCATATCTCCAAAAATGTTGTGAACCAAGCTATGAAATTTTGTGACACATGTCCTCAAGATTTCAGCTTCGCACCCTAAAAATTTCAGATTCTGAACCTTCGTAGAAAAAACATTCTAGTGCAAATGCCACGATGACCTGTTTAGGAGCCTGAAAAAACGTAACTTCCACAGAGCATATCTCCGAAAATGTTGCGAACCAAGCCCTGAAATTTTTAGAAAATCTTCCTCATGATTTCAGCTTCACACCCTAAAAATTTCAGCTTTTGAAACTTCGTAGAAAAAAATTTATAGCGAAAATTCCACGATGACCTGTTTGGAGCAGCGAAATCCTAGAATAGAAAGCTCTGATACCAAATGTTGTGTAACTAGCTCCAAAAATAGAAGAAAAGAGATATCAATGCCTTAGAAATAATAAAATTCAAAGGGGGAACCTCCAATACATTACATAAATGAACAATTCTTGGATGATGCAATTTACAAAACCTTCTTTATATATATAGGAGTCCATGTGGCCATAATGTAATCCTAGTGGGCCACAATGTAATCCTAGCCGACCTAACAATAATAATTTAAGGGCACAATAATAACAAAATGGGGGTTACAAGGGTACAATAATAACAATAACGGGGTTACACTAATAAAAATAAGGGACTATACTATTAATATAGGGACTTAACATTAACCTTAACCTTACCCTTACCTAACCTTAATCTTAACCTAAGCTTAACCTTAAATTTACCCTTAACCTAATCTTAACCTTAACATTACCCTTAACCTAACCTTAACCTTGAACTTAAATATAACTTAATCCTAATCTTGAACAAACCCTTAAGGTTAGGTTTAGGTTATAGTTAAGGTCAAGGTTAAGGTTAGGTTATAGTGAAGGTTAATATTAAGATAAGGTTAAGGTCCAGGTCAAGGTTAAGGTTAAGTTTAGAGTAAAGGTTTAGATTTAGGTTAAGGTTAAGGTTAGGTTATAGTGAAGGTTAACGTTAAGACCCGTAACCCTAACCTTAACTTTAACCTTGACTTTACCCTTAACCTAACCTTAACCTTAACCTTAACCTTAACATTATCTTAACCTTAACCTTAACCTAACTATAACCTTACCTTTAACCTTAACCTTAACCTTAACTATAACCTAACCCTAACCTTGACCAAACCCTAAACATTAACCTTAACCTTAATCTTTACTTAACCTTAACCTAAACCTTAACCTTAACCTAACCTTAACCTTAACCTTACCCTAACCTTAACCTTATCTTTACCCTTAACCTAACCTTAAGCTTATCTTAACCTTAACTATAACCTAACCCTAACCTTGACAAAACCTTAACATTAACCTTAACTTTGACTTTACCCTTAACTTAAGCTTAACCTTCACTATAACCTAACCTTAACCTTGACCAAACCCTTAACCTTAACCTTAACCTTACCCTTAACCTTGATCTTAACCTTAACCTTAACTATAACCTCTAACCCTAACCTTGACCAAACCCTTAAAATTAACCTTATCTTGCCCTTAACCTTAACCTTAACCTAACCTTAACCTTGACCTTAACTATAACCTAACCCTAACCTTGAAAAAACCCTTAGCTTTAACCTTAAACTGACTTTCCTTAACCTGACTAAACCCTTAAGGTTAGGGTAAAGTTAAAGTCAAGGTTAAGGTTAAGTTAGGATAAGGTAAGGTTATAGTTAGGTTAAGGTTAAGGTTAAGGGTTTGGTCAAGGTTAAGGTTAAGGTTAAGGTGAAGGTTAAGGGTAAGGTCAAGGTTAAGGGTAAATTTAAGGTTAAGGATAAGGTTATAGTTTTAGTAAGGTTAAGGTTAAGGTTAAGATGAAGGTTAAGGGTAAGGACAAGGTTAAGGGTAAAGTTAAGGTTAAGGTGAAGGTTAAAGGTAAGGTTAAGGTTAAGGTTATGGGTTTAGTCAGGTTAAGGTTATGGTTAAGGCTAAGGTTAAGGTTAAGGTTAGGGGCAGGTTAAGGTTAAAGTTAGGTTAAGGTAAGGGTTTTGTCAAGGTTAATGTTAAGGGTTAAGGTTAAGGTTAAGGGTTTGGTCAAAGTTAGGGTTAGGTTAGAGTTAAAGTTAAGGTTAGGTTAAGGGTAAGATAAGGTAAAGGTTAATGTTAAGGTTAGGTTAAGGTCAAGGTCAAGGTTAAGGTTAAGGGTAAAGCCAAGGTTAAGGTTAAGGTTAAGGTTAGGGTAAAGGTTGAGGTTAAGGTTAAGGGTTTGGTCAAGGTTAGGGTTAGCTTATCCCTTAAGGTTAGGGTAAAGTTAAAGTTAAGGTTAAGGTTAGGTTAAGGTTAGGGTTAAGGTTAGGTTAAGGGTAATGTCAAGGTTAAGGTTATGGTTATGGGAAGGTTAAGGTTAAGGTTAAGGTCAAGGTTAGGGTTAGGTTATAGTTAAGGTCAAGGTTAAGGTTAGGTTAAGGTTAAGGTCAAGGTTAGGGTTAGGTTATACTTAAGGTTAAGGTTAAAGTCAATGTTAAGGATTTGGTCAAGGTTAGGATTAAGTTATAGTTAAGGTCAAGGTTAAGGTTAGGTTCAGGTTCAGGTTAAGGGTTTGGTCAAGGTTATGGTTAGGTTATGGGTAAGGTTAAGGTTAAGGTTAAGGTTACGGGTTTAGTCAGGTTAAGCTTAATGTTAAGGGTTTGGTCAAGGTTAAGGTTAAGGTTAAGGATAGGGTAAAGTTAAAGTTAAGGTTAAGGTTAAGGGTTTGGTCAAGAATAGGGTTAGGTTAAGGGGTAAGGTTAATTTTAAGGTTAAGGTTAAGGTTAAGGGTTTGATCAATGTTAGGGTTAGGTTATAGTTAAGGTCAAGTTTAAGGTTAAGTTCTAGTTAAGGTTAACGGTTTGGTTAAGGTTAGGGTTAGGTTAAGGGGGTAAGTTTAAGGTTAAGGGTTTGGTCAAGGTTAGGGTTAGGTTATAGTTAAGGTATAAGGGTAGTTTAAGGTTAATATTAGGTTAAGGGTAAAGTT
This sequence comes from Pinus albicaulis, assembly GCA_034641835.2. Lineage (NCBI taxonomy): Eukaryota > Viridiplantae > Streptophyta > Pinopsida > Pinales > Pinaceae > Pinus > Pinus albicaulis. The sequence continues at coordinate 124,995,278 of CM076576.1, forward strand.
AAGGTTATGGTTAGGGTAAGGTTAACTTTAGGGGTAAATATAAGGTTATGGTTAAGGTTAAAGGTCAAGGTTAAGGTTAAGTTAGGTTAATGTAAGGTTAATTTTATGGTTAGGTTAAGCTTAAGGTTAGGTTAAGTTAAGGTTAAGGTTAGGTTAAGGGTAAATTTAAGGTTAAGGTTAGGGTTAAGGTTAGGTGAAGGTTAAGGTTAAGGTTAAGGTTACGGTTAAAGTGAAGGTTAAGGGTAAGGTTAAGGTTAAGGTCAAGGTAAATGTAAAGGCTAAGTTAGGTCAAGGTTAAGGTTAAGGTTATGGTTATGGGAAGGTTAAGGTTAAGGTTAAGTTAAGTTTAAGGGTGTTGGAGAGGTAAATCCCCTCTAGGGACAGAGGCGATCCCACTAGCCCTAGAGTGTGTCTAGCAATAAAAAAAACACGCTACGATATCAATTTCTAGTTACAAAAGACAAAGCTATGATAGATAGCCTACCTCAAGTCCTACGCTGTTGTTGTTGAAGAAGAAGCGCTGCTTCCCATTCCTAGCTTGACAGATCACAATCCTTACGCTCACTACATCCGGACACCTATACAAATGCAGAGAAGAAATGACAGCATACAACATAATAATTCAAACATGTAACTATCAATCAGTCGGAAAATATTGAATCAAATTGCATTACAAAGATAAGAAATACAACAGTGGAACTAATAACATAGTCGAGCATATATTAAAATGTGAAAGAAAGATTACAACCGAGTTCCGACGTCGCATTCTTCCTTTGGCAGGGCTTCCAACAAAGCGTGTCTCACAAAGCTTGTCGGGAATTTAGACAAGGCTCTATCTCTTATGGGGTTCTCCTTAGCTCTGATTTCAATAGTCGCTCAACTATAGTTTTCTTCCCAAATGTTCAGCTAGGTTGCAAATAGAGAGGGCAGGCTTTATAGAGGGAGAAGGAGAGGTTAGGCTCCCTATAATCATGGGGGAGAGTACTATCTCTTAGGAAGGTTCCATGAGAGGTGGAAAACCTATTCCTAAACAAGGAGATCCGGAGCCAAAAAACCCAACCTCTTTTTGATGATTCATTCCCAAGGTGGTTAAAGGAAACTTCCACCTTAATTTGTTAAAAAAAATTCCAAAACAAGTTGGCGTGGGTACAACACAGGGATAGAGCGCCAGCTGGCGCGCCCACTAGTGTATATTTTCCCCATTGGCGTGAGGGATGAATTGGCTACTCGCGCTAATGCCAAAACATAGGTTTTTGGGGCCTTTCTAAGGAAATGTTCTCAAGGAGAATTCTTGCCCTTATGTAGAAGGATTCCATCAAGGTGTTTTCAGGACATTTTACTGTTCACAGGTCATGGGAATAGTCCTCCAATGTACGTTACGAGGGATTGCAGGGATGGTGACAAAATGTTGTGTAACAGATGCCCCCTAAAGCATGAGGTCCGAGAGAGAGGGAGGGGTGAAATTCTTTATGAGAACGCGTTCAGCTGAAAACACTGCCATCGGAAGACCTGTGAATACAAATACAACTAATATCTCTGATACATGATATGTGGTATGGGCGTAGCCATCCATAATAAAGTGTACAAAAACTGAGATCCAAGGTATGGATGCAACCATTTAGTAAAATAAGAATCAACAAGTAGACTCAGGTATGGTCATAGCCATCCAATCAAAAGAGTCATGTAATAAGTCATAACAATCCAAAAAGAACCCGCAACCTGGATTTCATCAGACAAAATCCAGGGTCTTGTGCTCCATCTCGACCCAAACAAAGTACAGGTTCGAGCATGCGAATATGTGAGATGAAGTCGAACATGTAAGAACATCGTCTGATCACCAGCCACTAATGAAAACTATTAACATATGCGAGAGAAACCAGCAATAATGAAAATGGCTCTCAAGGTACAAGAGGTACAATCCATGAAATGTGAACAGGGATCTAGCGTCGAACACCCGTAGAATAATCCGATCGAGGGCCAATAATGAAAACCTTGCATAGAATGCGAAGAACCTGCCATTGAGGCATGCAGGCTCCAAGGTACCTAAAAGGAGTCTCTAGATCAATTTCTTGGATAATGAGCTGAAGTCGACAGGAAGTGACCTTAATCAAAGGTGGGCCATAATTTTTCCCACATCATCGACACGAGACATAGAAACATGATTTTTGTGAATCAAGACCAATAGAGAATCAGAGGGAGGTTGAAAACTGCAGAGGCCAACTTCTCTTGAACGTATCGGTGGCACAACACTGGATTTGGAAATATTTAACATCAAGGGATTTGAGGTCATGGTGACGTGGCAAAGAGTAGATGAGCAGTCAAAAGAGATTACCCCAACCCATGAAGGCAAGCAGATAACGAGATAATATGTCCCCAACCAGACACGAATGCAAACAAGTGCCATGTTCAAGAGCGACATGCTACCGATACGACTATGATTTTGGTTCCATTTCCCCCCATCATTTTTGGCGAGTACCCTAGTTATTTTTAGAAACAAGCTTAAAGGGGATAGCATGTGCTTACGATGTAAGTTTTTCTTTCGAACAAATCCAACCTAGTACATTTTAGGAGCCCTAGGAAGGAGAAACTCGAATAACGTCATGGTGATGAATTCTGATGTCATCAGGGTTTAATGAGTCTGACAAAGGAAGAAATCGGCATTTTTTCATGTTTATAGAGTTTGAAAAGAATGTAGAAAAGAAAACTTGAGTAATCCCTTTTCGTAGGTAGTCTCGCAGATCCAAAAAGGTAGAAAACTGTGTCTGAGAGAACCTCTTAGTCGCGATAGGCTAAGGTATTCCTTTTTCATAAATAATCCATCCCAGCCTGAAAAAGGGTTAAACGTATACTGGGTAGATATCTTTTCACAACCATTTAACGAGTTCAAAACAACAAGAGTCTCGACAACCTTTTTAATTTTTAAGAATAAAAAAAGAGCTAAAAGTTGACTCCTCTTAGAGGAACGAGTGGTATAAAGGGTAGCAACTGGTTCTGGTAATGGTGGAACTTTTCAGAAAAAGTAAAGGTCAAGAGGCTGGCTAACAAGACCACTCATCATAGCAGTTCCTCAGGAATGGGTAAAACAACCAAGTGAAGGTATATGATCAGCCAAGTAGATGGTAACGATGGAATGAGAAAACCAAGGTTCATCTAGCAAAAAAGGTTGAAAAAATGGCAATCACAAGAGGTAAAATGAGAATGGTTTCATTTTTACACAATATTGAAATCAGGAAACTCTACTTGAAGTTGTACACAAGCTTGAAACAAAGATAAACTATGCTTCAAACCAGTTTCATTTTTACACAAGCTTGAAATGGAAACAAACTACGCTTGAAAAAAGTAAGCATGCCCCCAACATGGTGACTCAATACGAGGTACATGCCCCCCAAGCTTCAATCCATATGAAAGGTAGATGGAGTGAAGGTTCAAAGTACGAGATCAAGAGAAAGACTTGACTGGGATTTTACGGAATCTAATCAAAGACTCAAATTGAACGGGAACGTGTTTCATTATTTTAACGAGGTTGACATATTAAAATAACTATCCTCTTGACACCTTGTTTCATTTTTTAAGGAGCTTGACACACGAAAACAAACCCTGCTCTGACGAGAACTCATAATGATGAATAAGAATTCATGGCTTCCAAGAGTTCCACACTGGATGGGAGTACAACATCTCGGAAATCAGGACCCAATGCCCCCAGCACACTATGCACAATGGCAGTATCACTGATTGCGGGAACGGGGTAGGTAGTTACATAATTAACTTGTGGCGGGGAGTATACAACCAACAGATAAAGACCTGGAAGGGACGATGGTGGACCAGATGTCATGCCAGGACCAAAGAATGAAAGTTGATCAATGGTCACGATTCGACCTTTGTGCAGAAACTAGATCACACGAAAGAGGGAAGAGACAAATGCCCCCATGACATAAGTATATTCATGCCCCAAGAGTAAATTGAAATCTAAGGGGCCTGGAACAATCATCACGTCTATATGGATTATTTTCCCTCCCAAAGTAACAGGTAACTTCGAAACGATCTCTAACGGTTGACTGGTTCCTCTGTTAAAAGCCAAAAGATTCTGGGTAATAAGCATAAGCGGTGGAGAACCAAAATCTTGCAAAGTAGTTGAAGAAAAAATACTAACAGATGTGCCTTCATCTATAATAGTGATGGGTACAACCAGATCAAAGGTTTTTACTGTGATCTCAAAATGCACATAAGATGGAAGGCGGTATCTGGAAAATCGACTCCAATCAAAGGAAGTGACCAAAATACTTGGGGGGGATACCATAAAACTAAGATGGTTGTCCCCCGGTGTTACCAGAGGAGAATCCTCCGAGACGTCCATCATGGGAGTAGGAGGAGTAGTTTCTTGGACTACAGGGATAGAAGAATATTTCTTCAAGTCCGAAGAATTTGAAGAAACAAGAAGAACATGGGGGGGATTAGACCGAATCTCAATGGAAAAGACCTGATGCACAATATATGGGGTTAGATCAACTGATTCCTTGGCCAATGTTTGGTCAGGAACAGATTCCTGAACTTTAATTTATGGGGGAGCGAGATCAAGAAAGGATGATGCTTGACCGATCGTGGAATCAACTAGTGAAGGACTCGAGGAAAGCTTCTGGTAACCAGCCGGAAGGCAGGGTGCAGAAACAATGGATTTTTCCAACACTCTCTTGGCTTCATCCATATATGGACAAAGGTGAATGGGATGATTCCTTTCATACAAATTACAAGGATTGGTAATCTTGCCCTATTTTTTATGAGCCTTATCAAAGCTAGTCAAAGACGTGCTAGCAATATGACTTCCAGAAGACAACGGCAGGTGGCCGTCAGACCATCCTTCAAGTCCCTTGGGAATACCAGGGCAGTCTCAAAGCAAATGGTCACCCTTGCAGAGCATGCAAGGGAATTTGAACTTTCGTGGAAGTTTAGACGGTTCTGCAATGGATGGTTTCTTAAGTGCAGTAGTTGCAGTTTTAGTCTCTCGTTTATCTGACTTCTTCTTCTTGGTCTTCTTCTTCTTCTTCTTCTTAGCCACCTGGTTATTGGAATCGAGACTTTCACCAGGAAAAGTAGAAGAGGAGGATGAAGAAATAGGAAAAGAAGGGGACAGGTCCACCTTAGAAGTAACATGATGTTGTTCAGGCGGAGGAGATGGTTGTACGGTGGACGGAATACTCGAGACCACCGAGGTCGAAAATAACCATACAGGAAATCCAACAGTTAAACCAGGCAGGGACAACGTTGCCATATAAGGAGCACCAACATTCCCAAAAGCAGGAAAAGAACCAGAATTCCCTTCGGAAGGGGTTCCTGGGTTAGTGAACTCCGGAAACGTTGCCATTGGAAACAACTCAAAACAACACCCTAAGGAAACTAACTTTAACTAGGAATATTTCGTAGGTAGTTAATTTTTTAAAACATTGAAAAAAAACTTTGTTGTTTCATATTTTAAGAGTTGAGAAACAGGCAAAAGGTGACTCTATCTCTTTTAGTTTTAAGTGAGCGCGAAAGGAAAATTTCTCGATGATATTTTCAAATTTATGGAGTCAGTAAAGATTGAAAATGATTGCTCAGGTAGTCTAGGTAAAAATGTGTACCAGGTTCCCGTGAACTGCCATATACACCTTGGTTATAAAATGAAAGAGAAATCAACCAAGGACTTGACATACGTGTAGGTAGTCTCCCTGAATGTTGTGTTCGGTGTTTCACGGTTATAAGGTGGTAGACTCGGCTTCCTACGGATAAAAGGATTGCAACCTAGAGGGGTCTTCCTTTATATACTTGACGGTATGGGGAGCACAAGTCCGTACTAGCGTTGTCTAAAGCCAAATGGCGAACGACAACTGCTAGGTTTAAAGATGCTAGAACACGTCTGTAACTTAGACCACTAAATATTGCATTAAGTTTCAATGTTTCCTTAGGTTAATTCAGTAAATTTTAAAGTTGATCTTCAATTTACGTTTCAATTCCAAGGTCCTACCAAACGTTGAATCTCACAAATCCCTAAATGCAAGCTACATGCCATAAGACACCATTTCATTCAATGAAGATCTATCTACGAGAGAGTTAGAGATTTCAAGTGATAGCTACGATAAATCATGTGAAGACATCCATCACAATGTCTGATGTGAGCTAATGAAACTGAAAAAACTCTTGCCTAGAGTTATATAATGCTAGAAATGTGAAAGATTTTCCAATTTTCACTATGCTAATCAAGAATGCAAAAGATTTTTTTTTTGTGTTTTTCAATATATCAAAGAAAGCGCACTAAATGATATGAAAAATAAATCAAAACACTAATTTTGAGAATGATGAAGCGAGAGCTGAAACAAAAAAAACTCTCTCAACTCAAAACAAGCAAAGCAAGACTCAAACCAATGACGAAATCCTTCAAATCAAAGGAAGATCTCAAAAGAGACCCAAAAAAGCTGTGTAATCTAGGCTTGGAGTGACAAGAGTAAAATTGAACGAAAGAGAGGAAAATCACTCAATTAACACAATCACTAAAATGGATCTAAGAAGATGAATGCAAAGAAGCAGAAACGAAGTTGACTGGGAAACCAAGGACTCGAAACTCCCACGGGAGGCTCAGTAGGCTAAAGCACCTAGAAAACCTAGGACTGAAAAGAAAAACTGACAAAAAAGGGCAAACAACCAAAGGGTAAGGGTTGATCTCAGTAAAAAATGACTCTAAATCACTTAACAAGTCAGAAAAAACAACCCAGGGTCAAACCTCAGGCTCAAAAAATCCAAAACCAAGCAAACCACAAACCCTACAAGGGTTGGCGCACTTGTCTGGCTGTAATCTGTGCCAAACAAGGAATGGTGCGAGTAATAAACTGGAAAATCACACCCGTTGGCATGACTGTCAGGGAGGAAAACGCGCTAAGAAGGTTTACTCAGATAAAAAGGAAAAATGAACAAACAGACAGAGGTTTGATCTCCAGGGGGCTGAACAGGGGTTTCAAACCAAGCAAGATGAACCAGGAAGGAAAACTAGACAAACAAGAAGCCAAAACACAACCCAATTGGAGAGGGACTAACTCACACTGTTCCCCAGTGGAGTCACATTTTTGTTGGAGAGGTAAATCCCCTCTATGGACAGAGGTGATCCGACTAGCCCTAGAGTGGGTCTAGCAACAAGCAAAACACGCTATGATATCAATTCCTAGTTACAAAAGACAAAGCTACGTTAGATAGCCTACCTCAAGTCCTACGCTGCTGTTGTCGAAGAAGAAGCACTTCTTCCTGTTCCTAACTTGACAGATCACAATCCTTACGCTCAACCCGTCCGGACACCTATACACATGCAGAGAAGAAACAACGACATACAACGTAATAATTCAAAGATGCAACTATCAATCGGTCGGAAAAGATTGAATCAAATTGCATTGCAAAGATAAACAATACAACAGTGAAACCAATAACATAGTCGAGCATATATTAAAATGTGAAAGAAATATTACAACCGAGTTCTGACGTCGTGTTCTTCCTTTGGCAGGGCTTCCAGTGGAGTGTGTCTCACAAAGCTTGTCAGGAATTTAGACAAGGCTCTTTCTCTTATAGGGTTCTCCTTAGCTCTGCCTTTTATAGTCGCTTAGCTATATTTTTCTTCCCAAATGTTCAGCTAGGTTGAAAATAGAGAGGGAAGGCTTTTATAGAGGGAGAAGGAGAGGTTAGGCTCTCTATAATCATGGGGGAGAGTCCTATCTCTTAGGAATTTTCCATGAAAGGTGGAAAACCTCTTCCTAAACAAGGAGATCCGGAGCCAAACAGCCCAACCTCTTTTTGATGATTCATTCCTGAGGTGGTTAAAGGAAACTTTCGCCTCAATTTGTTAAAAAACATTCCAAAACAGGTTGGCGCGGGTACAACACAGGGACAGAGCACCAGTTGGCGCGCCCACTAGTGTAAATTTTTCCCATTGGCACGAGGGATGAAATGGCTACTCGCGCCAATGCCAAAACCATGTTTTTGGGGCTTTTCTGAGGAAATGTTCTCAAGGATAATTGTTGCCCTTATGCAGAAGGATGCCATCAAGGTGTTTTCAGGACATTTTACTATTCACAGGTCACGGTAATAGTCCTCACATGTACGGGACAAGGGATTCCAGGGACAGTGAAAAATTGTTGTGTAACAAAGGGTAAGGGTTTGGTCAAGGTTAGGGTTAGGTTATAGTTAAGGTTAAGGTTAAGGTTAGGTTAAGGATAAGGTTAGTTTAAGGTTAAGGTTAAGGGTAAAGATAAGGTTATGGTTAAGGTTATATTTAGGGTTAGGTTATAGTTAAGGCTAAGATTAAGGTTAAGGTTAGGTTAAGGGTAAAATTAAGGTTAAGGTTAAGGTTTGGTAAGGTTAAAGTTAAGGTGAAGGTTAAGGGTAAGGTTAAGGTTAAGGTTACGTTTAGGTTAACGTTAGGTTAAGGTTAAGGGTTTGGGATGGTTAAGGTTAAGGTTAAGGGTTTGGTCAAGGTTAGGGTTAGGTTATAGTTAAGGTTATGGTTAAGGTAAGGTTAAGATAAAGTTAAGGGTATGGGTTTAGTAAGGTTAAAGTTCATTTTAAGGTCAAGGTCAAGGTAAGGTTAAGGGTAAAGTTTAGCTTAACCTTAACCTTAACTTTAACCTTAACATTACCTTGACATTAACCTTAACCTAACCTTTAACTTAACCCTAACCTTAACCTTTACCTTAACATAACCATTAACCTTAACGTTAACCTTTACTTAAATTTAACCTTAACCTTAACCATAATCTTAACCTTAACCTTATCCTTAACCTTAACCTTGACTTTACCCTTAATGTAACCTTAACATTGACCTTAACCTTAACCTTAACCTAACTAAACCTGTATCCTTAACCTTACCATTAACTATAATCTAACCCTAACCTTGACCAAACCCTTAACCTTAACCTTAATTTTAACCTTAACCTTCCCCTAACCTTAACTCTAACCTTAACGTTAACTTTACCCTTAACCTAACTGTCTGCTCAACTTAGTGTTCCTAAATTGATGTCATAAATTCTCAGCCAGGGCTAGTAAACTGTTGAAGTGAGGTGCATTATATGTGCCTAGGTATCTGTTTCTTACTATGTTGTGTTTAGTGTTTTTTTAATGTTTTTGGTTTTGTGGTTTTGTGTTAAAAAGGAAAAGAACTAAGTGTTGGTAAAGAGCAGTTGTTGGTCACACTAAAACGGAGCAAAACCTATTCTAGACTATGTATGGCACTTGGAAAATGCAAAACTTGACAAGAAAATAACTCATAACATGAACTCAGTCCCATTCACTCATTAGAAATATGCTGGAATAACTTGAGAAAAGGATAAGTTTAATGCAATGAGGTTCTTCTAAGTAAACAACAACCTAATCTTATCCATGGCTAGAAATTTGTTGGAACACATTTAGAAAAGATAGTCTGCAACATAGGGATGAACTCTTTTCTAAATTAACTAATGACACTGAGATTGATCCATTCTAAAACCCAAAATATCACTGTTTAAACCTCATTCAAGAATTAGAAATCATTTGGAATAGCTTTGGAAAAGAGGCAGTTTGTGAAATTGTGAGAAATTATGGAACAATCAAGACTTCAAAATGACATTACCAATTCTTGTTCCTATGATATTGATGTATTAATAGAAATTAAGAACAAGAGTATTTTGTAAATAATGAAGGCCTTGAAGTCTAATTTTGACAGCTAATAAAACTTAAAATACTGAACTAGAATGTAATCGATCAAACTTGAAATACAATGACCACAACTGAACTAGAATGCCATTAACCTAACTTGAAATACAGTAAATAGGAACTGAACTAGAGTGCCACTAATCTAACTTGAAATACAGTGAACTAGAGCGCCACTAATCTCCGGAGTATTACAACTAAACTACAATGCAACTAATCTCTAAAATACTACAGCCCTATCTCGTTCAGTATTAGTGATATTTTGGAACAATTTGTAAGAACAAGACTGGTTGTAATATTCAATGTGAGTGATCATAAAAACATAAAATTCAAAAGAAAACGTAATTAAGCTCTAAAACACCACAGTTATGCCTCATTCAGTGTTAGTGATATTTTGGAATAATTCGTAAGAACAAGACTAGCTGTAACAATTGATGTAATTGAGCACAAAAATGTAAAGTTCAGAAAAATGCAACTAATTCCTAAAATACTACAGTTATATCCCATTCAATATTAGTGATATTTTGGAACAATTAGTAAGAATAAGACTGATTGTAGCATCCACTGCAAGTAAGTATAAAACACAAAGTTCAGAAGATTGCTTAAACTAGGAATGAAACAAGGCTAAAGTTACTTATCTAAACAATGCACAGAGCTTCTCGGGCAGTAGGAGCCCTCTACCACCGGATTAGCATGAAAATCTACTCAATATTGCCTCAGATCATGCAATAAAGTCGAACTTCTTTCATTAAAGGAAAAAATACTTCAAAAATAGAGTATTACGGTCTTCTCAGATCTAGCAACAAAACAACAATCTAGCTAGTTGTCTCTCGGTCTCCCGAGTCATTCTTATAAGAAAATTACATAACTGCCCTTGAGAGGAAATAGGGATAAGTGTTTTTCCTAATTCAAATCAAATTAAAATTCTTGTGAAGGCCTCATACTTTACTGCAGACATCTGTAGAGTCCGTGTTCCAGTAGAAGTCTAACTCTTGGTTTTGATCTCTTCCACGTGCATAACCGCTTGGAGATTTTAACTCAGACTTCGTGGAGAGCAAGAAATTATGGGGGAGTGTTGTGGATTTCACCCATATGCATTTTTATTTTAAGTGACACCTGGAACCTGCGTAAACATGAAGATAGCTGCGGAATATGCGACTGGCTACAGAATGACTGCATTCTGTAGCTGATTCGAGTCAAAAATTACTACAACAACAAAACCATGAAAACATAGCAAGTCAGTCATTGTATGCATTCCTAAAGTAACTTTAATCAATCCTATTGATCATTTAAGCCTATAATTGATAAGGGACAAAGGAAATGAAGTGAAATGTAGTGAAAGAAAAGGACATCTTTGGGGCTCAACATACCCCCACTACAAGGCTTTTGCATGTCCTCATGCAATTAATCCATGTACTCTGAGACCTCTGCTAGGACATCTAGACCCCTTCTTCTGCTTTGCCTGATAGTCAATGGCCTCCTAGGCTTCCTTATGACCAACTTGAATCTCAAATTTGTAAGTGCCATGCTTAAATTTTTGTTTTTCTTCTTCAACTTTTCACTGGCCTTGTACAATTTCTCCATTTGCAGAGAGAGGGTTGTATTCATATCACTTTTCAACTTAACCTGCTCCCTTAAAATGTCATTCTCATTCTTGATATGCCTATTGAGTACTTCTAACTCATATTTATCTCTTCTTAGCATATCAATTGCAGATTCTGGTGGGCTAGGAGTTCTGTCTCTACTTTCTAAGGCTCCCTTCTCTAATGTCTCAACATAATTATAAATTTGTTGCTGTGCTGGGTCTATCTCCAGAGCTCCTTCATCAAGATCCTCCTTGTACTGGTACTCAGGTGATCTAGCAGTAGGTGTCTCTTCATCCTCAATGTTTATAATTCATGTTTGTCTAACCCCTGTTTTCTTCAGTATACATCTAAGTCTGTGGCTTCGTCTTGGTTGAGATGGTCCTTCACCTCTCTCCTTGGCATTCCTTCTTATCATCTTCTCCTTTTTAAGATGTTTCTTAATTTCAGCCAATTTCTCAGAAATTATCTCTTGACTGTCCTCTTGTATGGACTTACCAATTTCAATTTCAACAACTTTGGAAGTTTTCCCTCTCTTGATTCTTCTTGTAAGTTTTCCTTCAGGTGGAGATTCCTTGGGTTCTTCAAAGTGATTCCTCACTAGGAACTCATCCCAATTGTCTCCCATTTTTCTCAAATGATGTTCAATTAGGATTTTGACTAAACCATGGTGATACAAGGTGGTTTCTAGAAATTGAACCCTCTTTTGAACATTAGAGGCCATTCTCTTTAAGCTATGAAGTAAGAAAAAGGGAAAATTGATTTCTTCATCTAAGAAATGCATCATTAGCTGAATATGATAAATATACAGGGTACCAAACCTTCCCTCACAAGTTATAAAATTTTTCAAAATGAGTAACATATTCCTCCATTTATTCTTCAGTGCTGAGCTAGGAATACCCTTCTTAAAAATGGAAACATCCATACCTGGTGTTTTGAGCATTTGCCTCCATGCCTCATTATGAAATTCCCTATTTTTGAACCACTGTTCTCCTTGCCTAGGTAATTCCGCTACTTCTACAATGAAAGCTTTTGTAATAATGAATTTAACATCTCCTATTTTGAATTCTGCTCCATTGAAAGACCGTGAAAATGTTTTAGTTACCTCTTTATGAAAACCATTGAATTTTTCCAAAAATTGCAACCACCCAGCCTGCTGTAGCATTTCTCTAATTTGTGGGTAACCCTCCAAGTATTTGGTTCTGACTGGCTCGGACCTTACTATGAGACCCATAGCTTCCTTTCTCAACCTTCAAATTACTGTTCCTTTGCTTCTTTTCTATTCACAGTGGAAATGGTTGCAGAGAGTTGTTTTTACTCCAAAGATGTTTCCTCTGTTTTACGGACCAGAATGGCTAAGAATTTCCTACGGAAAAGAAAATGACATGGAGTGGTTATGAAATGAGTATAATGAGGTGAGGGTGATGCACACAAGTTAATGAGTTGAGAACTATCACAGAAGAAAAGACCGTGGAAAAATTCTCGTGTAAATTTCAAAATCATCACTAAGTACTTCGGCTAGTGACGTGATTGAATAGGTCACTTCAGTACTTAACCGTTTTTAAATGATGATTCGATATGGCGGAATAGAGGGGATTTTGTCCAAATTTTTTATGATAGGTTTGATAGGCATGATCAACACGACTAATTAAAATAACTTTTTGAATCATACATGACTTAACTATACTAAAAATTTCATGATTTGTCATCATAAGAATTTCACAACTTTACCTTTGCCTTTCCTTTGATTTTTTTTTTGTGATTTTCATATGCTTTGTCCTCTTTTGAAAATCATTGATTCTTTAGTCTTCATAACCCCCTTGATTTTTTTTGTTGTCATAGATATGTAGGATCAATTTTTTGCTGATCAAGTGATTACTGGACAGTGCCTTCAGGATCTGTAGTTGGAGAATGTCTGGCTGGCTGCAGAATGTACCTGTAGAAGCTTTGAAACATGAAATAGAATGGTTTGAAGCATGAATGGAATGTTGTATGAAATGAGTTAAAAGGGATAATGAAATATGGTGTAATGGAGTATGAGTAAAGTGAATAATGGAATGAAATGGATCACAACTATGAAGTGGAGTGAAGTATGAAAAGTGGCCTACAACTTATGATTTGTATTATTCAATTGCAGAAAAGATCAAATTTTAAAAATATGAGATGGAAATGAGGTGGACCATGGAATGAAATGAATGAAGTATGGGTGAATGGAATGAAATGGAGTATGGATGAATGGAGTGAAATGGAGTATGGATGAATGGAATGAAATGGATCATAAGTGAAATATGGGTTTGCACTTATGATTTTGTAATAGCTGCTTGCAGAAAAAGAACAAATTTGAAAAGCTAAAGTGTCAGAAAGATTTTGATTTTCACTCTATCTTTTCTGTATAAACATGCTAATCAGTGATTAGTTTTCATGTTTATACTTTTTTTTATTTTTTTTATTTTTTTCTCTTTTTTTTTTTCAAATATCTGACTTCAGAAAATTCAATTAAGTTGATGAAGAAGAAAGATTCTTCTTCATTAACTTCACATCACTATTTTCCTGGAATATCTTGACAAATTCTTCTCTTGAAAGTGGCTTATGATACATCTTCAATCTATGACCATTTACAAGAAAAGTGACCTTTTCTTCATCTATTGTCCTGATTTTTATTGCCCCATTGTCAAATATTTTCATAATTTCATATGGCCCCAGCCAATGTGTTTGGAATTTACCTTGAAAATATTTGAACTTTGAATCAAACAAGAGAGCCCAGTCACCTTCTTTGAACTTATTTTCTTTGATATACTTATCATGCCATCTAGTCCTTTGCTGTTGGACTATACTTATTTTCTGAACTGCATCCTGCCTGATCTCATCCAATTCATTAATCTACTCCAATCTATGCTTTTTTGCCTCTGTTAGATCAAGTCCTAGCTTAACTTCCACTTTGAAAGTTTGAATCTGAAACTCTATGGGAAACAAAACTTTTTTTCCATAAACAAGTTCATAAGGAGTATGGCCTGTTGTGTTTCTCCATGTAGTTATATAGGCCCACAAGGCTTCAGGAAGTCTGTCTGCCCAATCTCTTCTATGTAAATGAACAGTCTTTGTTAGGATCCCTTCAATGACCTTATTAGTAGATTCCACTTGACCATTTGCTTGTGAATGATAGGGAGTAGATTTTCTGTGTCTGATTTTGTACCTCTCCATCATTTTTTCCACTAGCCTTGATGTGAATTGAGCTCCTTGATTTGTAAAAATTTCCCCTGGGACACCAAAACGAGTAAAAATATCCTCAAAAAGAAAATTAACTACAGATGCTTCAGTAGCAGAAAGTAATGGCTTGGCCTCTACCCATTTGGTAACATAATCAGTGCAAACTAATATATATTTCTTTTGTCTTGATGGAGGACTAATAGGTCCTACAAAATCCAAAGCCCATTTTTCAAAAGGTTCAATATGTACCTGAGGCTGCAATGGCATGTCACCTGAAGGAGAAGGTTTCCCTACCCTTTGGCAACTGTCACACCTTTTGACATACTCTTTAGCATTTTTAAAAAGGGATGGCCAATAGTATCCTAAATGAAGGACCTTATAAGTTGTCCTTTTATCAACAAAGTGTCCGCTACAAGGTTCATCATGACATGCCTTGAGGATCTCAGGCATCTCATCTTCCTGAACACATCTCCTAATGATAAAATTTGGACCTGTTTTTTATAACTCATTAGCAACCCATGAATATTTTGCACTGTCATAAATGATCTTTCTTTTGTCTCTTGCATTCAATATTGAAGGAAATTTCTCTGAAACTAAATAATTAGCAATGTCAGCAAACTAAGGAGTCTAAGTAGAAATTGAAAAAAGATATTCATCAGGGAATTGATCTTCAACTGGGGTATTTTCTTTGATGTTTTGGAGTCTAGATAGGAAATTAGCTACTGTGTTTTGTTTTCCAGGCCTATCTAGGATGGTAATGTTGAATTCTTGTAAAAGAAATAACCATCTTATGACTCTGGCATTAGTAATTTATTTGTTCATTAGATATCTAATTGCAGAGTGATCTATGTGAAAAAAAGTTTCATAGCCTGTTATATAGTGTCTGAATTTGTTTATGGCATGGACAACAACTAAAAACTATTTTTCAGTTTTAGTATAGTTTAATTCTGAAGGAGTCAAATTTTTACTGGTATAGTAGATGGCATAAGGAATCAGGTCTTTTTGTCCCAATACTGCTCCTAGAGCTGTATCCGAGGCATCTGTTGAAATATGAAAAGGTAACTTCCAGTTAGGTCCCCTTAAAATAGGTGCTTCAGATATTTTTGTTTTCAGGGTCTCAAAGGCTAACTAGCAATCAAGATTCCACTTGAATTCACAGTCTTTGGTAAGTAATTTGAAAAGTGGAGATGCTATCTTGGTGAAGTTTTCTATAAACCTTCGATAATATCCTGTAAATCCTAGAAAACTCCTAACATCTTTTTGACAACTTGGAATAGATAAGTTAGAGATGACTTCAACTTTTGACTCATCAACTCTAATCCCATCCCCTCAAATGTGATGTCCTAAAACAATTCCTTCAGCAAACATCATAAAACACTTCTCATGACTAAGTGAAAGATTTTCTTTTTTACATCTCTTTAAAACTTTTTCCAAGTTTTCTAAGGCGTCTTCAAATGTGTTTCCATAAACTGTGAAATCATCCATATATACCTCTACACAATCATGTATTAGGTCTGAAAAAATTCCTAGTACTGCCCTTTGAAATGTTGTAGGTGCATTGCATAATCCAAATGGAAATACTCGGTAAGCATAGGTACCCCAAGAACAGGTAAATGTGGTTTTGTCTTGATCTTCAATTGCTACTTGAATTTGATTATAACCACTAAACCCATCTAAAAATGAGAAGTATTTTTTTCCAGCTAATGTATCTAACACCTGATCTATGAAAGGTAGGGAAAAATGATCTTTAAGAGTAGCTTTGTTTAATTCTCAGTAGTCAATACATACCCTCCATTTAACATTTTTCTTTGGCACAACTACCAAAGGAGAAACCCACTAACTATCTGAAATGGGATAGATAAAGTTGACATTTAACAATTTCTGCAATTCTTTTTTAACAATCTCCCTAAGATTTGGATTCATCCGTCTCTGAGGTTGTCTGATTGGTTTACAATTTTCCTCTATGTAGATGTGATGAGTGCAAGTCTTAGGGCTTATCCCTTTCATATCAGTGTACTCCCATGCATATGTAGAATAATGTCTCTGTAAGATCTTAACTAGCTCTTCTTGTTGAGATTTCTCTAGGTTCTTATTTATGTTTAAAGTTTTGCTTGGAAATATCTCACTTGTAGAGCTTCCAAATTTATCCATGGAATAAAGATACATCTGTCTTGATGATAAAAACTCAATGTTGGATTCTTCTTGAAATTGTTCATGTTTGTATTCGGAAGAGGATTCAAAGTTTTCTAAGGTATTCAGAACCTGGCTATCTTCACTAATTTCTAAAATTGTGAAGAGAGGTTGTAAATCTTCTTCATCCTCTATCCATTGAGTATCATCTAATTCTGTAATTGTTTTTGCTGGAGGATACAAGGTAAATTTCTTGGTTGAACTACCATCAGAGATGTACATATCACCGGATCTACAACTAATGAAAGCATTAGCTTTAGCTAACCAAGGTCTTCCTAATATAATAGGATGCCCTCCTAGATTATTCTTAGGAGTTAGAATCATAAAATCCACAGGATACTCCCAAGAATCTAGGGACACTAGAATGTCTTCTATTACCCCATCAGGTTTGATCACAGATCTGTCTGCTAATTGTAATAATGTGGGTGTAAAAAGAAGATTAGGAAGTTTCATTTTATCCATGATTTGTCTACTCATGATATTGATTGCTGCTCCTAAATCAATGAGTGTGTTTTGGATTTCAATTCCATTGATGTGAATTTTGACAACTGGATTTCCTGGGTCTAGATACTTTGGAATAGCAATCTTACCCATCATGATATCTGCTATTTTTCCTGCCAGTTGAATTTTATTTGTCTCTCTTATTCTTTTTCTTGTTTTCTTCATGCTCAACTCCTTTATTTACTTTGCTAAGATTGGAATTTCCTTGATAGCTTGCAATAATGGGATCTTAATACAAACATTTCTCAGCTCATCTAGGAAATCATAATTAGGCACCATAATTTGTTTTTCTACACCTCTATCAATTTGTAATCTTTCTGGGAAGGGAGGTGTAGAAGTGGATGTTGATGGCTGCCCTAATATAGGAGTTGAAATTATTGGTTCTTTTTGTTTTGATTTTTCAATATTTGGGTCTTGAAAAGATGTGTTTTCTTCAAGACTTTTATTTACCTGTACAGAATCTTCCTCAGAATTGTCTTGCTCTTGTATGATTAAAGAAGGTTTCTTCTTTTCAAGTATTCTTCCAGACCTAAGTTGAACATCACTGAGATCTAAAGGAGTAATCAAATAAGTTGGAAACTATTGGCCTTCTATCATGTATGTTTTCTGAGGATTTTTATTGTTGGGGTTTGGTATGGGTTGGGCAGGAAACTGATTTGTTTTCTGAGGAAATGGAAATGGAAGTGGTTGGTTTTGATGTTGTGGATTTTTTTGAGGAGGGTAATGTGGATATGGTGGATAGGATGGTGGATATTGGTAGTACTGAGAGTATCTTCCATAGGGATTTTTTGCTCCTTGTGCCCAGGTTTGAGATTGATTTTGAAATTGGGGCCAAGGTTGCTGCCAAGAATTCCAATTTGGTAGAGGTTGATTATACATCTGATCATGGAATCCTTGTGTTTGAGGTCCTTGCCAAGGCCTTTTAGAGACAAAATTGAGAGATTCTGTGGAATTTGTAGGGATTTCTTCTTGAAAGACAACTTTAAGACCAGGAAGTGAAGGAAAAATCTTGGTCTCATATTTTTCTGAACAAATTACATAGGTCTCTACAACTTTTTCATCCAAAGGGCACTCTCTCAAGGCATGCTTCTTTCTACATTTGGGACAAAAGATTGCTAAGGCATCATATTCAACTTTTTTCTTGTTTTGTAATTTAAGGGTGTCTATTTGTTCGCTAAGACTCCCTAAAATGTCATATTTGAATTCATAAAGCATATGTCATATTTCTGCCCTACTTACTGTCCCAGAAGCAAACTTACTTGCCCTTGCAAGAGCAGGGTCTCTTGGTCCTTTTACAGTTTTAGATTTCCCTCTTGAAAGGTTGATACATAATTCAGCTATTTCAGGTAATGTGAGCTGAGATATATCCCCTTTTCCCATCATGTTAAGGATATCTAACCATTCATCCCTAATTTTCTTCAACAAGAGAGCTTTCAAGGTGTCTTGGTCTAGGTTTTCCATTTTTGCTCTTTTGATGTTGTAGTTAAATCTCTCCAACAAATCTTTCAGATTTTCATCTTCTTTTTGTAGCATCTTAAACACTTCCTCCTTATGGTTGACTGGCATACATTAATCCAAATACCTCTCTATAAATGCTTGTTTCATGTCTTCCAGTGTCCTAATAGAACTGTTGATCAAACTCATAAACCATTTTAATGCTGCTCCTTTCAATGTTGAAGGGAATAGTTTAAGCTTTTGAGCATCTTGTAAGTAGTCATAGGTTCTACATAGGACTTCAAATTCAAATAGGAAGGTTTTAGGATCTTCAGTTTTAAGTCCATAAAATTTTGGAAGGACAGAGGGTGAAATTTTTTTCATAGTTACATTGGTTTCCTCATCTACTATAGGAAACCCAAAAGAGCTTCCCATTTCATCTTCTACCTCTTCCTCTGCCTCCTTCTCCTTCTACACCTATACCTCCTTCTCCTCTACCTCTACCTCTACCCCATCCAAATAGTGTGTGTTCTCCATTAAATACTCCTCCTCCCCCTTCTTCTACCATAGTTGATTCTTCTGTGGAAGTGGAAAAGTTTGTGTCTCTAGCAAGGGTCCTTGAATCTTCTAAGACAGGTTCAGTGGATGAAGTGGAAGGTATTTCTAATGGAATATTTGATCTTAAGTCCTCTGGAATTCTAGGATTAGTAAAAGATGGAATGTGGATTTGAGTTGGAGGTGTGCTGGCTCTTGGTCTTGGTGAAACAAGTGGTGTTCTAGGAATCAGGCTTCTGCTTCTTATGAATCTACCCCTTGAGTCTCTTTTTCTACGCATATCATTATTTTTGGGAGATAAGAAACAAGGCTACCTAGTTACACTTCCCTGGAAACGGCGCCAAAATGTCTGCTCAACTTAGTGTTCCTAAATTGATGTCATAAATTTTCAACCAGGGCTAGTAAACTATTGAAGTGAGGTGCACTATATGTGCCTAGGTATCTGTTTCTTACTACGTTGTGTTTAGTGTTTTTTTTATATTTTTGGTTTTTTGGTTTTTTGTTAAAAAGGAAAAGAACTAAGTGTTGGTAAAGAGCAGTTGTTAGTCACACTAAAATGGAGCAAAACCTATTCTAGACTATGTATGGCACTCGGAAAATGCAAAACTTGACAAGAAAATAACTCATAACATGAACTCAGTCCCATTCATTCATTATAAATATGTTGGAATAACTTGAGAAAAGGATAAGTTTAATGCAATGAGGTTCTTCTAAGTAAACAACAGCCTAATCTTATCCATGGCTAGAAATTTATTGGAACACATTTGGAAAAGATAGTCTGCAACATAGGGATGAACTCTTTTCTAAATTAACTAATGAAACTGAGATTGATCCACTCTACAACCAAAAATATCACTGTTTAAACCTCATTCAAGAATTATAAATCTTTTGGAATAGCTTTGGAAAAGAGGTTGTTGAGAAAAAAAAATATTGAGAGGGGGGGGTGAATCAGTATTTAGAGCTGACTGACAATTTTTAATTTTCCTTCCCTTAAAACCATATGTTATATTACTGCATCCAACTTGTATGTCTAGAGATCTTATTATGTCTTTACTTAGATCATTGCATAATTTATAAGCAGTAGGCATGAACAAAAATAACAGAACAAAACATAAGCAACACATATGAACACCAGGATTTAAGGTGGAAACCCAATTCAGGAGAAAACCACCGCTGCTGTAATCTCTGTCTTAAATATTTATTATAGAGAAAACTTCTTACATTATATGCTGGTGTAGACTTATACCAGCATGCAAGAACCCACCTGCAGAAGGTTACAACCTTCTCTCGTTTACCAGCTTCTCCTGGAAGGGAGCTACGACCCCCTGCTCTCGTTTACCAGCCTCTCTTGGAAGGGAGCTACTACCCCCTGCTCTTGTTTACCAGCCTCTCCTGGAAGGGAGAAACTACCCCCTGCTCTCGTTTACCAATTACCAATGGAAGGGAGCTACAACCCCCTTACTGTAGGCTTTGATCCTCAACACCACTGTGGAACACGCTTCATCCACTTCCACACAACAAACCTTGCAGGCCACCAGATTTCTTCAGAGGTGCATCCTTAATTCAGCAATCTGTTACTCATTCCATACAGATATACTTCAGAGTGAAATATTCATTCACAACCCTTATATGTTCTTCATGATTTCGTAAGTTGATTGAAATCAGAGATCCATCATTGCCAGATCATTATATCCATGGATGCATCATAGTTTCAAATTTATTAGTTAAGAACAGAGCTTGCCCATACAGATATTCCTTGGAGAAATTCTTCATTCACCACCTTTACGATGCACACACGGTTCTCTTATTTTTCTTTTCCTTATATAGTTTTGCCTTTTGTAAAACCATAAGTCAAAACCATCCAACTACCAATGGTATTCATATTAAAATTCAAGCCAATCCAAATTGAAAAACTAATCTTCGTTCTTCCATGCACGAAATGTCCCAAAGTTATTCTTTTTCTCTGCCAAATAATACTATAGCCAAGACTAAGTAATATTAACGTGCCGCTGATGGTTTTAATTTATTTTATTGGGATTTTATTTATCAAATTTTTGGAATTTGATAAATAAACATTATTCACACCCTTTGATAATTAAATATTAATAATCCGCGCTTTTATCAAATGGCCCTTTTAAAATAGACCATCAACCCGATCGAAAGGCTCACGTTCCATCGTGCCACATCATCCAATCTGATGGATATCGCTTGGGAAACTTGCATGAGCAATAACATGCGATGGTGCATCATACTTGTGTTATTCTTCATGCACCTTCAACAAATGATGACTGTCCAATGACCCCTTCCCAGATCAACGGTGCTCAACGATATCGCTGGGGACCCTGGGTCGAACTATAACGCGCGATGGTGCGCAGTGGTAAGTGGTTTTGTGAAATCGTACAGGGACGCATGTCGCCCGATCTATGGAATCAGATCCAACCTCTTGAATACCGCTCATCCACAAAATCGGTGCGATAAAAACCATAAACTGCCTTCACTGTTCCTCCTTTGTGGTTCCGCCCTTCGCTCAAGGTTCCGTTCATGATTCCAAAGGGTTAGTCTATCTTTGGTAGGATTTCCAATAATCAACGATCAAGTGTAGTTCTCTTCTGACGGGATAAACATTAACTCGAAATAGTTTAATGTCATTCTTCAATACTGCTATGATATATGTATAACATATCTTCCATTCCGGAGTTCTATCTTGTCACAATTCCACTTCTACCTGTAACATCATATTTCTGCCATCATTATATTCTTTAATGGATACCCTGAATGCCTCGAGAGCCCCTCATATATTCAAGCAAGTAGTTCCACGACTGTAAACATCAAACTAAGCCAGTTCTTCATTACAAGAAGGTCTCATCCTGGAATTCGAATCCTACCACCATGATTCCTCAACAGGGTTTATGATGTTTTTCTGGACAATTATTCATAGATGTCCACAGGGACTCTACTATCCTTCCTTCTAAATTCTATCAAGAATATATATATAATTCACAGAAAATACAGATCCTTTTTCTGTTTGATGGACTTTTTCTTCCTATACTGTCTCTGGACAACGTTCAATTCACTGCTTGTCCCTACTCCTTGACTGATACTGCTCTCTGTAGCTCAAAAAGTAGATGCATTATTTCTCTGTTCTTCTTCGCTATATTTAAATGCCAATTCCTTTGCCACTTCCTTTGCCATCAATGACAACATGTCCAACAATCTCCCCCTTTGGCATTGATGGCAATATTCTTCCTCTGTTTGTATTATAGAAACCTCCTTGTTTCTTTTCCTCCCCCTTTGACATCAATGACAAAGAATAGATCAAGATCCTTTGTACCAACAATACCATGCTCCCCCTGAGATCATGCAGTATTTTCAAAACTCATACAATCAAGAGAAAAAATTCTTAAGTATGAGATCAGACTACAATAAATAATTAGAGTGCCAATAATGCATCCTTTCGACATAATCAATGCTCCCCCTTAGCTTGTGCATCCTGAACATTTTCAATAGGAGCATATCCAATTTAGTATTCTAAATTTAAGTAGATACGTTCTTCTGCATGGTAGAGACTACTCCCAGATTCTATCTGAGATATTTGAATGCTTCCCTGGGTAACGGTTTGGTAAATATGTCAGCAACTTGTTCTTTGGAGGGCACATACTCCAACTTCACCTTTTGATCAAGAACTTGTTCACGTAAGAAATGATACTTGATAGGAATGTGCTTGGTTTTGAAATGCATAACAGGATTATTTGAAATACTGATGGCACTCGTGTTATCACACATAATGGATATAGGAGGTGAACATGTGATTTGAAAGTCTTGTAAGGTCTGCATCATCTAAAGAAGTTGCGTGCAACATGATGCAGCAGCCACATATTCTTCTTCTGCAATGGATAAGGCAATAGAGCTTTGCTTCTTTCTGAACCAAGATACTAACCGAGGCCCCATGTAGAATGCACCACCACTAGTGCTTTTCCGATCATCCACATTTCCAGCCCAATCTGCATCAGTGTAAGCATGAAGAGTGAGATCATCATTATTTGGATACCATAGTCCAAAGTCTTGAGTTCCTTGTAGATATTTGAATATTATTTTGACAGCCTAAAGGTGAGACTCTTTTGGATTAGCTTGGAATCATCCAAAAATCCCAACTACATGCATAATGTCTGGTCTAGTCCCAGTGAGATATAGTAGACTTCCTATCATAGATCTGTATTCTGGTTGATTTACTGTGGGAGAATCATCATGAGAACTAAGATTACATCTAGTTACCATTGGTGTACTTACATGTTTGCACTCTTCCATGCCATACTTATTCAGGATTTGCTTAAGATATTTTGTTTGTGATAAGAATATGCCATTTGTTGCTTGTTGTACTTGCAAGCCAAGAAAGAATGTTAGTTCCCCAAGTAAAGACATTTCAAATTCTTGCTGCATATCAAAAGAAAATTTCTGACTCATAGACTCTTCATTACTTCCAAAAATGATATCATCAACATATACAACCACAATTAATAATTTATCATTTTCAGTTTTTGTGTATAAGTTGCTATCAGCGGACCCCTTTGAAAATCCTTGTTGGTGAAGATATTTGTCAAGATGATAATACCATGCCCTTGGAGCTTGTTTGAGACCATATAGAGCCTTTTTAAGTCTACATACAAGTTTTTCATCATTTACCAAAATGAATCCTTCTGGTTGTTCTATATAAACTTCTTCTTCTAGATCACCATTGAGAAACACAGATTTAACATCCATTTGATAAACTTTGATTTGTTGGAAGCTTGCAAAAGAAAGAAACATTCTTATGGCTTCAAGTCTAGCTACATGAGAAAAAGTTTCTTCAAAGTCTATACCTTCTTGTTGAGCATACCCCTTGCAAACAAGTCTAGCTTTATTTCTTATAACCTCCCCATTCTCATTTAACTTGTTTTTGAATATCCATTTAGTTCCAATGACATTTTTGTCATGAGGTCTTGGTACTAATTCCCAAGTGTGATTCTTTCAATTTGATCAAGTTCTTCATTCATGGCTTGAATCCAACATTCATCTTGGCTAGCTTGATTAACATTGTGTGGTTCAATAGTGGATAGAAAGGCCAGATAGCTAGAAGATCCTACAAGAGTCCTTCTTGTTTGCACACTTGATCCCTTATCTCCCAATATTTTAGATTCTGGATGATTCTTTTGAACATACCTGGATGGAGCCTTTTCATATAAATTATCATCAGGTTCTTCATTGGGTTCACTTTCTATATCATCCCTATTTGATGTAGAAGGATATATGTCATCATCATCTTCATCTGTTGTTTTTTTTCTTTTCTTTTGGAGCTGCAGGGGACTCATCAATAACCACATCAATACTTTCAACAATCTTTCGAAGTCTTTTATTGTAACATTTATATGCTTTACTCCTAGAGGAGTAACCAAGAAGTATTCCTTCATCTGCTCTGGGTTCAAACTTGCCAAGTTTTTCATCATTATTTTTGATAAAGCATTTGCTTCCAAAAACTCTAAAATGATTCACAGTGGGAGGATTACCATACCATAGTTCATATGGAGTTTTATCACTATTTACACGAACATGTGCCTTGCTGAGAATGTTTACTGCTGTATGTGCTGCTTCTCCCCAAAATGTGTCAGGTGTTCCGAAATCATCAAGCATAGCTCTAGCCATTTGTTGAACAATTCTATTCATTCTTTCTGCTACTCCATTTTTTTATGGAGTGCCAGCTACAGAAAACTATCTTTTTATGCCATGTTGTTCACAAAATTCAAGGAATTCATCTGATGTATATTCTCCTCCTCGATCAGATCTAAAACACTTGCTTTTAGGTTTAATTCATTTTCAACTAGTGCTTTGAAGATCTGAAATTTCTCAAATGCTTCATATTTGTGTTTAAGCAACCCAATCCACACATTCTAGAGAAATCATCAATAAATAAGATATAGTATTGTTCACCACATGGTGACTTTTTCTTCACAGGTCCACATATGTCAATATGAATAAGTTCAAGAGGCTTACTTGATGCTCCTTCCTTGGCATTAAATTGCACCCTGGTCAGTTTACCGAATTGGCGGGATTTGCATATGATACTTTCAGGTAGAGAAATATTGGGAAGATCACAAATAGCTTTAAGTCTGCTTGATTTGTTGATTTGAGAGAAGCTCAGATGCCCCAACCTTCTATGCCATAGCCAATTTTCTGAAGATTTACTTAAGTAACATTGTTCTTTGCAGTTCTTCAATACATATAGGTTGCTTGGAGTTCTTTTTCCTTTTATAATTGTTTTACCTGTATCAAGATCACGTACCACACATTCTTTTGAACTAAAGACAAATTCAGTTCCTTGATCACACATTTTACTTACACTTAACAGGTTATGCCTTAATCCATCCACATACATGACATCATTAGCCTTCAACTTTTCTTTTAGAAACACATATACTTTTCCCTTAATTACAGCAGGAGTATCATTTCCAAATGTAACCTTCTTTTCCTTTTCTAGAGCACTATATGCAAGAAGTTTGTTTTTGTCACCTGTCATGTGTCTTGAGCATCCACTATCAATGTACCATTGATTTTCTTCACCTTCTGCAAATAACGCTATGGCACAATTTTCAACCTGTAATTCCTTCTTTTTCCATACTTTGGAGCTTGAAGGAAAATGCTCTTTGGGCTGAACTTTGCTCCTGCATTCAGATTCTTCATGGCCAAAGTTATTGCAATAAGCACATTCAACTTCATTTAGAAGAGGAGAAAAGTTGTTATAGGTATTCTTCTCAAATTAAATCCTTTTCTTTCTTGCTTCTCTAGTCATGATGGTTTTATATGCAACACATTGAACAACTTTATGACCAAAATTGTGACATGAGAAACATTGTCCATTGAAGAAGAAATTTCTGCGATCATGAAATCTTCTACTTGAATTTACCTGTTGATTGGTGTTTCTTTGAAATATATTCCTGTTAGTGTTCTTTGAATTGAGATGATCATACTTTACCTGTAAAGATTCTTTATTCTCTTGCTGAGTGGCAAAATATTGTAAACCAGTTGTAGCTGCTTTTAGATAATTTGGTGATGAAGCCTGAGAAGATTCTCTGGTATATCCAAGACCTGTCTTTATAAGAGGTGAACGTTGTACCTTGATAATCTCATCTAAGGTTTCAGATCCTTTAGCAAATCTAAGATTCAGAGTTTTTACTTTCTCAAGTTCTTTTCTTAGACTTACCACTTCACATTCTAATTTCTCATTGTGTTTCTTCTCTTCTTCAATCTGTTTTTTCAATCTCTATGATTATTTTCCTTTCTTCTAAGCGTATTTTGAGTTGATTGTTTTCATCAAGAAAATCATTGTCCCCTAGAGCATCCATAAAAGTATCCTTTTCTTCTCTAGATTATTTTTCAAATGCCATGAGAAGTCTAAGATCTTGTTCACATTCTTCCTCACTATCAGATAACCCATCACTATTTTCATGAGTATAGTAACTTTTTCTAGTGCTAGACCGGTTCTTATTCCTTCTTGCTACTTCCTTCCCTTTTGCAGGTGTTTCTTTATAAGGACACTTAGCAGCATAATGAACAACTCTTCCATAATCAAAACATTTGAAAGGAAGCTTACCTATAAACCGTCCTGTGCCAAGTTGAAGTTTATTTACAAAATTTACCTCATCTTCTTCTGAGATATATCCTGATCCTTCTACTTCTTGTACTTCTTTCCCTTTTGTAGAAGCTCTAAAGACAGCTTCTTTGACTTCAGATGGTCCTCCTCTTCTCATTTCATATGCAGTTAGTATTCCATGAAGTTGCACCACCGTAAGATTTTGAAGATCCTATTTTTCTTCAAGAGCGGAAACTTTTGACTCAAATTTTGGTGTTAGTGACCTTAAAACTTTCTCAACCAAGGTAGATTCGGTTATTGTTTCCCCAATATTTCTCATACGATTTACAATATCATCCAATCGTAAAAAGAAATTGGCAATGCTTTCCTCGTTATTCATTTTTAGATTCTCATATTGAATTCTGAGAGTTTGGAGTTTTTCACTCTTTACCTTTGCATCACCTTCATAGCTCAGAATGATTTTGTCCCATATTGCCTTTGTTGTGTTCATCTACATGACTTTGACAAATTCTGATTCAGTTAGACTTCCCAACAGAGCATTGACCGCTTTTGCATTAGTTTCGTAATTCTTTCTTTTCGTTGGATCAGTTGGTACTGAAAATGGATATTGATATCCTTTCTCAACTATAGCCCATACATCTGCTCCTAGAGACTGAAGATAGGATCTCATCCTTGTTTTCCAGAAGATTAAATTGTTTTCGTTGAAGAGTGGAGGCCTGATAGATGTTGTTCCATCTTGATTGATCTTCCTTCTAGCGGCTAAGCTTAAGGACCTGCTCTGATACCAATTGTTGAGAAAAAAAAATACTGAGAGGGGGGGGGGGGTGAAACAGTATTTAGAGCTGACTGAAATTTTTTAATTTTCCTTCCCTTAAAACCATATGTTATATTACTGCATCCAACTTGTATGTCCAGAGATCTTATTATGTCTTTACTTAGATCATTGCATCATTTATAAGCAGTAAGCATGAACAGAAATAACAGAACAAAACATAAGCAACACATATGAACACCAGGATTTAAGGTGGAAACCCAATTTGGGAGAAAACCATCGTTGTTGTAATATCTGTCTTCAATATTTATTATAGAGAAAACTCTTACATTATGTGTTGGTGCAGACTTATACCAGCATGCAGGCACCCTCCTGCAGAAGGTTACAACCTTCTCTCATTTACCAGCTTCTCTTGGAAGGGAGCTACGACCCCCTGCTATCGTTTACCAGCTTCTCCTGGAAGGGAGCTACTACCCCCTGCTCTCGTTTACCAGCCTCTCCTGGAAGGGAGAAACTATCCCCTGCTCTCGTTTACCAATTACAACTGGAAGGGAGCTACAACCCCCTCACTGTAGGCTTCGATCCTCAGCACCACTGTGGACCACAGTTCATCCACTTCCACACAAAAAACCTTGCAGGCCACCAGATTTCTTCAGAGGTGCATCCTTAATTCAACAATCTGTTACTCATTCCATACAGATATACTTCAGAGTGAAATATTCATTCACAACCCTTATACATTCTTCATGATTTCGTAAGTTGATTGAAATCATAGATCCATCATCTCCAGATCATTATATCCATGGGTGCATCGTAGTTTCAGATTTATCAATTAAGAACAAAGCTCACCCATACATATATTCCTTGGAGAAATTCTTCATTCACCACCTTTACGATGCACACACGGTTCTCTTATTTTTCTTTTCCTTATATAGTTTTGCCTTTTGTAAAACCATAAGTCAAAACCATCCAACTACCAATGGTATTCATATTAAAATTCGAGCCAATCCAAATTGAAAAACTTATCTTCGTTCTTCCATGCATGAAATGTCCCAAAGGTATTCTTTTTCTTTGCCAAATAATACTATAGCCAAGATTGAGTAATATTAACGTGCCGCTAATGGTTTTAATTTCTTTTATTGGGATTTTATTTATCAAATTCGTGGAATTTGATAAATAAACATTATTCACACCCTTTGATAATTAAATATTAATAATTCGTGCTTTTATCAAATGGCCCTTTTAAAATATACCATCAACCCGATCGAAAGGCTCACGTTCCATCGTGCCACATCATCCAATCCGACGGATATCGCTTGGGCAACCTGTACGAGCAATAACGCATGATGGCACGTCGTACTTGTGTTATTCTTCGTGCACCTTCAACAAATGATGACCGTCCGATGACCCCTTCCCAGATCAACGATGCTCAACGATATCGCTAGGGACCCTAGGTCAAAATATAACGCGCGATGGTGCGCAGTGGTAAGTGGTTTTGTGAAATCGTACAGGGACGCGTGTCACCTGATCTATGGAATCGGAGCCAACCTCTTGAATACCACTCATCCGCAAAATCGGTGCGATAAAAACCATAAACCGTCGTCACTGTTCCTCCTTCGTGGTTCCGCCCTTCACTCAAGGTTCCGTTCATGATTCCAAAGTGTTAGTCTATCTTTGGCAGGATTTCCAATAATCAATGATCAAGTGTAGTTCTCTTCCGACAGGATAAACATTAACTTGAAACAGTTTAATGTCATTCTTCAATACTGCTATGATATATGTATAACATATCTTCCATTTCAGAGTTCTATCCTGTCACAGTTCCACTTCTACCTGTAACATCATATTTCTGCCATCATTATGTTCTTTAATGGATACCCTGAATTCCTCGAGAGCTCGTCATATATTCAACCAAGTAGTTCCATGACTGTAAACATCAAACTAAGCGAGTTCTTCATTACAAGAAGGTCTCATCCTGGAATTTGAATCCTGCCACCATGATTCCTCAACAAGGTTTATGATGTTTTTCTGGACAATGGTTCATAGATTTCCACAGGGACTCTACTATCCTTCCTTCTAAATTCTATCAAGAATATATATATAATTCACAGAAAATGCAGATCCTTTTTCTGTTTGATGGCCTTTTTCTTCCTATATTGTCTCTAGACAACTTTCAATTCACTGCTTGTCACTGCTCCTTGACTAATACTGCTCTTTGTAGCTCAAAATGTAGATGCATTCTTTCTCTATTCTTCTCTGCTATATTTAGATGCCAATTCCTTTGCCACTTCCTTTGCCATCAATGACAACATGTCCAACAGAGGAAGTTTGTGAAATTGTGAGAAATTATGGAACAATCAAGACTTCAAAATGACATCACGAATTCTTGTTCCTATGATATTGATGTATTAATATAAATTAAGAAAAAGAGTAGTTTGTAAATAATGAAGGCCGTGAAGTTTAATTTTGACAGCTAATAAAACTTAAAATACTGAACTAGAATGTAATCGATCAAACTTGAAATACAGTGACCACAATTGAACTAGAATGCCATTAACCTAACTTGAAATATAGTAAACAGGAACTAAACTAGAGTGCCACTAATCTAAATTGAAATACAATGAAATAGAGTGCCACTAATCTCTGGAGTATTACAACTAAACTACAATGCAACTAATCTCTAAAATACCACAACCCTATCTCGTTCAGTATTTGTGATATTTTGGAACAATTTGTAAGAACAAGACTAGTTGTAATATTCAATGTGAGTGAGCATAAAAACATAAAATTCAAAAGAAAACGCAATTAAGCTCTAAAAAACCACAGTTATGCCTCATTCAGTGTTAGTGATATTTTGGAATAATTCATAAGAACAAGACTAGCTATAACAATTGATGTAATTGAGCACAAAAACGTAAAGTTCAGAAAAATGCAACTAATTCCTAAAATAATACAGTTATATCCCATTCAATATTAGTGATATTTTAGAACAATTAGTAAGAATAAGACTGACTGTAGCATCCACTGCAAGTAATTATAAAACACAAATTTCAGAAGATTGCTTAAACTAGGAATGAAACAAGGCTAAAGTTACTTATCTAAACAATGCACAGAGCTTCTCGAGTAGTAGGGGCCCTCTACCACCGGATTAGCATGCAAATCTACTCAAGATTGCCTTAGATCATGCAATAAAGTCGAAATTATTTCATTAAAGGAGAAAATACTTCAAAAATAAAGTATTACGGTCTTCTCAAATCTAGCAACAAAACAACAATCTAGCTAGCTGTCTCTCGGTCTCCCGAGTCATTCTTATAAGAAAATTACATAAATGCCCTTGAGAGGAAATAGGGATAAGTGTTTTTCCTAATTCAAATCAAATTAAAATTCTTGTGAAGGCCTCGTACCTTACTGCAGACATCTGTAGAGTCCGTGTTCCAGTAGAAGTCTAACTCTTGGTTTTGATCTCCTCCACGTGCATAACTGCTTGGAGATTTTAACTCAGACTTCGTGGAGAGCAAGAAATTTTGGGGGAGTGTTGTTGATTTCACCCATATGCGTTTTTCTTTGAAGTGACACTTGGAACCTGCGTAAACATGAATATAGCTGCGGAATAGGCGACTGGATACAAAATGACTACATTCTGTAGCTGAGTCTACAACAACAAAACCATGAAAACATAGCAATTCAATCATTGTATACATTCCTAAAGTAACTTTAATCAATCCTATTGATCATTTAAGCCTGTAATTGATAAGGGACAAAGGAAATGAAGTGAAATGTAGTGAAAGAAAAGGACATCTTTGGGGCTCAACACTAACCTTAACCTTAACTTTACCCTTAACCTAATCTTAACCTTAACCTAACTTTAACCTTGACCTTAACCTTGACCTTAACCTTAACTTAACCTAACCTTAACTATAACCTAACCCTAACCTTGACCAAACCCTTAACCTTAACCTTATCTTAACCCTAACATAACCTTAACCTTAACCTTAACCTAACTATAGCCTTACCCTTAACCTTAACCTTGACCTTAACTATAACCTAACCCTAACCTTGACCAAACTCTTAAAACTAACCTTAACCTAACCCTAACCTTGACCAAACCCTTAACATTAACCTTAACCTTAACCTTAACCTAACCGTAACCTTAACCTAACCTTAACCTTACCCATAACCTAACCTAAACTTGACCAAACCTTAACCTTAACCTTAACCTTCCCATAACCTTAACCTTGACCTTAATTATAACCTAACCTTAACATTGACCAAACCATTACCAATAACCTTAACCTAAACCTAACCTTAACCTTAACCTTATCCTTATCTTAACCTTAGCCTAACCTTAACCTTAACCTTAACCTTAACCCTAACCTTAAGGTTAAATTTATGGGTAAGGTAAGGGTTAAGGTTAGGGTTAGGTTATAGTTAAGGTCAAGGTTAAGGTTAGGTTAAGGTTAAGGTTACGGGTGTAGAGAGGTTAAGGTTAAGATTAGGTTATGGGTAAAGTCAAGGTTAAGGTTATGGTTATGGGAAGGTTAAGGTTAAGGTTATAGTTAAGGTTAAGGTTGGGTTAAGGTTAAGATAAGGTTAAGGTTAAGGTTACGGTTATGTTAAGGGTAAAGTCAAGGTTAAGTATAGGTTAAGTTTAAGATAAAGTTAAGGTTAAGGTTAAGGTTAGGTTAAGGGTAAAGTTATGGTTGAGATTAGGGTTAAGGTTAAGGTTAGGTTAAGGTTAATGTTACGGGTAAGGTTATAGTTAGGTTAAAGTTAAGGTTAAGGTTAGGTTAAGGTTAAGATTAGGCTAAGGTCCTTAACTTTATCCTTAACCTTAACCTTAACCTAACCCTAACCTTGACCTTGACCTTAACCTTAACCTAACCTTAACCTAACTTTAACCTTAACCTTCCCATAACCTTAACCTTTACCTAACCTTCCCATAACCATAACCTTGACCTTAACCTTAACCTTACCTTAACCTAAACTAACCTTAACCTTAACCTTAACCTTAACCTTGACTTTACCCTTAACCTATCCTTAACCTTAACTATAACCTAACCCTAACCCTAACCTTAACTAAACCTTACTTTACATTACTTTACCCTTAAGGTTAAGGTAAGGGTAAGTTTAAAGATAAGGTTAAGGTTACGGTTAAGATAAGGTTAAGGTTAGGTTAACCTTAACCTTAACCTTAACCTCACTAAACGCAAACCTTAACCTTAACCTTAACTTTACCCTCAAGGTTAAGGTAAGGGTAAGTTTAAAGTTAAGGTTAAGGTTAAGGTTAAGGTCAAGGGTTTGGGAAGGTTAAGATTAATGGTAAGGGTAAGATAAGGTTAAGGTTAAGGTTAAGGTTAGGTTAAGGTCAAGGTCAAGGTTAAGGTTAAGGTCAAGGTTAAGGTTAGGTTAGAGTTAGGTTATAGTTAAGATTTGTTTAAGGTTCAAGTTACGGGTTTAGTCAGGTTAAGGTTATGTTAAGGTAAAGGTTAAGGTTAAGGTTACATTAAGGTAAAGGTTATGGTTAGGGTTAGGGTTAAGGTTGAAGTGTAGGTTAAGGTTATGTTAAGGTTATGGTCAAGGTTAGTGTTATGTTATAGTTAAGGTCAAGGTTAAGGTTAGGTTAAGGTTAAGGTTAAGGTTAAGTTAGGTTAACATTAAGGGTTTGGTTAAGGTTAAGGTTATAGTTAAGGTCAAGGTTAATGTTAAGTTTATAGTTAAGGTCAAGGTTAAGGTTAAGGTTATGGTTAAGGTTAAGTTTAAGGTTAGGTAAAGGTTAATTTTAAGGGTAGGTTATAGTGAAGGTTAATGTTAAAACCCGTAACCTTAAACCTTAAACTTAACCTTATCTTAACCTTAACCTAACCTAACCTTAACCTTAAATTTACTGTTATATTTACCTTAACCATAACCTTAACCTAACCTTAACCATAACCTTACCCTTAAACTTATCTTAACCTTACTTTAACCATAAAATTAAATATAACCTAACCCTAACCTTGACCAAACACTTAATATTAAACTTAACCTTAACATAAAATTAACCTTAACTAAACCCTTAACCTTAACCTTAACATTAACATTAACCTTAACCATAACCTTACCCTAACCATAACCTTAACCTTACCCTTAACCTTGACCTTAACCTTACCCTCAACCTTGAACTTGACCTTAACCTCACCTTAACCTTAACCTTAACCTTATCTTACCCTTAACCTAACCCTAACCTTGACCTTGACTTTACCCTTAGCCTAACCTTAATGTTAACCTTCACCTTAACCTGAATAAAACCATAACCTTAACCTAAACCTAACCTTAACCTTCACCTTAACTATAATGTAACCCTAACCTTGACCAAACATTAACATTAACCTTAACTTAACATTAACCTTAACCTTAACCTTCCCATAACTTTAACCTCAACCATAACCTAACCTTAACCTTGAACTTAACTATAACCTAACCCTAACCTTGACCAAACCCTTAACCTTAACCTTAATCTTAACTTTAACCTTAACCTTTACCTAGCCTTAACCTTAACCTAACCCTAACCTTACCCTAACCTTAACCCTAACCATAACTTTAATTTTACACTTAACCTAACCTTAACCTAACCTTAATGATAACCTTACCCTTAACCTTATCTTAACCTTACCTTAACCATAACCTTAACCTTGACCTTAACTATAAGCTAACCCTAAGCTTGACCAAAACCTTAACCTTAACCTTAACCTTAACTTTACCATTAACCTAAACATAACCTTAACCTTAACCAAACCCTTAACCCTAACCTTAACATGAACCTTAACCTAACCTTAACCTTGACTTTACCCTTAACCCTAACCTTAACCTGACTAAAACTGTAACCTTAACCTTGACCTTGACCTTAACTATAACCTAACCCTAACCTTAACATTGACTTTACCCTTAACTTAACCTTAACCTTGACTTTACCTAACCAAAGTTAAGGTTTAGGTTAAGGTCAAGGTTAAGGTTAGGTTAAGGTTAAGGTTAAGGTTACGGGTTTGGTCAGGTTAAGGTTAATGGTTTGGGAAGGTTAAGGTTAAGGGTTAGATAAGGTTAAGGTTAGGTTAATGTCAAGGTCAAGGTTAAGGTTGAGGTTAAGGGTAAATTCAAGGTTAAGGTTAAGGTGAAGGTTAAGGGTAAGGTTAGGTTATAGTTAAGGTTAGGATTAGGTTAACGGTAAAGTCAAGGTTAAGGTTAGGGTGAAGGTTAAAGGTAAGGGTTACGCCTTGACTTTACCCTTAACTTAACCTTAACCTTCACTGTAACCTAACCCTAACCTTGACCAAGCACTTAACCTAACCTTAACCTTAAACTTAACCTTCCCATAAACATAACCTTAACCTTAACCATAACCTGACCTTAACCTTAACCTTTACCTAACCTTAACCTTAACTTTAACCTTTAACTTAAGGGTAAGGTTTGGTCAAGATTAGGGTTAGGTTATAGTTAAGGTTAAGGTTAGGTTAAGGTTAAGTTAAGGTTAATGTTAAGGGTTTGGTTAAGGCTAAGGTTAAGGTTAAGGATAAAGTTCAGGTTAAGGTTAAGGGGTTAAGGTAAGGTTAAGGTAAAGTCAATGTTAAGGTTAAGGTTAAGTGGGTAAGGTTAAGGTTAAGGTTAAGGTTAAGTTAAGGTTAAGGTTAGGTTAAAGTTAAGTTAAGTGTAAAATGAAGGTTAAGGTTAAGGTTAAGGTGAAGGTTAAGGTTATAGTTAAGTTAAGGTTAAGGTTAAGGTTAAGGGTAAGGATATTTGCAAGGATAAGGTTATGGTTAAGCTTACGTTAAGGGTAATGTCAAGGTTAAGGTTAGGATAAGCTTAAGCTTAAGGTTATGGTTAAGATAAGGTTAAGGGTAACGTTAAGGTTAAGGTTAGGTTAAGTTTATGGTTAAGGAAAGGTTAAGTGTAAAGTTAAGGTTAAGGTTAGGTTAAGGTTAAGATAATTTTAAGGGTAAGGTTAAGGTCAAGGTCAAGGTAAAGGTTAACGTTAAGGTTATGGTTATGGGAAGGTTAAGGTTAAGGTTAAGGTTAGGGTTAGGGTTAAGGTTAGGGCAAGGTTAATGTTAAGCTTAAGCTTAAGGTTTGGTCAAGGTTAGGGTTAGGTTATGGTTAATGTTAATTTTAGGTTCAAGGTAAAGTTAAGGTTATGGCTAGGGTAAGGTTAAGGTTAAGGGTAAAGATAATGTTATAGTTAAGGTTAAAGGTCAAGGTTAAGGTTAAGTTAGGTTAAGGTAAGGTTAAGTTTACGGTTAGGTTAAGTTTAAGTTAAGGTTAAAGTTAAGGTTAAGGTTAGGTTAAGGATAAAGTTAAGGTTAAGGTTGGGGTTAAGGTTAGGGGAAGGTTAAGGTTAAGGTTACGTTAAGGTGAAAGTTAAGAGTAAGGTTAAGGTTAAGGTCAAGGTAAACGTTAAGGTTAAATTAGGTCAAGGTTAAGGTTAAATTTATGGTTATGGGAAGGTTAAGGTTAAGGTTAAGGCTAAGGTAAGTTTAAGGGTAAGGGTTTGGTCAAGGTTAGGGTTAGGTTATAGTTAAGGTTAAGGTTAAGGTTAAGGGTAAAGATAAGGTTATGGCTAAGGTTATATTTAGGGTTAGGTTATAGTTAAGGTTAAGGTTAGGTTAAGGGTAAAGTTAAGGTTTAGGTGAAGGTTAAGGGTAAGCTTAAGCTTAAGGTTACGTTAAGGTTAAGGTTAGGTTAAGGTTAAGGTTAAGGGTTTGGTCAAGGTTAGGGTTAGGTTATAGTGAAGGTCAAGGTTAAGGTTATGGTTAAGGTAAGGTTAAGAAAAAGTTAAGGGTATGGGTTTAGTAAGGTTAAAGTTCATGTTAAGGTCAAGGTCAAGGTAAGCTTAAGGGTAAATTTTAGGTTAACCTAGAACTTGTCTTTAAATATAACCTATCCCTAACTTTGACCAAACCCTTAACCTTAACCTTACCCTAACCTTAACCTTAACTTTACCCTTAACCTAAACTTAACCCTAACTTTACCCTTAACCTAATATTAAGCTTAACCTAACCTTAACCTTACCCTTAACCTTGACCTTAACCTTAACATTAATCTAACCTTAACTATTACCTAACCCTAACCTTGACCAAACCCTTAACCTTAACCTTATATTAACCTTAAGCTAAACTTACCCTTAACCTTAACCTAACTATAACCTTAACCTTGAACTTAAATATAACCTAAACCTAAGCTTGACTAAACCCTTAACATTAACCATAACCTAACCCTAACCCTGACCAAACCCTTAACATTAACGTTAACCTTAACTTTAACCTAACCCATAACCTAAACTTAACTTTACCCATAACCTAACCCTAAACTTGACCAAAGATTAACCTTAACCTTAACCTTCCCATAACCTTAATCTTGACCTCAACTATAACCTAACCTTAACCTTGACCAAACCCTTACCGATAACCTTAACTTGAACCTAACCTTAACCTTATCCTTTTCCTTAACTTAACCTTAGCCTAACCTTAACCTTAGCCTTAATCTTAACCCTAACCTTAAAGTTAAAGTTATGGGTAAGGTAAGGGCTAAGGTTAGGGTTAGGTTATAATTAGGGTCAAGATTAAGGTTAGATTAAGGTTAAGGTTACGGGTTTAATGAGGTTAAGGTTAAGGGTAGATTCAAGGATATGGTTATGGTTATGGGAAGGTTATAGTTAAGGTTAAGGTTAGGTTAAGGTTAAGATAAGGTTAATGTTAAGGTTAAGGTTACGTTAAGAGTAAAGTCAAGGTTAAGGTTAGGTTAAGGTTAAGATAAGGTTAAGGTTAAGGTTAGGTTAAGGGTAAATTTATGGGTAATATTAGGGTTAAGGTTAAGGTTAGGTTAAGGTTAAGGTTACAGGTAAGGTTATAGTTATGTTAAGGTTAAGGTTAAGGTTAGTTTAAGGTTAATATGAGGTTAAGTTCCTTAACTTTACCCTTAACCTTAACCTTGACCTTGACCTTGACCTTACCTTCACCTAAACTAACCTTAACCTTAAACTTAACCTTAACCTTAACCTTCACCTTAACCTCAACCTTGAATTTACCCTTAATCTAACCTTAACCTTAACTATAACATAACCCTAACCCTAACCTTAACTAAACCCTTAACCTTAACCTTAACCTTAATTTTAAACTAACTAAACCCAAACCTTAACCTTAACTTTAACCTTACCCTTACCTTAATAGTCAGGGTAAAGTTAAGGTTAAGGTTAAGGTTAAGATAAGTTTAAGGTTAGGTTAAGTTTAAGGTTAAGGTTAAAGTCAAGGTTAAGGTTAAGGTCAAGGGTTTGGGAAGGTTAAGGTTAAGGTTAAGGGTAACATAAGGTTAAGGTTAGGTTAAGATAAGTTTAAGGTTAGGTTAAGGTTAAGGTTAAGGTTAAAGTTAAGGTTAAGGTTAAGATAAGTTTAAGGTTAGGTTAAGGTTAAGGTTAAATTTAAGGTTAAGATTAAGGTCAAGGGTTTGAGAAGGTTAAGGGTAAGATAAGGTTAAGGTTAGGTTAAGGTCAAGCTCAAGGTTAAGGTTAAGGTCAAGGTTAAGGTTAGGTTAGGGTTAGGTTATAGTTAAGGCTAAGATAACGTTAAGGTTAGATAAAGTTTAAGGTTAAGGTTATGGTTAAGGTTAAGGTTAAGGTTAAGGTTATGGTTAGTGACCTAACCTTAAACTTGACCAAACCCTTAACCTTAACCTTAACCTGAGCCTTTACCCTAACATTATTATCTTAATCTTAACCTAACCTTAAACTTAACTTTACTTTAACCTTGACTTTACCCTTAACCTAAACTTAACCTTAACCTTAAACTTAAACTTATCTTAACATTAACCTAACCTTAACCTTCACCTTAACCTAACTATAACCTTTCCCTTAACATCAACCTTGACCTTAACATTAACCTAACCTTAACCTTAACCATGACCTTATCTTTAGCCTTAACCTTAACCTTAACCTTAAACTAACCCTAACCTTAACTTTACCCTTAACCTAACCTTAACCTTAACCTTAACCTAACCCTAGACTTCACCACACCCTTAACCATAACCATAACCTAACCCTTAACCTTAACCTTTACTTAACCTTAACCTTAACCTTAACCCTTAACCTTCCCATAACCTTAACTATAACCTAACCCTAACCTTGACCAAACCCTTAACCTTAACCTGAACTTAACCTTAATTTTAATCATAACCCTAACCTAACCTTAACCTTGACTTTACCCTTAACGTAACCTTAACCTTAACCTTAACCTTACCCTTAACCTAATCTTAACCTTAACTTTAACCCTAATTTTAACCTTAACCTTAACCTTAACATTAACCTTGACCTTAACAAAACCCTTAACATTAACCTTAACTTAACCTTAACCTTAACCTTAACCAAACCTTAATCTTGACCGTAACTATAACCTAACCCTAACCTTAACCTAACCTTACCTGTAACTTTAATCTTAAGGTTAGGGCTAAGGTGAAGGTTAAGGTTAAGGTTAGGTTAAGGTCAAGATAAGGATAAAGTTAAAGTTCAGGTTAGGTTTAGGCTAAGGTTAAGGGTAAGGGTAAGGTTACAGTTAAGGTTAGGGTAAGGTTAAGATTATGTTAAGGGTAAGGTTAAGGGTAAGGTTAAGTTTAAGGGTAAAGTCAAGGTTAAGGTTACGTTAAGGGTAAGGTTAAGGTTAAGGTTTGGTTAAGGTTAGGGTTAGGTTATAGTTAAGGTCAAGGTTAATTTTAAGGTTAAGGGTAAGCTTAAGGTTAAGGTTAAGGTTACGGGTTTAGTCAGGTTAAGGTTAACATTAAGGTTAAGGTTAATGTTAAGGGTAAGGTCAAGCTCAAGGTTAAGGATACGTTAAGGGTTTGGTCAAGGTTAAGGTTAGGTTAAGGTTAAGGTTAGGTTATAGTTAAGTTCAAGGTTAAGTTTAAGGTTAAGGGTAAGGTTAAGGTTAAGGATAAGGTCAATGTTAAGGTTAATGTTAAGGGTTTTGTCAAGGTGACGGTAAGGTTATATTTAAGGTCAAGGTTAAGGCTAGGTTATAGTTAAGGTTAAGGTGATGGGAAGGTTAATGTTAAGGTTAAGGTTAAGGTTACAAGTTTAGTCAGGTTAAGGTTAAGGTTAAGTTAAGGGTAAAATCAAGGTTAAGGTTAAGGTTAAGGATAAAGTCAAGATTAAGGGTAAAGTTAAGGTTAAGGTGAAGGTTAAGGGTAAGGTTAAGGTTAAGGTTAAGATAAGGTTAAGGGTAAGGTTAAGGTTAGGTTAAGGGTAAAGTTAAGGTTAAAAATAAAGTTAAGGTTAAGGTTATGTGTAAGGTTAAGTTTAAGGTAAAGGTTAAGATCAAGGTTAAAGTTAAGGTTAAGTTAGGTTAAGTTAAGGTTAAGGTTACAGTTATGGTTAAAGTAAGGTTAGGGTTAGGTTATAGTTAAAGTTAAGTTTAAGGTTAGGTTAAGGTTAAGGGTTAGGGTTAGGTTACGTATCTCAACATTAACCTTCACAATAACCTAACCTTAACCGTGAAATTAACTATAACCTAAAATTGACCTTAACCTTAACCTTACCTTTACTTTAAACTTAACGTAACCTTCCCATAGCCTTTACCTTAACCTAGCTTTAACTTTAACCTTCCCCTAACCTTAACCTTAACCTTACTCTAACCTTAACCTTAACTTTACCCATAACCTTAACCTTACCCTTAACCTAACATTAACCTTGACCTTGACCGAACCCTTAACCTAACCTTAACCTTAGCCTAACCTAACCTTAACCTTAACCTTAACCTTATCTTAACCTTAACCTTCCCATAACCTTGACCTTAACCTTAACCATAACCTAACCTTAACCTTGACTTTACCCTTAAATTAACCTTAACCTTAAACTTAACCTTAACCTTCCCATTACCATAACCTTAACTTTAACCTTAACTTTACCCTTAACCTAACCTTAACCTTATCTTAACCTTAACCTAACCTTTAACCTTTAGGGTAAAGTTAAGTTAACCTTACCCTTAACCTTATCTTAACATTAACCTAACCTAATCTTAACCTTAACCC
The DNA here is from genome assembly GCA_034641835.2 of Pinus albicaulis. NCBI lineage: Eukaryota > Viridiplantae > Streptophyta > Pinopsida > Pinales > Pinaceae > Pinus > Pinus albicaulis. The sequence continues at coordinate 125,035,878 of CM076576.1, forward strand.
CCAACGTAACCTTACCTTAGCCATAACTTTAACCTAACCTTAACCATAACCTTACCCTTAACCTTATATTAACATTACCCTTAACCCTACCCATAACCTAGCCTTAACCTTGACTTTACCCTTAACGTAACCTTAACCTTAACTTTAACTTTAACCTTACTAAACCTGTACCCTTAACCTTATCTTAACCTTAACGTTTATCTAACCTTAAGGGCTAGGTTAAGGTTAAGGTTTTGGGAAGGTTAAGCTTAACCTTGAATTTACCCTTAACCTAACCTTAACATTAACTATAACCTAACCCTAACCTTGACCTTAACTTTACGCTTAACCTTGACCTTAATCGTAACCTTAACCTTCACCTTGACCTTAACCTAAACTTAACCTTAACTTTAACCTTAAAATAAACTTAAAATAACCTTAACCATAATCGTAACCTTAACCTAACCTTCAAATTAACTTTACAATTAACCTAACCCTAACCTTGACCAAACCCTTAACCTTAACCTTAACCTTACCCTTAACCTAACCTAGCTAAACCCATAACCTTAACCTTACCCTAATCTTAACCTTAACCTAATCTTAACCTTGACTTTACCCTTAGCCTAACCTTAACCTTAAGCTTAACCTAACCTTGACCTTAACCTAACGTAACCTTAACCTTAACCTTGACCTTGACCTTAACCTTAGCTATAACATAACCCTAACCTTACCCTAACCATAACCTTAACCTTACCCTTAACCTTAACCTAACCCTTAACCATAACCCTAAACTTGACCAAACCCTTAACCTGACTAAACCCACAACCTTAACCTTAACATGACTAAACCTGTAACCTTAACCTTAACCTATCTATAACCTTACCCTTAACCTCACTTAACCTTAACCTTGACTTTGACCTTAACCTTAACCTTAACCTTACCCTTAACCTTCACCTTAACTTTAACCTGAACCTGAACCTGACTAAACTTGTAACCCTAAACCTTTACCCTACCCTTAACCTTCACCTTAACCTTAACCTTGACTTTACCCTTAACCTATCCTTAAACTTAACTATAACCTAACCCTAACCTTGACCTTAACTTTACTGTTAAACTTTACCTTAACCTTAACATTAACCTTTACCTTGAACTTAACCTTAACCTTAACCTTAACCTTAACCTTAACCTTAACCTTAACCTTATCTTACCCTTAATCTAACCTTAACCTTAACCTTAACCTAACCTTAAGTTTAACCATAACCTAACCTTAACCTTAACTTTACCTTAACCTTGACTTCACCCTTAACCTAACCTTAACCTTAACCTTAACCTGACTAAATCCTTAAGGTTAGGGTAAAGCTAAAGTTAAGGTTAAGGTCAATGTCAAGGTTAAGGTTAAGTTAGGTTAAGGTAAGGTTATGGTTAGGTTAAGGTTAAGATAAGGTTAAGGTTAAGGTTAAGGTTAGGTTAAGGGTAAAGTAAAGGTTACGGTAAAGGTTAAGGTTAATGTAAGGGTAAGGTTAAGGTTACGTGAAGGTAAAGGTTACAGTTAATGTTAGGGTTAAGGGAAAAATCAAAGTTAAGGTTAGTTTAAGGTTCAAGTTACTGGTTTAGTCAGGTTAAGGTTATGTTAAGTTAAAGGTTAAGGTTAAGGTTAAGGTTATGTTAAGGTAAAGGTTATGGTTAGGGTTAGGGTTAAGGGTAAAGTCAAGGTTAAGGTTAGGTTAAGTTTATGGTCAAGGTTAGGGTTATGTTATAGTTAATGTTAAGGTTAAGGTTAAGTTAAGGTTAACATTAAGGGTTTGGTTAAGGTTATAGTTAAGGTCAAGTTTAAGGTTAAGGTTAAGGTTAGGTAAAGGTTAATGTTAAGGGTAGGTTATAGTGAAGGTTAATGTTAAGACCCATAACCTTAAACCTTAACCTTAACCTAACCTTAAACTTAACCTTATCTTAACCTTAAGCTTAAGCTTAACCTAACCAAACTGTAATGTTAAATTTACCCTTAACCTTAACTTAACCTTAACCTTAACCTTAACCTTAACTTAGCATTAACCTTAACCTTAACCATAACCAAATGTTAACCTTGACCATAACTATAAGCTAACCCTAACCTTGACCAAACCCTTAACCTTAACCTTAATATTAACCTTAACCTTTACCTTTACCTAACATTAACCTTAACCTAACCCTAACCTTACCCTAACCCTAACCCTAACCATAACCTTAACTTTACCCTTAACCTAACCTTAACCTTAACCTAACATCAACCATAACCTTAACCTAACCTTAACGTTAACCTTACCCTTAACCTTACCTTAACCATAACCTTAACCTTGATTTTAACTATAACCTAACTCTAAGATTCACCAAACCCTTAACATTAACCTTAACCTTAACTTTACCCTTAACCTAACCTTAACCTTAACCTTACCCTTAACCTTAACCAAACCCTTAACCTTAACCTTAACGTGAACCTTAACCCTAATCTTAACCCTAACCGTAACCTTGACTTTACCCTTAATCTTAACCTTAACCTAACTAAACCTATAACCTTAACCTTAACCTTAACCTTGACCTTGACCTTAAGTATAACCTAACCCTAACCTTAACCTTGATTTTACCCTTAACTTAACCTTAACCTTGACTTTACCTAGTCAAAGTTAAGGTTAAGGTTAAGGTTAAGGTAAAGGTTAAGATAAGGTTAAGGTTAAGGTTAAGGTTACGAGTTTAGTCAGGTTAAGGTTAAGTTTAAGGTTAAGGTTAACAGTTTAGGAAGGTTAAGGTTAAACGTAAGATAAGGTTAAGGTTAAGGTTAAGGTTAGGTTAAGGTTTTGGTCAAGGTTAAAGGTAAAGTTAAGGTCAAGGTTAGGGTTACGTTATAGTTAAGGTTAAACTTAGGTTGAGGGTAAAGTCAAGGTTAAGTTTAAGCTGAAGGTTAAGGGTAAGGTTAAGGTTAACGGTTATGCCTTGACTTTACCCTTAACTTAACCTTGAAATTCACTATAACCTAACCTTAACCTTGACCAAACCCTTAACCTAACCTTAACCTTCCCATAACCGTAACCTTAACCTAACTTTAACCTTTAAGGTTAAGGTTTGATCAAGGTTAGCGTTAGGTTATAGTGAAGGTTAAGGTTAAGGTTAAGTTAAGGTTAATGTTAAGGGTTTGGTTAAGTTTAAGGTAAAGGGTAAAGTTAAGGTTAAGGTTAAGGGGTTAAGGTAAGGTTAAGGTAAAGTCAAGGTTAAGGTTAATGTTAAGGTTAAGGGGTTAAGGTAAGGTTAAGGTAAAGTCAAGGTTAAGGTTAGGTTAAATTTAAGTTAAGGGTAAATTCAAGGGTAAGGTTCAGGCTAAGGTGAAGATGAAAGTTATAGTTAAGTTATGGTTAAGGTTAAGGTTAAGGTTAAGGTTGTGCTTAAGGTTAAGGTTAAGGTTAAGGGTAAGAAAAATGTTGTGGTTAAGATTATGTTAAGGGTAAAGTCAAGGTTAAGGTTAGGATAAGCTTCAGCTTAAGGTTATGGTTAAGATAAGGTTAAGATAAGGTTAAGGGTAAGGTTAAGGTTAAAGTTAGGTTAAGGTAAGGTTAAGTGTAAAGTTAAGGTTAAGGTTAGGTTAAGGTTAAGATAAGTTTAAGGGTAAGGTTAAGGTCAAGGTCAAGGTTAAGGTTAATTTTAAAGTTAAGGTCAAGGGTAAGGTCAAGGTTAACATTAAGGTTATGGTTATGGAAAGGTTAATATTAAGGTTAAGCTTAAGGTTATGGTTAGGGTTAAGGTTAGGGGAAGTTTAAGGTTAAGGTTAAGGTTAAGGTTAAGGTTTCCTCAAGGTTAGGGTTAAGTTATGGTTAATGTTAAGGTTAGGTTAAGGGTAAATTCAAGGTTAAGGTTATGGTTATGGAAAAGTTAAGGTTAAGATTAAGGGGCTAATGTTAGGTTAAGGGTAAAGTCAAGGTGAAGGTTAAGGTTAATTTTATGCGAAGGTTAAAATTAACGTTAAGGTTAAGGGTTTGGTCAAGGTTAGGGTTTGGTCATAGTTAATGTCAAGGTTATGATAGTTTATAGTTAAAGTTAAGGTCAAGGTCAAGGTTAAGTTTAAGGTTAAGTTCAAGGTCAAGGTTAAGGTTAAGGTTAAGTTAAGAGTAAGGTTAAGGTTAGAACTAGGTTATAGTTAGGGTTATAGTTAGGGTAAGGTTAGAGTTAGGTTATAGTTAAGGTTAAGTTTAGGTTAAGGTTAAGGTTAAGGTTATGGTTATGGGAATGTTAAGGTTAAGGTTAAGGTTAAGGTTAAAGTTAATTTTAAGGTTAAGGTTAAGGGTTTGGTCAAGGTTAGGGTTAGGTTATAATTAAGATTAAGGTTAGGTTGGGGTATAGTTAAAGTTAAGGTTAAGGTTTATAATGAATGTTAAGGTTAAGACCCATAACCTTAGCCTTGACCTTACCCTTATCCTTAACCTTAATGTTAACCCTAACCTTGACTTTACCCTTAACTTAACCTTAACCTTCACTATAAGCTAAACCTAACCTTGACCAAACCCTTAACCTTAACTTTAACCTTACCCTTAACCTTAACCTTAACCTTACTAAAGTCGTAACCTTAACCTTAACTATAACCTAACCCTAACCTTGACCAAATCCTTAACCTTAACCTTAACCTGACTAAACCCATAACCTTAACCTTAATCTTAACCTTAACTATAAACTAACCCTAACTTTGACCAAAGCCTTAACCTTAACCTTAACCTGACTAAACCCGTAACCTTAACCTTAACCTTACCTTAACCTTGCCTTCACCTAACATTGACGTTAACCTTCCCCTAACCTTAACCCTGAACTTACCCTAACCTTACCCCTAACCCTAACCTTGACCAAACCCTTAACCTTAATGTTACACAACATTGTGTCACCATCCATGCAATCGCTCGTCCCGCATATTGGAGGGTCCTTCCTGTGACCTGTGAGCAGTATTATTTCTCCTGTTGAAAATTTTCTCAGAAAGCCCATAAAAACCTATGTTTTGGCATTGGCGCGGGTAGCCAGTTCACCCCTCGCACCAGTGTGGAGGATGTACACTAGAGGTCGCGCCAGATGGCGCTCTGTCTCTTTGTTGTGCCCACACCAGCCTTTTTTGGAATGTTTTTTAACAAGTTAGAGGTAGAAGTTTCCTTTAACCACCTCAGGGATGAGTCACAGTAGGTGGTTAAACTTTATGAGCCACGTATCTCTTCCTTTAGGTAGTGGTTTTTAACCTCCCATGGAAAATTCTTTGAAGATAAGACTCCCCTCCATGATTATAGGGATCCTAACCTCTCCCTCTTCCTCTATATAAACATGCCTTCTCCCTTTACAAAAGCTAGCTGAACATATAGCCAAGAAGCTGAACTTGGAGAAGATATACTATAGCTGAGTAATCGCTTTCGAGAAGGTAGAACCAAGGAGAATTTCGTAGAGAGAGCCCCATAAAATTCCCGATGAGCTTTGTGAGACGTGCTCTGGTGGAACCCTGTTGGAGGAGACTGCAACATCGAAGCTTGGTTGTACTCTTCTTTCCTTTCAATAATATACTCGACTATGGTATTGGTTCCATCTTTGTGTTGTGTTTATTGATGCATTGATTTAGTATTATTTGACTGACTGATAGTTACAGATGTGAAATAGTATGTTGTATATCGTCTTTTTTTCTTGTGTATGTGCAGGTATCATAGCGTGAGAACGAGTAAATCATGATCTATCAAACCAAGAGTGAGAGGTAGCCACTCTTTCGATGACAACAATATTGCAAGCTATACGGTAAGTTATCTATCGAATCTCCGTCCATCCGTTAACTAGGAATTGATGTCATAGTGTGTCTTGTTTCTGGCTAGACCCACTCTAGGGCTAGTGGGATTGCTTCTTTCCGCAAAGGGGATTTACCTCACCAACACTTATCCTTAACCTTACCTCAACCTTACGCTTAACCTTCAACCTAAACTTAAGCTTAAGCTAACCTAACCTAACCTTAAGCTTAAGCTTAACCTAACCTTAACCTTAACCAAACCCTTACCCTTGAATTTAACCTTAACCAAAACCTTAACCTTAACCTAACCATAAACTTAACCTAGCCGTAACCTTAACCTTAACCTAACCATAACCTTAACCTTAACATTAACCTAACCCTAACCTTAACTTTACCCTTAAACTAACCTTAACCTTAACCTTAACCTTATCTTAACCTTAACCTTACCCTAACCTTAACCTTAACGTTAACTTTAACCTGACTAAAACTGTAACCTTAACCTAACATTAACCTAAATTGAACCTTAACCTCCCCCTAACCTTAACCTTATCCTTAGCCTTACCCTAACCTTAACCTTAACCTTACCCTAACCTTACCCTAACGTTAATCTTAACTTTACCCATAACCTTACCCTTAACCTAACCTTAACCTTGACCTTGACCAAACCCTTAACCTAACCTTAACCTTAACCTTAACCTTAACCTTAACCTTAACATTAACCTAACCCTAACCAAGGTTAAGGTTAAGGTTAAGGTTAGGTTAAGGGTAAAGTTAAGGTTTGGTCAAGGTTAGGGTTAGGTTACAGTTAAGGTTAAGATAAGGTTAAGGTTAACATTAAGGATAAGGTTAGGTTAAGGGTAAAGTTAAGGTCAAGGTCAAGGTCAAGGTCAAGGTCAAGGTTAAGGTTAGGTTAAGGGTAAATTAAAGGTTAAGGTGAAGGTTAATGGTAAAGTTAAGGTTAAGGTTAAGGTTAAGGGTTTGGTAACGGTTACGGTTAGGTTATAGTGAGGGTTAAGGTAAAGTTAAGGGTAAAGTCAAGGTTAAGGTTAGGGTAAGGTCACAGTTAAGGGAAAAGTCAAGGTTGAGCTTACATTAAGGGTAAAGTCAAGGTTAGTGTTAGGTTAGTGTTAGGTTATAGTTAAGGTCAAGGTTAAGGTTAAGGGTAAAGTTATAGTTAGGCTAATGTCAAGGTTAAGGTTAAGATAAGGTTAAGATAAGGTTAACATTAAGGGTTTGGTCAAGGTTAGGGTTAGGATATAGTTAAGGTTAAGGTTAAGGTCAAGGTTAAGGGTGAGGTTAAGGGTAGGTTAAGGTTAATATTAGGTTAAGGGTAAATTTAAGGTTAAGGTTAAGTTAAGGTTATGGGTAAAGTTAAGGTTAAGGTTAGGTTAAGGTCAGGGGAAGGTTAAGGTTAAAGTTAAGGTTAAGGTTAAGGGTTTGGTCAAGGTTAAGGTTAGTTTATAGTTAAGGTTAAGGTTAAGGTTAAGCTGAAGGTTAAGGGTAATGTTAATGTTAATGTTACGAGTTTAGTCAGGTTAAGGTTATGGGTTTATTTAGGTTAAGGTTAAGGTTAAGAGTTTGGTCAACGTTTAGGTTAGGTTAAGGTTATGGGTAAAGTTAAGGTTAAGGTTAGGATAAGGGTAATGTTAAGGTTAAGGTTAGGTTAATGTTAAGGTTAAGGTTAGGGTAAGTTTAAGGGTTAAGGATAACTTAACGTTAACCTAACCTTAACCATAACCTAACCTTAACCTAACCTTAACCTTAAGGTTAATGTTAAGGGTTTGGTTAAGGCTAGGTTAAGGTTAAGGTTAAGGTTAAGGGTTTGGTCAAGGTTAGGGTTAGGTTATAGTTAAGGTTAAGGTCAAGGTCAAGGTTAACCTTAACCTAACCTTCCCCTAACCTTAACCTTAACAGAAAACTTTACCCTTAACCTAACTGTAACCTTAACCTTAACCTTGAACTTAGCCTTAACCTTAACCTTAAGTTAACTATAACCTTAACCTTAACATTGAATTTACCCTTAAATTAACCTTAACCTAACCTTAACCTTAACCTTAACCTTACTCTTACCCTTAACCTTAACCTTATTCTTACCCTTAGCCTTCACCTTAACCTTAACCCTAACATTAACCTTAACCTTAGCCTAACCATAACCTTAACCTTAATCTTAACCTAACCCTAACCTTAACTTTACCCTTAACCTAAGCTTATCCTTAACCTTAACCTTAACTTTACCCTTAACCTTGACCTTACCCTTAACGTTCACTATAACCTAACCTTAACCTTAAGGTTAGGGTTAGGTTATAGTTAAGGTCAAGGTTATGGGTTTAGTCAAGTTAAGGTTAAGGTTAGGGTTAATTTTAAGGGTAAGTTCAAGGTCAAGGTTAAGGTTACGTTAGGGTAAAGTCAAAGTTAAGGTTATGTTAAGGGTTTGGTCAAGGTTAAAGTTAGGTTAAAGTTAGGGTTAGGTTATAGTTAAGGTCAAGGTTAAGTTTAAGGTTAAGAGTAAGGTTAAGGGTAAGGTTAAGGTCAATGTTAATGTTAATGTTAAGGGTTTGGTCAAGTTGAGGGTTAGGTTATAGTTAAGGTCAAGGTTAAGGTTATGTTATAGTTAAGGTTAAGGTTAAGGTTATGTGAAGATTAAGGTTAGGTTAAGGTTAAGGTTACGGGTTTAGTTAGGTTAAGTTTAGGTTAAGGGTAAACTTAAGGTGAAGGTGAAGGTTAACGGTAAGGTTAAGGTTAAGGTTAATATAAAGTTAAGGGTAAGGTTAAGGTTAAGGTTAGGTTAAGCGTAAAGTTAAGGTTAAGGGTAAATTTAAGGTTAAGGTTACGGGTAAGGTTAATATTAATGTTAAGGTTAAGGTCAAGGTCAAGGTTAAGATTAAGTTAGGTTAAGGTAAGGTTAAGTTTATGGTTAGGTTTAGGCTATAGTTAAGGTTAAGGTTATGGTTAAGGGTAAAGTTAAGGTCAAGTTAACCTTACCCTTAACCGTAAACTTAACCTTCACTATAACCTAACCTTAACCTTGGCCTTAAATATAACTTAACCTTGACCTTAACCTTAACCTAACCTTCCCATAACCTTTACATTAACCTAACTTTAACCTTAACCTTCCACTAACCTTAACCTTAACCTTAACCATAACCTTACCCTAATCTTAACCTTAACTTTACCCATAACCTTAACCTAACCTTAACCTTGACCTTGACCAAACAATTAACCTAACCTTAACCTTAGCCTAACCTAACCTTAACCTTATCTTAACCTTAACTTTCCCTTGACCTTAACCTTAACCATAACCTAACCTTAATCTTGACTTTACCCTTAACGTAACCTTAACCTTAACCTTAACCTTCCCATAACCATAACCTTAACCTTAACATTAACTTTACCCTTAACCTTAACCTTATCTTAACCTTAACCTGACCTTAACGTTGACTTTACCCTTGATGTAACCTTAACCTTAAGGGTATAGTTAATTTAACCTTACCCTTAACCTTATCTTAACCTTAACCTTACCTAATCTTAAACTTAACCCCTAACCTAACCTTAACTTAACCATAATCTTAACCATAACCTTACCCTTAAACTTATCTTAACATTACCTTAACCTTAACCTTCCCAAACCCTTAACCTTAGCCTTAACCTTACCTTAACCTAACCTTAACCTTACCCTTAACGTAACCTTAACCTTGACTTTACCCTTAACGTAACATTAACCTTAACTTTAACCTTACTAAACCCGTACCCTTAACCTTATCTTAACCTTAACCTTTACTTAACCTTAAGGGTTAGGTTAAGGTTAAGGTTATGGGAAGGTTAAGGTTAACCTTGAATTTACCCATAACCTAACCTTAACCTTAACTATAACCTAACCCTAACCGTGACCTTAACTTTACCCTTAACCTTGACCTTACCCTTAACCTTATCTTAACATTACCTTAACCTTAACCTTCCCAAACTGTTAACCTTAACCTTAATCGAACCTTAACCTTACCCTTAACCTAACCTTAACCTTGACTTTACCCTTAACGTAACCTTAACCTTAACTTTAACCTTACTAAACCCGTACCCTTAACCTTATCTTAACCTTAACCTTTACTTAATCTTAAGGGTTAGGTTAAGTTTAAGGTTATGGGAAGGTTAAGGTTAACCTTGAATTTACCCATAACCTAACCTTAACCTTAACTATAACCTAACCCTAACCATGACCTTAACTTTACCCTTAACCTTGACCTTAACCTTAACCTTAACTTTGACCTTGACCTTAACCTAACCTTAACCTTAATCTTAACCTTAACCTAATCTTAACCTAACCTTAACCATAACTGTAACCTTAACCATAACAATTAATCTAACCCTAACCTTGACCAAACCCTTAACCTTACCCTTAACCTTAACCTCACTAAACCCATAACCTTAACCTTACCTTAATCTTAATCTTAACCTAACCTGAACCTTGACATTACGCTTAACTTAACATTAACCTTAACCGAACGTAACCTTAACCTTAACCTTAACTATAACCTAAGCCTAACCTTACCATAACCATAACTTTAACTATAACCTAACCCTAAAATTAACCTTATCCTTAACCTTATCTTAACCTTAACCTTCACTATAACCTAGCCTTAACCTTAACCTTAAACTCAGCCTTACCCTAACCTTAACATTAACCATAACCTGACTAAACCCATAAAATTATCCTTACATTAACCTATTTTTAACCTTAACCTTGACCAAACCATTAACCTTAACCTTAACCTGACTAAGCACGTAACCTTAACCTTAACCTTAACCTGACTAAACTCGTAACCTTAACCTTAACCTTAACCTAACTATAAACTTACCCTTAACCTAACTTAAACTTAACCTTGACCTTGGCCTTAACCTTAACCTTAGCCTTCGCCTTAGCCTTAACCTTAACCTTAACATTAACCTGACTAAACCCATAACCCTAAACCTTAACCTTACCCATAAACTTCACCTTAACCTTAACTGTGACTTTACCCTTAACCTAACATTAACTTTAACTATAACCTAACCCTAACCTTGACCTTAACTTTACCCTTAACCTTGACCTTGACCTTAACCTAACCTTGACCTTAAGCTTAAGCTTAACCTTATCTTACCCTTAACCTAACTTTAACCTTAACCTTAACCTAACCTTAACTTTAAGTATAACCTTAACTTTACCCTTAATCTAACCGTTACCTCAACCTTAACCATAACCTTAACTTTAACCTTGACTTTTACCCTTAACCTAATCTTAACCTTAACCTAACCTTAACCTTAACTTTATCTTAACCTTGACTTTACCCTTAACCTAACCTTAACCTTAACCTTAACCTGACTAAAACCTTAAGGTTAGGGTAAAGTTAAAGTTAAGGTTAAGGTCAAGGTCAGGGTTAACTTTGGTTAAGGTAAGGTTATGGTTATGTTAAGGATAAGGTTAAGGTTAGGTTAAGGTTAAGATAAAATTAAGGTTAAGGTTATGTTAAGGATAAAGTCAAGGTTAAGGTAAAGGTTAACATTAAGGGTAAGGTTAAGGTATGGGTAAGGTTAAGCTTACGTTAAGGTAAAGGTTATAGTTAAGGTTAGGGTTAAGGGTAAAGTCAACGTTAAGGTTAGGTTAAGGTTCAAGTTACAAGTTTAGTCAGGTTAAGGTTACGTTAAGGTAAAGGTTAAGTTTAAGGTTACGTTAAGGTAAAGGTTATGGTTAAGGTTAGGGTTAAGGGTAAAGTCAAGGTTAAGGTTAGGTTAAGGTTAAGTTTAAGGGTTTGGTCAAGGTTAGGGTTAAGACCCGTAACCTTAAACCTTAACCTTAACGCAACCTTAAACTTAACCTTATCTTAACCTTAAGCTTAAGCTTAACCTAACCTAACCTTAACCTTAACTTTATTCTTAACCTTACCTTAACCATAACATTAACCTTAACCTTCCAATTAACCTTACTTTAACCATAACCTTAACCTTGAAATTAATGATAACCTAACCCTAACCTTGTCCAAACCCTTAACATTAACCTTAACCTTAACCTTAACTAAACCCTTAACCTTAAACTTAATCTTAACATTAACCTTAACCCTAACCATAACCTTAACCTTACCCTAACTATAACCTTAACCTTACTCTAAACATAACCTTAAATTTAACCCTAACCTTACCTTAATTAAACTGTTGACCTTAACGTAACCTTAACCAAACCATTAACCTTAAACTTATCCTTAACCTTAACCTTAACCTAACCTTAACCTTGACTTTACCCTTAACCTAACCTTAACTATAACCTAACCCTAACCTCAACCTTAACCTTAACCTTAGCCTTAACCTTAGCCTTAACCTTAACCTTGAATTTATCTTAACCTAACCTTAACCTTACCCTTACGCTTAACCTAAAACTTTAACCTTATCCTTAACCTTAACCTTAACCTAATCTTAACCTTGACTTTACTCTTAACCTCACCTTAACCTTAACTATAACCTAACCCTATCCTTGACCTTAACTTTACCCTTAACCTTGACCTTAACCTTAACTTTGACCTTGACCTTGACCTTAACCTAACCTTAACCTTAACCTTAACCGTATCTTACCCTTAACGTAACCTTAACCTTAACTATAACCTAACCCTGACCTTGACTTTACCTTAACATAATCTTAACCCATTAACCTTAACCTTAACCTTCCCATCATAACCTTAACCTTAACCTTAACGTGACTAAACTCGTAACTTTAACCTTAACCTTGACCTTAACTATAACATAACCCTAACCTTGACCAAACCTTAACCTTAACCTTAACCTTAACTTAACCTTAACCTTAACCTTCCCATAAACTTAACCTGAACCTTAACCATATCTTAACCTTAACCTTGACCTGAACTATAACCTAACCCTAACCTTGACCAATCCCTTAACCTTAACATTAATCTTAACCTTAACCTTAACCTTTACCTAGCCTTAAACTTAACCTAACCCTAACCCTAACCTTACCCTTACTTTTACCCTAACCATAACCTTAACTTTACCGTTAACCTAACTTTAACATTAACCTAACCTTAACCATAACCTTAACATAACCTTAACCTTAACCTTACCCTTAAACTTACCTTAATTATAACCTAACCCTAACCTTGACCAAACCCTTAACCTTAACCTTATCTTTACCCTTAACCTAACGTTAACCTTAACCTTACCCTTAACCTTAACCATAACCTGAACCTTAACCCTAACCCTAACCTTAACCTTAACCTAACCTTAACCATGACTTTACCCTTAACCTTAACCTATCTAAACATGTAACCATAACCTTAATCTTAACCTTAACCTACTTAACCTTGAACTTAAATATAACCGAACCCTAAGTTTAAGTTTAAGGTTAAGGTTAAGGTTAGGTTAAGGTTAATGTTAAGGTTAAGGGTTTGGAAAAATTAAGGTTAAGGGTAAGATAAGGTTAAGGTTAAGGTTAGGTTAAGGTCAAGGTCATGGTTAAGCTTCAGGTTAAGGTCAAGGTTAAGGGTAAAGTTAAGGTCGAGGTTAGGGTTAGGCTATAGTTAAAGTTAAGGTTAGGTTAAGGGTAAAGTCAAGGTTAAGGGTTATGTCTTGAATTTACACTTAACTTAACCTTAACTTTCACTATAACCTAACCATAACCTTGACCAAAACCTTTAACCTAACCTTAACCTTAACCATCTCATAACCTTGACTTTAACCTTAACCTAACCTTAACATTAACCTTAAGGGTCAAGTTTGGTCAAGTTTAGGGTTAGGTTAACGTCAAGGTCAAGGTTAAGGTTAAGGTTAAGGTTAATGTTAAGGGTTTGATTAAGGTTTAGGTTAAGGTTAAGGGTAAAGTTAAGGTTAAGGTTAAGGGGTTAAGGTTAGGTTAAGGTGAAGTCAAGGTTAAGGTTAAGGGGGTAAGGTTAAGGTGAAGGTGAAGGTTAAGGTTAAGTTAAGGTTAGGGTTAGATTAAGGTTAAGTTAAGGGTAAAGTCAAGGTTAAGGTTAAGGTTAAGGTGAAGATTAAGGTTATAGTTAGGTTAAGGTTAAGGTTAAGGTTAAGGCTAAGGTTAAGATTATGGTTAAGGTTAAGGTTAAGGGTAAAGATAAGGTTATGGTTAAGGTTACGTTAAGGGTAAAGTCAAGGTTAAGGTTAAGGTTAAGCTTAGGCTATAATGAAGGCTAAGGTTAAGACTCGTAACCTTATCCTTGACCTTACCCTTAATCTTAACCTTAACCTTAACTTTAACCTTACTAACCCCGTAACATTAACTTTAACCTCAACCTCAACCTTAACCATAACCTAACACAAACCTTGACAAAACCCTAACCTTAAACCTAACCCTAACCCTAACCTTAACCATAACCTGACCATTAACCTAACCTTAATCTTAACTATACCCTTAACCTAATATTAACCTTAACCTAAGCTTAACCTTACCCTTAACCTTGACCTTAACCTTAACCTTAACCTTAACCTAACTATAACCTTACCCTTAACCTTAACCTTGACCTTAACTATAACCTAACCCTAACCTTGACCAAACCCTTAACCTTAACTTTAACCTGTCTAAACCCGTAACTTGAGCCTTAACCTTAACCTTAACCTTGCCCTTAACCTTAACCTTAACCTTAATCTAATCTTAACCTTAACCTTAACCATAACAATAACCTTAACCTAACCTTAAACTTAACCTAAACCATAACCATAACCCTAACCTTAACCTAACCTTAACCTAACTTTAACCTTAACCTCACCTTAATCTTAACCTTAACCTAACTATAACCTCACCCTCAACATTAACATTGACATTAACTATAACCTATCCCTAACCTTGACCTTAGCCTTAACCTTAACATTAACCTAACCTTAACCTTATCTTTACCTTAACCTTGACTTTACCCTTAAACTAGCCTTAACCTTAACCTAACCCTTAACCTTGACCAAACATTTAACCTTAATCTTAACCTTAACTTTACCCTTAACCTAATCTTAACCTTAACCTAACCTTAACCTTGACTTTATCCTTAAAGTAACCTTAATCTTGACCTTAACCTCAGGTTAAGATTATCGTTAAGGGAAAGGTTAAAGGTAAGGTTAGGGTTAAGGTTAGGGTAAGGTTAGGGTTAGGTTAAGGTTAAGGTTAGGTTGAGGTTAATGTCAGGTTAAAGTTATGGTTAAGGTTAAGGTTAAGGTTAGGTTAGGGTGAATGTTAAATTAAGGTTAAGGTTAAGGTTAAGGTGAAGGGTAAAGATAATGTTATGGTTAATGTTAAGGTTAGGGTTAGGTTATAGTTAAGGTTAAGGTTAGGTTAAGGGTAGGATAAGGTTAAGGTTAAGGTTAGGTTAAGGTTAAGTTTAGGTTGTAGTGGAGGTTAAGGTGAAGATAGGATTAAGGTTAAGGTTATGGGTTTGGTCAAGGTTAGGGTTAGGTTATAGTTAAGGTCAAGGTTAAGGTTAGGTTATAGTGAAGGTTAAGGTTAAGATAAGGTTAAGGTTAAGGTAATGTTAATGTTAGGTAAAGGATAAGGTTAAGTTTAATGTTAAGGGTTTGGTCAAGGTTAGGGTTATGTTATAGTTAAGGTTACAGGTTTATTTAGGTTAAGGTTAAGGTTAAGGGTAAGGTTAGGTTAAGGGTGAAGTTAAGGCTAAGGGTTATGTCAAGGGTTTAGTCAGGTTAAATTTAAGGTTAAGGGTTTGGTCAAAGTTAGGATTAGGTTCAAGTTACCAGTTTAGTTTGGTTAAGGTTAGGTTTAAGGTTAAGGTTAAGGGTAAATTCAAGGTTAAGGTTAAGGTTAAGGTTATGTTAAGGGTAGAATTAAGGTTAACGTTAAATTTTGGTCAAGGTTAGGGTTAGGTTATAGTTAAGGTTAAGATGAGGTTAAGGATAAGGTTAAGGTTAAGTTTAAGGTTATGGTTAAGGTTAAGGTTAGAAAAAGTTAAGGTTAACGTTTGGTCAAGGTTAAGGTTAGGTTATAGTTAAATTTAAGGTTAAGATCAAGGTTAAGGGTAAGGTTAAGGTTAGGTTAAAGTTAAGATTAGGTTAAGGGTAAAGTTAAGGTTATGGTTAGGGTAAGGTTACGGTTAGGGTTAGGGGAAGGTTAAGGTTAAGGTTAGGTTAAGGGTAAAGTCAAGGTTAAGGTTAGGTTAAGGGTAAGGGTTTGGCTATAGTTAAGGTCAGGTTAAGGTTAAGGTTAAGGGTTTGGTCAAGGTTAAGGTTAGGTTATAGTTAAGGTTAAAGTTAAGGTTAGCGAAAGGTTAAGGTTAAGGGTTTAGTCAAGGATAGGGTTAGGTTATAGTTAAGGTTAAGGTTATGGTTACGGGTTTAGTCAGGTTAAGGTTAAATTTAAGATTAGGTTAAGGTTAAGGTTAGGTTAAGTTTAAGGTTAAGGTTAAGATTAATGTGTTGGTTAAGGTTAAGATTAGGTTAACGTTAAGGTTAAGGTTAGGATAAGGTTAAGATAAGGTTAAGGTTAAAGTTAAGGTTAAGGTTAGGTTAAGGTTAAGCGTGAAGGTTAAGGGTAAGGTTAAGGTTAAGGTTAGGTTAAGGTCAATGTTAAGGTCTAGTTTGGTTAAGGTTAGGTTAAGGGTAAAGTCAACCTAACCTTAGGTTAGATTCACTATAACCTAACCTTAACTATAACCTAACCCTAACCTTAACAATACCTTAACCTTAACCTTAACTTAAATGTAACCTTAATCTTAACCTTAACCTTAAACTAACCGTATTGTTGACCTTAACTATAACCTAACCCTTACCTTGACCAAACCTTAACCTTAACCTTAACTTAACCTTAACCTTAACCTTAACCATCCCATAACCATAACCTTAACCTTAACGTTACCCTTAACCTTAACCTGAACCTTACCCTTACCTAACTATAGCCTTACCCTTAACCTCAACCTTGACCTTAACTATAAGGTAGCTTTAACCTTAACCTTAACCTTAATCCTAATTTTAACCTTAGCTTTATCCTTAACCTAATATTAACCTTACCCTAACCTTACCCTTATCCTTAACCTGAGGTTAATATTATGGTTAAGGATAAGTTAAGGTTAAGGGTAAGCTTAAGGTTAAGCTTAAGGTTACGGTTAAGCGTTTGGCAGAGGTTAGGGTTAGGTTATATTTAAGGTCAAGGTTAAGGTTAAAGTTATAATTAAGGGTAAGGTTAAGGGTAAAGTTAAGGTTAAGTTAAGGTTAAGGAAAAGGTCAAGGTCAAGCTTAACGTTAAGTAAAGGTTAACATAAGGTTAAGGGTAAGTTTAATATAAGGTTAAGGGTAAGGGTAAGGTTAAGGGTAAGGTTAAGGTTAAGGTTAAGGGTTTGGTCAACGTTATGGTTAGGTTATAGTGAAGGTTAAGGTTAAGTTAAGGGTAAATTCAAGGTTAGGGTTAGGTTATAGTGAATATTAAGGTTAAGTTAAGGGTAAAGTCAAGGTTAGGGTTAGCTTAAGGTTAATATTAGGTTAAGGGTAAAGTTAAGGTTAAGGTTATTGTTAAGGCCAATGTAAGATAAAGTTAAGGGTAAGCCTAAGGTTACAGGTTTAGTCAGGTTAAGGTTAAGGTTAAGATTAGGTTGACGGTAAGGTTAAGGTTAAGGGTAAGGTTAGGGTTAGGTTATAGTTAAGGTCAAGGTTAAGGTTAAGGGCAGGGAAACACTTAACGTTAACCTTAACCTGAACCTTTACCCTAAGCTTACCCTTAACCTTAAACTTAACTATAACCTAACCCTAACCGTGACCAAACCTTTAACCTTAACCTTAACCTGACTAAACCAGTAACATTAACCTTAACCTTACCATTAACCTTCACCCTTAACCTTAGCCTTAACCTTACCGCCTTAACCTTAACCTAACTAAACCCATAACCTTAAACTTAACCTTAACTTGACTAAACTGTAACCTTAACCTTAATATAACCTTAAACTTAACTTTACCCTTAACCTTAACCTTAACCTTACCCTTACCTAACCTTAAATTTAACCTAACCTTAACCTTAACTTTAATCTTAACCTTAAAATTAACCTTAACCTTAAAATTTATCTAACCTTAACGTTAACCTTAACCATAACCTTAACCTTAACCTCAACCTTAAATTTTACCCTAACCTTAACCTTAACCTTAACCTTGACCAAACCCTTAACCTTGACCTTAACCTAACCTTAACCTTGACCTTAACTATAACCTAACCCTCACCTTCACCAAACCCTTAACATTAACCTGAAACTTAATATTACCCTAACCTTAACCGTAACCTTAACCTTAAATTTACCCTTAACCTTAACCTCAATCTTAACCTTGACTTTACCCTTAACCTAACGTTAAGGTTAATGTTAATTTAGGTTAATGTAAAGTTAAGGTTACGGTTAGGTCAAGGTTAAGGTTCAAGTTAACGTTAAGGAAAAGTTAATGTTAAGGTTAAGATAATATTAAGGTTAAGGGTTTGGTTAAGGTTAAGGTTAGGTTTTAGTTAAGGTTAAGGGTTTGGTCAAGGTTAGGGTTAGGTTATAGTTAAAGTCAAGGTTAAGGTTAAGGTTAAGGTTAAGGTTATGGTTATGGTTATGGTTAAGGTTAAGGTTAAAGTTAGGTTAAGGTTAAGGTTAAGGTTATGGTTATGGTTATGGGAAGCTTAAGGTTAATGTCAAGATTAGGTTAAGGTTAAGGTTAGGTTAAGGGTAAGGTTAAGGTTAAGTTTAAGGTCAAGGTCAAGGTTAACCTTAACCTAACCTTAACCTTACCTTAACCTTTACCTAAGCTTAACCTTAACCTTAACCTTAACCTTGACCTTAACTATAACCTAACCCTAACATTGACTAAACCCTTAACCTTAACCTAGCTTAATTTTAACATTGACCTTGACCTTAACCCCATTAACCTTACCCCCTTAACCTTAACCTTAACCTTAACCTCACTAATCTCGTAACCTTAACCTTAATATTAACCTGAATAAACCCGTAACCCTTAACATTATCTTAACCTTACCTTAACATAACCGTAACCTTGACCTTAAACTTAACCTAACCTTAACCTTAAACTTAACTTTACCCTTAACCTAACCTTAACCTTACCTTTAACTATATCCTAACCTAACCTTAACCTTAACTTAACCTAATTTAACCTTGACCTAGCCGTAAACTTAAACTTAACCATAACTTTAACCTTAACCTTGACCTTAACGTTAAACTTACCCTTAACCTTCACCCTTAACCTTAACCTAACCCTAACCTTAACCTAACCTTAACCTTGACCTTAACCTAACCTTAACCTTAACCTTAACCTTAACCTTATCTTACCCTTAACCTTGACCTTAACCTTGACCTTACCTTTACCTTAAATTTAACCTTAACCTTCTCATAAGCATAACCTTAACCTTGGCATTACCCTTAACCTAACCTTAACCTTAACCCTAAGCTAACCCTGACCTTGACCAAACCCTTAACCTTAACTATAACCTAACTTTAACCTTAGCCTTTACATAGCCATAACCTTAACCTTGACCTTGAATTTACCCTTAACCTAACCTTAACCTTAACCCTAATCTTACTCTAACCATAACTTTAACTTTACCCTTAACCTAATCTTAACCTTAACCTAAACTTAACCTTACTCTTAACCTTGACCTTAAACTTAAGTTTAACTATAACCTAACCCTAACCTTGACAAAACCTTAACCTTAACCTTAACTTAACCTAACCTTAACCTTAACCTTAACCATAACCTTAACCTTAACCTTACCCTTATCTTAACCTTAACTATAACCCTACGCTAACCTTAACCCTAACCTTGCCCTTAATGATAGATTGTAGACTTATGTGGTGTAGATTTTTAGATACAAAAATCAGAATATCAACAGTCCTCCTTTTTTAGTCTACATTTCGAGTCTAAACCAAGACCCATCTTCAGGTCAAATCTGCAAAGAAGAGAAACGCTTAGGTAAATAAATAGAGGAAAATATGACAAGGAAAAGAGACGACCAGTTAAGGTTAGGTTAAGGTTAACCTTACCGTTAACATTAACCTAACCTTAACCTTAACTATACCCTTAATCTTCCCCTAACCTTAATCCTAACCTTAACCTTAACCTTAACCTTCCCCTAACCTTAACCCTAACCTTAACTTTGAGCTTAACCTTAAGGTTAAGGTTACAAGTTTAATCAGATTAAGGTTAAGGTTAAGTTTAAGCTTATGGTTATGTGAAGGTTAATATTAGGGTAAATTTAAGGTTAAGGGTTTGGTCAAGGTTAGAGTTAGGTTATAGTTAAGGTCAAGGTTAAGTTTAAAGTTAAGGGTAAGGTTCGGTTACGTTAAGGTAAGGTTTAGGTTACACTTAAGGTTAAGGTTATAATGAATGTTAAGGTTAAGACCCGTAACCCTAACCTTAACCTTGACTTTACCCTTAACCTAAGCCTAACCCTAACCTTAACCTTAACCTTATCTTAACCTTAACCTAACCTTAACCTTAACCTTAACCTAACTATAACCTTACCCTTAACCTTCACGTTGACCTTAACTATAACCTAACCCTAACCTTGACCAAACCCTTAACATTAACCTTAACCTTAACCTTGACTCTACCCTTAACCTAAGCCTAACCTTAACCTTAACCTTAACCTTAACCTTATCTTAACCTTAACCTAACCTTAACCTTAACCTTAACCTAACTATAACCTTACCCTTAACCTTCACGTTGACCTTAACTATAACCTAACCCTAACCTTGACCAAACCCTTAACATTAACCTTAACCTTAACCTTTACTTAACATTAACCTTGACCTTAACCTTAACCATAGCCTTACCCTTGACCTTAACCTAAACGTTCACCTTAACCTAACCTTAACCTTAACCTTACCCTAACCTTACCTTAACCTTAACCTTAACTTTACCCTTAACCTAACCTTAACCTTAACCTAAGCTTAACCTTATCTTAACCTTAACTATAACCTAACCCTAACCTTGACAAAACCTTAACATTAACCTTAACTATACCCTTAACCTAACCTTAACCTTAACCTTAACCTTGACTTTACCCTTAACATAAGCTTAAAATTCACTATAACCTAACCTTAACCTTGACCAAACCTTTAACCTTAACCTTAACCTTACCCTTACCTTGACCTTAACCTTAACTTTAACTATAAACTAACCCTAACCTTGACCAAACCCTTAACATTAACCTTAACTTAACCTTAACCTTAACCTAACCTTAACCTTGACCTTTACTATAATCTAACCCTAACCTTGAACAAACCCTTAACCTTAACCTTAACCTAACTAAACCCTTAAGGTTAGGGTAGTTAAGGTTAAGGTCAATGTCAAAGTTAAGGTTAAGTTATGATAAGGTAAGGTAATAGTTAGATTTAAGTTAAGATTAAGGGGGTAAGCCTTAACATTAACCTAACTAAACCTGTAACCTTAACCTTAACCTAATGTTAACCTTCATTAAACTCTTAACCTTAACCTTCCCTTAACCTTAACCTTAAGCTTACCCTTAACCTTCACCCTTAACCTTAACCTAACCCTAATCTTGACCTAAACCTTAACCTTAACCTTAAATTTACCCTTAAGCTAACCCTAACCTTAAGGTCAAGGTTAAGGTTACGTTAAGGGTAAAGTTCAGGTTATGACTAGGGTAAGGTTAGGTTAACGTTAAGTTTAAGGTTATGGTTAAGGTAAGGTTAAGGTTAAGGTTAGGGTTATGGTTAAGGTTAAGGTTAAGGTTAAGGTCAAGGTTAAGTTAGGTTAAGGTAAGGTTAAGGTTACGGTTAGGTCAAGTTTAAGAGTTTAGTCAGGTTAAGGTTAAGGTTAAGGGTTTGGTCAAGGTTAAGGGTGAAGGTTATGGGTAAGGTTAAGGTTGCGGTCAAGGTTAAGGTTAAGGATAAGGTTAAGTTTAAGGTTAGGTTAGGTTAAGGTAAGGTTAAGGTTATGGTTAAGGTTAAGGTTAAAGTTAAGGTAAGGGCTAATATTAAGTAAAGGTTAAGGTTAAGGTTAATATTAAGGGTATGGTCAAGGTCAGGGTTAGGTTATAGTTAAGCTCAGGGTTAAGGTTAAGGGTAAGGTTATAGTTAGGTTAAGGTTAACGTTAATGTTAAAGTTAGATTAAGGTAAGGCTAAGGTTATGGATTTAGTCAGGTTAAGGTTATGGTTAATGCTAGGGTAAGGTTAAGGTTAGGTTAAGGTTAGAGTTGTGTTATAGTTAAGGTCAAGGTTAAGGTTAGGGTTAATGTTAGGTTAAGGTTAAGGGTACGATTAAGTCTTTAACCTTCTCATAACCTTAACCTTAACCTTAACATTACTTTAACCTAACCTAACCTTAACGTTATCCTTACCTTAACCTAACGTTAACCTTAACTTTCCCCTAACCTTAACCCTAACCTTAGCCTAACCTTACCATACCGTTACCCTTAACCTTCAGCTTAATTTTAACCTAACCTTAACCTTAACTTTACCCTTAACCAAACCTTAAAATTAACCTCAACCTAACCCTAACCTTGACCTTAACCTTAACCTTAACCTAAACTTAACCAAACCCTTAACCTTAACCTGACTAAACCCGTAACCTTAACTATAACCTTAACGTTAACCTAACCTTAACGTTGACTTTACCCTTAACTTAACCTTAACCTTGAACTTAACCTATCCTTAACCTTACCTTAAGGTTACATTAAGGTTAGGTAAGGCTAAGGTTAAGGTTGCAGATTTAGTCAGGTTAAGGTTAGGGTTAAAGTTAAAGGGGTAAGATTAAGGTTAAGGTTAAGGTTAGGTTAAGGGTAAAGTTATGGTTAAGGTGAAGGTTAAAGGTAATGTTAAGTTCAAGGTTACGGGTTTAGTTAGGTTAAGGTTAAGGTTAAGGCTTTGGTCAAGGTTACGGTTAGGTTATAGCTAAGGTTAAGGTTAGGGTTAACGTTAAGGTCAATGTTATAGTGGATGTTAAGGTTAATACCCATAACCTTAACCTTAACCTTAACCTTTACCTTAACCTTAACTTTAACTATAACCTAACCTTAACCTTTACCTTAACTATAACCTTAACCTTAACTATGACCTAACCTTCACCTTAACCTTAACTTTACCCTTAACCTTAACCTTAACTTTACCCCCTTAACCTTAACCTTAACCTTAACCTGACTAAACCTGTAACATTAACCTTACCCTTACCTAACCTTAACCTTAAATTTACTGTTAACCTAACCTTAACCTTAACTATAACCTAACCCTAACCTTAAATTTAACCTTAACCTTATCTTAACCCTAACCTTAACCTTGACCTTAACTATAACTTAACCCTAACCTTGACCAAACCCTTAACCTTAACCTTAACTTGACTAAACCCGTAACACCTAACCCTAACCTTGACCAAACCCTGAACCTTAGCCTTAACTTTACCCTTAACCTAATATAACCTTAACCTAACCTTAACGTTGACTTTACCCTTAACCTAACCTTAACCTTGACCTTAACTATAACCTAACCCTAACCTTGACCAAACCTTAACCTTAACCTTAACTTAACCTTAACCTTAACGTTACCATTACCATAACCTTAACCTTAACTTTACCCTTAATCTTAACCTTAACCTTACTCTTACCTAACCTTAACCTTAACCTTAACCTAACCTTAACATTAACTTTACCCTTAACCTTAACCTGACTAAACCCAAAATTTAACCTTAACCTTAACTTTACCCTTAAGGTTAAATTAAGGGTAAGTTTAATGTTAAGGTTAAGGTTAAGGTTAAGGTTAATATAAGGTTAAGGTTAGATTAAGGTTAAGGTTATGGGATTAGTTAGGTTAAGGTTAAAGTTAAGGTTAAGGTTAAGGTCAAGGGTTTGGGAAGGTTAAGGTTAAGGGTAAGGGTAAGGGTAAGATAAGGTTAAGGTTAAGGTTAGGTTATAGTTAAGGTCAAGGTTAGGTAAAGGTTAAGGGTAAGGTTAAGGTCAAGGTCAAGGTTAACCTTAAACTAACCTTAACCTTAACCTCAAACCTAACCTTAACCTTAAATTTACCCTTAGGTTACGGGTTTCGTCATTTAAAGGTTAAGGTTAAGGGTTTGATCAAGGTTAAGGTTAAGGTTAAGGGTAAGGTCAAGGTTAAGGGTAAGGTTAAGGGTAAGGTCAAGGTTAAGGGTAAAGTTAAGGTTAAGGTTATCGGTTTAGTAAGGTTAAGGTTTAAGGTTAAGATGAAGGTTAAGGGTAAGGTCAATGTTAAGGGTAAAGTTAAGGTTAAGGTGAAGGTTAAGGGTAAGGTTAAGGTTAAGGCTAGGGTTAAGGGTAAGGTTAAGGTTAAGGTTAGAGGAAGGTTAATGTTAAAGTTAGGTTAAGGTAAGGGTTTGGTCAAGGTTAAGGTTGAGGATTAAGGTTAAGGTTAAGGGTTTGGTAAAGGTTAGGGTTAGGTTAGAGTTAAGGTTAAGGTTAGGTTAAGGGTAAGATAAGGTTAAGGTTAAGGTTAAGGTTAGGTTAAGGTCAAGGTGAAGGTGAAGGTTAAGGGTAAATCCAAGGTTAAGGATAAGGTTAATGTTAGGGTAAAGGTTGAGGTTAATGTTAAGGTTAAGGTTAAGGGTTTGGTCAAAGTTAGGGTTACCTTATCCCTTAAGGTTGGGGTAAAGTTAAAGTTAAGGTTAAGGTTAAGTTAGGTTAAGCTTAGGTTAATGGTAATGTCAAGGTTAAGGTTATGGTTATGGGAAGGTTAAGGTTAAATTAAGGTTAAGGTTAAGGTTAGGGTTAGGTTATAGTTAAGGTCAAGTTTAAGGCTAGGTTAAGGTCAAGGTTAGGGTTAGGTTATACTTAAGGTTAAGGTTAAAGTCAAGGTTAAGGATTTTGTCAAGGTGAGGGTTAGGTTATAGTTAAGGTCAAGGTTATGGTTAGGTTAAGGTTAAGGTTAAGGGTTTGGTCAAGGTTAGGGTTAGGTTATAGTTAAGGTTAAGCTTACGGGTTAAGTTAGGTTAAGGTTTTGGTCAAGGTTAAGGTTAAGGGTTTGGTCAAGGTTAAGGTTAAGGTTAAGATAAAGTTAGAGTTAAGGTTAATGTTACTTTAAGGTTAAGGTTAAGGTTAAGGGTTTGGTCAAGGTTAGGGTTAGGTTAAGGGGGTAAGGTTAATGTTAAGGTTAAGGTTAAGGTTAAGGGTTTGGTCGACGTTAGGATTAGGTTATAGTTAAGGTCAAGGTTAAGGTTAAGTTATAGTTAAGGTTAAGGTTAAGGTTAGGGGAAAGTTAAAGTTAAGGTTAAGGTTAGGTTAAGGTTAGGGTTAAGGTTAAGGGTTTGGTCAAGTTTTGGGTTAGGTTAAGGGGGTAAGGTTAAGGTTAAAGTTAATATTAAGGTTAAGGGTTTCGTCAAGTTTAGGGTTAGGTTATAGTTAAGGTTAAGGTTAGGGTCATGTTATAGTTATTGTTGGAGAGGTAAATCCCTACTAGCCCAGATCAGGTCTAGCAACAACTGAGTCATGCTAAGATGCAGGTTCCTAATTGCAAAAGACTAAGATGTGACAAGAGGCCTTCCTTATGTCCTACGCTGTTTTCGTTTGTGGAGAAAATGGCACTTCCGTCCCTCGCTTTGGCAGATCACAATTCTCTCACTAGGCACGTTCGAAAACCTACACGTACACGAAGAAGCAACAAACACACAAGCGTAAAACCTAATACATGCAACTATGTATTAGTCAGAGAAGATACAACTCATAACATGAAACATAAACATCTGAGTGGAACCATAATCGAAGTCACTTATTATTAATCAGAACAAAGAAAGATACAACCCGAGCTCTGATGCTGGATCTTCCTTCGGCGGGTCGACAGCGGAGTACATCTCGGTAAAGCTCGTCGGGAATGGGACAAGTCTCTCTCTTCAACTGTCTGACGATAATCTCCTCACTAATGATTTAGCTCTATTCAGGCTAGCTTGAAAAGGGAAAATGACAAGCTTATATAGATGTTGGAAGGGGAGTTGGGATCCCTAAAATGGTGGGATTGGCCCTATCCTTAAGGAAGCTTCCATGATAGGTGGAAAAGCACTTCCCCTACATGGAGATCCGAAGCCAAACCTCCCAACTCATTTTAGAGACTCGTTCAGGAATTGGCTGGAATCAAAATTCCACCATTTATTTTTAAAAAACAATCCTTAGTAATCTTGGCGTGAGTAATACACTGGGACAGAGCACCAGTTGGCATGCCCTCTTTGGTGGATTTCCCCATTGGTGCGAAGGCTGAACTCTCTAGTCACACTAAGGCCAAAAGGGCTATTTTTAGGGCTTTTCACAGGAAATTGTCTTCAGGGGAATGCTTTTCCTTGTCAAGGGGGATGCCGTGAAAGTGGTTTGAGGTCATGTCACTACTCACAGGTCACGAAATAAGCCCTCCAATGTGTGGAATGGGGGATTGCAGGGACAGTGACAAATTACTGTGTAACAGATGCCCCCTAAAGCATGAGGCCCGAGAGAGAGAGGGGTGAAATTATTTACGAGAACGTGTCCAATTGAAAACACTGCCATCGAAAAATTTGCGTAGGAAAGTAAAACTAATATCTCAAATACATGATATATGTGGAATGGGCGCAGCCATCTGTAATAGAGTATACAATAATCAGGATCCAAGGCATGGATGTAGCCATCCATTAAGGATCAATAAGTAGACTCAGGTATGGTCGCAGCCATCCATTCAATGAGTCATGTAACCAATCATGATAATCCACAAAATCCGTAGCCTGGATTCCAACAGACAAAATCCAGGGTCTTGCACTCCATCTCGACCCGAACAGAGTACAAGTTCAAGCATGTGAATAAGTGACCTGAAGTAGAACATGCAAGAACATCGTTTGATTACCATCTAATGATGAAAGTTGTTAACAGACGCGAGAGGAACCACCAATAATGACAATGGCCCTCAAGGTACTATAGGTACAATCCACGGAATGTGAACAGTGAGCTAGCGTCGAACACCCGCAAAATCATCCGATCGAAGGTCAATGATGAAAACCTTACGTCGAATGTGAAGAACCTGCCATTGAGGCATGCAGACTCCAAGGTACCAGA
This sequence comes from Pinus albicaulis, assembly GCA_034641835.2. Classification (NCBI taxonomy): domain Eukaryota; kingdom Viridiplantae; phylum Streptophyta; class Pinopsida; order Pinales; family Pinaceae; genus Pinus; species Pinus albicaulis. The sequence goes on from CM076576.1 coordinate 125,062,638, forward strand.
AGGGAGTCTCTAGATCAGCTTCCCGGATAATGAGCTGAAGTCGACAGGAAGTGACCTTGATCGAAGGTGGGCCATAATGTTTCCCACATCATCGACGTGAGACAGAAGAACATAATATTTGTGAATCAGGATCAGATGAGAATCAGAGGAAGGTTGAAATTTCAGAGGTCAACTTCTCTTGAACATATCGGCGACAGGACAATGGATTTGGAAGTATTTGACATCAAAAGATCAGAGGTCATGATGACGATCCAAAGAGAAAATGAGAGGTTGAAAGGGATTACCCAAACCAACAGAGGCAAGCAGAAAACGAGATGATATGTCCCCAACCCGACACGAATGCAGACAAATGCCATGTTCAAGAGCGACATATTGCCAACACGACGATGATACTGGTTCCATTTTTCCCACCATTTTTGGAGAGTACCCCAATTATTTTTGAAAACAAGCTTGAAGCAGATAACATATGCTTGTAATATAAGTTCGTCCTTCGGACGAATCCATCCTAGTACATTTAACGAGCCATAGGAAGGAAAAACTCGAGTATCGTTATTACGACTGAATCCGATGTCATCAGGATTTAATGAGTATGACAAAGGAAGAACTCATCGTCTTTTCATGTTTAGAGAGTTTGAAAAGATAGAAAAAAAGTAAACTCCAAAGTCCCTTTTCGTAAATAGTTCCTCAGATCCGAAAAGGTAGAAAACTATGTCTGAGAAAACCTCCTAGTCGCGATAGGCTAGGGTATTCCTTTTTCGTAAATAATCTATCCCAACTTGAAAAAGGGGTAAATGTATACTGGGTAGATGTCATTTCGTAGCCACTTTAACTAGATCAAAATGACAAGGGACTCATAAATCTTTTCATGTTTAGAGAGTTAGAAAAGAGCTGAAAGATGACTCCAAAAATGACTTTTTCGTGTTTTTACCGAGTCCGAAAAAGTATAAAATACAACTCGTATCACCATCTAAGCTGCGTAAAAACCTGTTGCTGCACATGAAAGCGAACGTAAAATCCATTTTTCGACAAAATATAGAAAAATATTGGGAAAATGACTTTAAAAACCTAATTTGACTTTGAAAAGTTATAAATATGCCACAAATAGTAAAAACATATTTACTTTTACTTTTTACCTCTTTTGGAGAGCAACAGTGAGCTTTTGTTGTGCAGACTTGTAGCGGTGATTGTGACCAATCCAGTACATAATTGCGGTTCTTGTTTTTTCCAGGTAAGAAGTGCTCCCCTTAGCTTTGTTTTGATTCATTTTTTGTAAGTTTCCATTGTGTCTTTGATCTTTGGGGTAACCCTTTGCAAAATTAGGGCTCAGCCAATTGGCGCGGGTATCGGGCACGGAGGCAAGAAGGCCAAATTGAAACAGTTTGGGTACAGTTCCATTCTGGTGTCGTTCATTCTGGAATGATTACCAAATTTCTAGGGCCAAGGGGCAATAGTCAACGAGACGTCATTGAGGGAGCCGAGGATGGCTCGATGGGCAACACTCATGCCCAGATCAGGAGGGGGCCAGCAGATGTCCTGGAGGCCCGAGTTTTTTGTATGGCTATGGTGACAGCTGATCTTCATTGAGGACTGGCCCTACGCTGGTACCGACTTCACGGGAGACCCAGATCTTGCACTACCAGAGGGGGATGACTGGGACGAGGAGCTAGGTATGACTCTTTTTTATTTTTTATGTATTTATGATTTTTTTTGTGATACATGCATATTCTAATAACAGTTCTATGTGTATTTAGATGTTGGCCCAGAGAGGCTCGCCAACATGTCACCCATTGCACGGAGAACCCCTCTCGCACATGATCCTCAAGATGAGGGTGGCGAAGGGAGAGAGCTAGTCTAGAACCTAGAGGGTATCACCCAGGGGATCCCAGATTATGCACGAATAGAAGACATCCTGATGGCTTACCAGAGGCACACTGTGGGGGTGCCTAGTCGCCTCCATCGATTGCTGAGGTGACTGGTGTGCGCAGTGACATGTTACCAGGAGCACCACGCTGATTAGTCATCTATGGATTTTTATATGCATATTTTTGAGAGACATGTTGTCTCTGGCTATTATTAAAATATACATGTATATTTTTTGATTTTATGTGATGTACAAAAACTTCAAACTATTCGACATATATATATATATATATATATATATATATTTCTTGATTGATATTTTTACATGTGATGATGTTTTTTTAACATTAAGGTTATAGTTAAAGTCAAGGTCAAGGTTAAGGTTATGGTTAAGGTTAATTTTAGGTAAAGGTTAATGTTAAGGGTGGGTTATAGTGAAGGTTAATGTTAATACCCGTAACCTTAAACCTTAACTTTAACCTAACCTTAAACTTAAACTTATCTTAACGTTAAGCTTAACCTTAACCTTAACTTTACCCTTAACCTTACCTTAACCTAACCTTAACCTTACCCTTAACCTTATCTTAACCTTAAACCTTAATTGTAAGATTAACCTTAACCTTAACTATAACCTAACTGTAACATTGACCAAACCCTTTACATTAAACTTAAACTTAACTTAACCTTAACCTTAAATGAACCCTTAAACTTAACCTTATCCTTAACATTAACCATAACCATAAACTTACCCTAACCATAACCTTAACCTTACCCTAACCTTACCCTAACCTTAACCTTAACTTTAACCTTAACCTAACCTTAACCAAACCCTTAACCCTAACCTTAACCTTAACCTAACCTTAACCAAACCCTTAACCTTAACCTTAACCTTAACCTAACATTAACCTTGAATTTACACTTAACCTAACCTTAAACTTAACTATAACCTAACCCTAACCTTGACCTTAATTTTATGCTTAACCTTGACCTTAACCTTAACCTCAACCTTGACCTTGTCCTTAACCTAACCTTAACCTTAACCTTATCTTACCCTTAACCTAACCCTAAACTTGAACTTGACTTTACCCTTAACCTAACCTTAACCTTAACCTGATTAAAACCATAACCTTAACCTTAACCTAGCCTTAAACTTGACCATAACTATAATGCAACCCTAACCTTGACCAAACCTTAACTTAACATTAACCTTAACCTTAACCTTGCCATAACCTTAACCTTAACCTTAACCATAAACTAACATTAAACTTGACCTTAACTATAACCTTGACCAAACCCTTAACCTTAACCTTAACCTTAACCTTAACCTAACCCTAACCTTACCTAACCTTAAACCTAACCATAACCTTAACTTTACCCTTAACCTAACCTTAACCTTAACCTAACCTCAACCATAACATTAACCTAACCTTAACGTTAACATTACCCTTAACCTTATATTAACCTTACCTTAACCATAATCTTAACCTTGACCTTAACTATAACCTACCCCTAAGCTTGACCAAACCCTTAACCTTCACCTTAACCTTAACTTTACCCTTAACCTAACCTTAATCTTAACCCCACCCTTAACCTTGACCAAACCCTTAACCTTAACCTTAACGTGAACCTTAACCTTAAGGGTTTGGGAAGGTTAAGGTTAAGGGTAAGATAAGGTTAAAGTTAAGGATAAGGGTAAGGTCAAGGTTAAGGTTAGGTTATAGTGAAGGTTAAGGTTAAGACCCATAAACTTGACCTTGACCTTACCCTTATCCTTAACCTTAACTTTAACCCTAACCTTGACTTTACCCTTAACTTAACCTTAACCTTCACTATAACCTAACCCTAAGCTTGACTAAACCCTTAACCTTAACCTTAACCTTAACTTTACCCTTACCCTAACCTTAACCTTAACCCCACCCTTAACCTTGATCAAACCCTTAACCTTAACCTTAACGTGAACCTTAACCTTAACCTTAACCTTGACTTTACACTTAACCTTAACCTTAACGTGACTAAATCCGTAACCTTAACCTTAACCTTGACCTTAACTATAACCTAACCCTAACCTTAACCTTGAGTTTACCCTTAACGTAACCTTAACTTTGACTTTACCTAACCAAATTTAAGGTTAAGGTTAAGGTTAAGGTAAAGGTTAAGGTTAGGTTAAGTTTAAGGTTACGGGCTTAGTCAGGTTAAGATTAAGTTTAAGGTTAAGGTTAGGTTAAGTTTAAGGTTACGGGCTTAGTCAGGTTAAGATTAAGTTTAAGGTTAAGGTTAAGGTTAAGGGCTTGGGAAGGTTAAGGTTAAGGGTAAGATAAGGTTAAGATTAAAGTTAAGGTTAAGGTTTGGTTAAGTTCAAGGTTAAGGGTAAAGTTAAGGTCAAGGTTTGGGTTAGGTTATAGTTAAGGTTAAGGTTAGGTTAAGGGTAAATTCAAGGTTAAGGTTAAGGTGAAGGTTAAGGGTAAGGTTAAGGTTAAGGGTTATGTGTTGAGTTTACCCTTAACTTAACCTTAACCTGCATTATAACCTAACCCTAACCTTGACCAAATCCTTAACCTAACCTTAACCTTAACCTTCCCATAACCATTACCTTAACATTAACCTTAACCTAACCTCAACCTTAACCTTAACCTAACCTTAACCTTAACCTTAACCTTAACGTTAACCTTGACCTTAAGGGTAAGGTTTGGTAAAGGTTAGGGTTAGGTTATAGTTAAGATTAAGGTTAAGGTTAGGTTAAGGTTAAGGTTAAGATTAAGGTTAAGTTAAGGTTAATGTTAAGGGTTTGGTTAAGGTAAGTTTAAGGTTAAGGTTAAGGGGTAAAGTTAAGGTTAAGGTTAAGGGGTTAAAGTAAAGTTAGGGTAAATTCAAGGTTAAGGTTAAGGGGGTAAGGTGAAGGTGAAGGTTAAGGTTAAGGTTAATGTTAAGTTAAGGTTAAGGTTAGGTTAAGGTTAAGTTAAGGGTAAAGTCAAGGTTAAGCTTAAGATTAAGGTGAAGGTTAATGTTATAGTTAAGGTTAAGGTTAAGGTTAAGGTTATGGTTAAGATTAACGTTAAGGTTGAGGTGAAGGGTAAAGATAAGGTTATGGTTAAGGTTATGTTAAGGGTAAAGTAAAGGTTAAGGTTTGGTTAACCTTAAGCTTAAGGTTATGGTTAAGATAAGCTAAAGATAAGGTTAAGGGTAAGGTTAAGGTCAAGGTTAAGGTCAAGGTTAGGTTAAGTGTAAAGTTAAGGTTAAGGTTATGTTAAGGTTAAGATAAGTTTAAGGGTAAGGTTAAGGTCAAGGTCAAGGTCAGTGTCAAGGTTAAGGTTAAGGTCAAGGGTAAGGTCAAGGTCAAGGTTATGGTTATGGGAAGGTTAAGGTTAAGGTTATGGTTAGGGGAAGGTTAAGGTTAAGGTTAAGGTTAAGGTTAGGGGAAGATTAAGGTTAAGATTAAGGTTAAGTTAAGGTTAAGGTTAAAGTTTGGTCAAGGTTAGGGTTAGGTTATGGTTAATGTTAAGGTTAGGTTAAGGGTAAATTCAAGGTTAAGGTTATGGTTATGGGCAGGTTAAGGTTAAGGTTAAGGGGTTAAGGTTAGGTTAAGGGTAAATTCAAGGTAAAGGTTAAGGTGAAGGTTAAGGTTAAGGTTAAGGTTATGTTTATGGGAATATTAAGGTTAAAGTTAATGTTAAGGTTAAGGTTAAGCATTTGGTCAAGGTTAGGGTTCAGTTATAGTTAATGTCAAGTTTATTTTAGGTTATAGTTAAAGTTAAGGTTAAGGTCAAGGTCAATGTCAAGGTTAAGGGTAAGGTTAAGGATAGGATTAGGTTATAGTTAAGGTTATGGCTATGGTAAGGTTAGGGTTAGGTTAAGGTTAAGTTTAAGGTTAGGTAAAGGTTAAGGTTAAGGTTGAAGTTATGGTTATGGTTATGAGAAGGTTAAGGTTAAGGTTAAGGTTAAGTTAAGGTTAAGGTTAAGGTTAAAGTTAAGTTTAAGGTTAAGGTTAAGGTTAGGGTTAGGTTATAGTTAAGGTTAAGGTTAGGTTGGGTTATAGTTTAAGTTAAGGTTAAGGTTAAGGTTAACGTTCAGGTTCAGGTTTAGGTTAAGGTTAAGGTTAAGGTTAACGTTCAGGTTCAGGTTTAGGTTAAGGTTAAGGTTAAGGTTAAGAGCTGTAACCTTAACCTTGACCTCACCCTTATCCTTAACCTTAACTTTAACCCTAACCTTGACTTTACCCTTAACTTAACCTTAACCTTCACTATAACCTAACCCTAACCCTGGCCAAACCCGTATCCTTAACCTTAACCTTACCCTTAAGCTTACTAAAGCCTAATCTTAACCTTAACTATAACCTAACCCTAACGTTGACCAAACCCTTAACCTTAACCTTGACCAAACCCTTAACCTTAACCTAAACCTTCCCCTAACCTTAACCCTAACCTTAACCTTAACCTTAACCTTAACCTTAGCCATAACCATAACCATAACCTTGACCAAATTCTTAACCTTAAACTTAACCTTAACCTTAACCTTAACATTAACCTTGACCTTAACTTTAACATAACCTTAACCTAACCTAACCCTAAACTTGACCAAACCCTTAACCTTAACTTTATTCTTAACCTAAAATTAACCTTAACTATAACCTAACCCTAACCTTAACCAAACCCTTAACCTTAACCTGACTAAACCCGTAACCCTTAACCTTAAACTTACTCTTAACCTTCACCTTCACCTTAACCTTGAATTTACCCTTAACCTAACCTTAACCCTAAATTTAACCTAACCCTAACCTTGACCTTAACTTTACCCTTAACCTTGACCTTAACCCTTACCTTAACCTTAACCTAAACTTAACCGTAACTTTAACCTTTACCTTATCTTACCCTTAACCTTTCCTTAACCTTAACTATAACCTAAGCCTCAGCTGAACCTCCTTAACCTAACCTTATCCTTCCCCCAACCTTAACCTCAACATTAACCCTAACCGTATCCTTAACTTTACCCTTAACCTAACCATAACATTAGCTTTAACCTTAGCTTAACCTAACCTTAACCTTAACCAAACACTTACCCTTGACTTTAACCTTAACCATAACCTTGACCTTAACCTGACTAAAATTGTAACCTTAACCTTAACATAACCTTAACCTTGACCTTATCCTAACCTAACCTTAACCTTAAAATTAATCTAACCCTGACCTTGACCAAATGCTTAACCTTAAATATAACCTAACCCTAACCTTGACCTTAACTTTACCCTTAACCTTGACCTTAACCTTAACCTAACCTTATTCTTGACTTTACCCTTAACCTAACCTTGACCTTGACTTTAACTATAGCCTAACCGTAACCTTGACGAAACCTTAACCTTAACCTTAGCCTAATCTTAACCTTAACCTAACTGTAAGATTAACCTAACCTTAACCTTAACCTTAACCTTAACCATAACCTTATCCTAACCATAACCTTAACCTTAACCTTAACCTAACCCTAACCTTAAATTTACCCTTAAGCTAACCTTAACCTTAACCTTAACCTTAACTTAACCCTAACCTTAACTTTACCCTTAAGCTAACCTTAACCTTAACCTTAAACTTATCTTAACATTAACCATACCATAACCATAACCATAACCTTAACCTTAACCTGACTAAACCCTTAACCTTAACCTTACATTAACCTAATTTTAACCTTAACATTTCCCTAACCTTAACCTTAACCTTAACCTTAACCTTGCGCTAACCTTACCTAACCTTAACCTTAACTTTACCCGTAACATTACCCTTAACCTAACCTTAACCTTCCCCTAACCTTAACCATAACCTTAACCTTAACCTTTCCCTAACCTTAACGCTAACCTTAACTTTAACCTTAACCCTTAACCTTAAGGTTAAGGTTTGGTCAAGGTTAGGGTTAGGTTATAGTTAAGGATGCAAGGTTGAGAAAACTAAGTTTAAGGTTAATGTTAAGGTTATGGTTAGGCTAAGGTTAAGGTTAAGGTTAAGGTTAGGGTTAGGTTATAGTTAAGGTTAAGGTTATGAGTTTGGTCAAGGTTTGGGTTAGGTTATAGTTAAGGTTAGGTCAAGGCTAGAGTTAGGTTATAATTAAGGTTAGGTTAAGGTTAAGTTAAGGGTAATGTTAAGGTTAAGTGAAGGTTAAGGTTAAGGGGTTAAGGTAAAGTCAAGGTCAAGGTTAGGGTTAGGTTAAGGTAAATTCAAGGTTAAGATTAGGGTTAGGTTAAGGTTAAGGGTAAGGGTAAGGTTCAGGTTAAGGTTAGGGTAAATTTAAAGTAAGGGTTAGGTCAAGGTTAGGTTAAGGTTAAGGTTAAGGTTAAGGTCAAGGTTAGGGTTAAGTTAAGGTTAAGGTTAAGTTTCAGGTTAAGGGTAAGGTTATGGTTAGGTTAAGGTTAAGGTTAAGGTTAGGTTAAGGTTAACATAAGGTTAAGGTTAGGGTTAGGGTTTAGGTTAAGGTTAGTTTAAGGTGAAGGTTAAGGGTTTGGTCAAGGTTAACCTAACCTCAAGGTTAGGGTTAGGTTATGGGTAACGTTAAGGTTAGGTTAGGGTAAATTCAAGGTTAAGGTTAAGGTTAAGGTCAAGGGGAAGGTTAACGTTAAGGTTAGGTTAAGTTAAGGTTAAGGTTAAGGTTATAGTTAAGGTTAAGGTTAAGGGAAAACTTAAGGTAAAGGTGGAGGTTAAGGGTAAAGTTAAAGTTAAGGTTAAGATTAGGGTTAAGTTATAGTTAAGGTCAAGCTTACGTTTAAGGTTAAGGTTAAGGTTAAAGGTAAAGTTAAGGTCCAGGTTAGGGTCTGGTTATAGTTAAGGTTAAGGTAAGGTTAAGGGTAAAGTCAAGGTTAAGGTTAAGGTTTCAGGTTTAGTAAGGTTAAGGTTAAGGTTAAAGTTAGGTTAAGGTTAAGGGTGAAGGTTGAGGATACAGGTCTTAACCTAAACCGTACCCTTAACCTTCACCCTTAACGTTAACCTTAACCTTCACCATAACCTAACCTTAACCTTGAACTTAACTATAACCTAACCTTAAATTTAAATTTGACCTTAATTATAACCTTAACCTTACCCTGACTAAACCCGTAACCTTAACCTTACCCTTACCATAACCTTAACCTTAAGGTTAAGATTAAGGTTAACGTTAAGGATAAGGTTACGGTTGAGCTAAGGTTAAGGTTATGCTAAGGTTAAAGTCAAGGTCAAGGTTAAAGTTAAGGTTAGGGGAAGGTTAAGGTTAAGGCTAGGGGAAGGTTAAGGTTAAAGTCAAGGTTAAGAGTAAAGTTAAGGTTAAGATTATGTTAAGGTTAAGGTTAAGGGTTATGTCAACGTTAGGGTTAAGTTAATGTTAAGGTTAAGGTTATGTTAAGGTTAAGGTTAAGGATTATGTCAACGTTAGGGTTAAGTTAATGTTAAGGGTAAGTTTAGGTTAAGGTTAAAGTTTAAGGTTAAGGTTAGGTTAAGGTTAAGGTAAGGTTAAGTTAAGGGTAAAGTTGAGGTTAAGGTAAAGGTTAAGGTTAAGGGTAAGATATGGTTAAGGGTTAAGGTTATGCTTAACATGACCTTAACATTCACCTAACCTTAACCCTAACCTTAACCTTCCCATAAGCATAACCTTAACTTTGACTTTACCCTTAACCTAACCTTAAGGGTTTCGTAAGGTTATGGTTAAGGTTAAGGTTACAGGTTTAGTCAAGTTAAGGTTATAGTTAAGGTCAAGGTTATATTAACCTTAACCTAACCTTAACCTTAACTTTACTTTGGTCAAAGTTAAGGTTAGGTTATAGTTAAGGTCAAGTTAAGGTTAAGGTTAAGGGTAAAGATAATTTTATGGTTAAGGTTAAGGTTAGGGTTAGGTTATATTTAAGTTTAATATTAGGTTAAGGGTAAAGTTAAGGTTAAGGTTAGGGGAAGGTTTTAGTTAAGGTTAAGGTTAAGGTTAGGTTAAGCATAAGGTTAAGGTTAAGGTTAAGGATTTGGTAAAGGTTAGGGTTAGGTTACAGTTAAGGTTAGGTTAAGGTTAGATTAAGGGTAAATTCAACGTTAAGGTGAATGTTAAGGTTAAGAGTAAGGTTAAGGTTACATGTTTAGTAAGGTAAAGGTTAAGGTCAAGGGTTTGGTCAAGGTTAGGGTTAGGGTTAGGTTAAGGTTAAGGTTAAGGTTAGGTTAAGGGTAAAGTCAAGTTTAAGGTTATGGTTAAGGTTAAGGGTAAGATAACGTTAGGGTTACGATTAAGATTAAGGTTAAGGTTAAGGGGGTAAGGTTAAGGTTAAGGTTATGGTTAGGTGAAGGTGGAGGTTACAGTTAGGTCAAAGTTAAGGTTAATGTTTATTTAAGGTTAAGCTTAAGCTTAAGCTTAAGATTAGGTTAAGGGTAAAGTAAAACCTTAACCTTAACCTTATGTTTAACCTTAACCTTCCCCTAACCTTAACCCTAACCTATCCTTAACCTTAACCTAACCTAAACCTTAACCTAACCTTACCTTAACCTTACCTTAACTAAACCTTTACCTAACCTTAACCTTAACCATAACCTTAACCTTAACCTTAACCTAACCTTAACCTTGACCTTAAATATAATCTAACCCTAACCTTGACCAAACCCTTAACATTAACCTTAACCTGACTAAACCTGTAACCGTAACCTTAACCTTACCCTTAACCTTAACTTATCCTTAACCTTAACCTTAACCATAATCTTAACCTTAGGTTAAGGTTAAGGTTAAGGGTAAGGTTAGATTTAAGGATAAAGGTTAAGTTTAAGGTTACGGGTTTAGTCAGGTTAAGGTTAAGGTTAAGGGTTTGATCAAGGTTAGGGTTAGGTTATAGTTAAAGTCAAGGTTATGGTTAGGCTAAGATTAAGGCTAAGCTTAAGGTTATGGTTATGGTTATGGTTAAGGTTAGGTTCAGGTTAAGGTCAAGGTTAAGGTTAAGGTTATGGTTAAGTTTAGTTTAAGGTTTAGGTTAAGGCTAAGGTTAAGGGTAGGTTATAGTGAAGGTAAAGGTTAAGACCCGTAACCTTATCCTTGACCTTAACCTTACTGTCGTCATAACCTTAACCTTAACCTCAACCTCAACCTTAACCTTAACTATAACCTAACCTTAACCTTGAGAAAAACCTAACCTTAACCCTAACCCTAACCTTAACCTTAACTTTATCCTTAACCTAACCTTAACCTTAACTATACCCTTAATCTAATCTTAACCTTAACCTAAGCTTAAAATTACCCTAAACCTTGACCTTAACCTTAAATTAACCTAACCTTAACCTTAACCTTAACCATAACCTACACTAACCTTGACCAAACCCTTAACCTTAACCTTAACCTTAACCTGACTAAACCTGTAACCTTAACCTCAACCTTAACCTTAACCTTGCCCCCTTAACCTTAATCTTAACCTAATCTTAACCTTAACTAAAACCTAACCCTAACTTTAACCAAACCTTTAACCTTAATCTTAACATTAACCTTAACCTTAACCTTAACCATAACCCTAACCTTAACCTTAACCTTAACCTAACCTTAACCTTAACATAACTATAACCTTACCCTTAACCTTAACCTGGACATTAACTATAACCCATCCCTAACCTTGACCCTAACCTTAAGCTTAACCTAACCTTAACCCTAAATTTTCCTTAACCTTGACTTTACCCTTAAACTAATCTTAACCTAAACCTAACACTTAACCTTGACCAAACATTTAACCTTAACCTTAACCTTAACTTTACCCTTAACCTAATCTTAACCTTAACTTAACCTTAACCTTGACTTTACCCTTAACATAACCTTAACCTTGACCTTAACTTGAGGTTAAGATTATGGTTAAGGTTAACGTTAAGGGTAAGGTTAGGGTTAATTTTAGGTTAGGGTTAGGGTTAGGTTGAGGTTAAGGTTAGGTTAGGTTAAGGTTAAGGGTAAGGTTAAGGTTAAGGTTATGTTTAAGGTTAAGGTTAAGGTTAGGTTAAGCTGAAGGTTAGGTTAAGGTTAAGGTTAAGGTTAAGGTGAATGGTAAAGATAAGGTTATGGTTAAGTTTAAGGTTAGGGTTAGGTTATAGTTAAGGTTAAAGTTAGGTTAAGGGTAAGATAAGGTTAAGGTTAAGGTTAGGTTATAGTGAAGGTTAAGGTTAAGATAATATTAAGGTTAAGGTTATGGGTTTGGTCAAGGTTAGGGTTAGGTTATAGTTAAGGTCAAGGTTAAGCTTAGTTTATAGTGCAGGCTAAGGTTAAGATAAGGTTAAGGTTAAGGTTAGGTTAAGGTTAAGGTTATGGTTAAGGTTAACGTTAACGTTAGGTAAAGGTTAAGGTTAAGGTTAATGTTAAGGGTTTGGTCAAGGTTAGGGTTAGGTTATAGTTAAGGTTATAGGTTTATTCAAGTGAAGGTTAAGGTTAAGAGTAAGGTTAGCTTAAGGGTAAAGTTAAGGTTAAGGGTAAATTCAAGGGTTTAGTCAGTCAGGTTAAGGTCAAGGTTAGGGTTTGGGTCAAGTTACGGGTTTAGTCAGGTTAAGGTTAGTTTTAAGGTAAAGGTTATGGTTAAGGTTAAGGTTAAGAGTAAAGTCAAGGTTAAGGTTAAGGATAAGGTTAGGTTAAGGGTAAACTTAAGGTTAAGGTTAAGGTTTGGCCAAGGTTAGGGTTAGGTTATAGTTGAGGTTAAGATAAGGTTAAAGTTAAGGTTAAGGTTATGGTTAGGTTAAGTTAATGTTAAGGTTAAGGTTTGGTCAAGGTTAGAGTTAGGTTATAGTCAAAGTTAAGGTTAAGGTCAAGGTTAAGGGTAAGGTTAAGGTTAGGTTAATGTTAAGATTAGGTTAAGGTTAAAGTTAACGTTATGGTTAGGGTAAGGATAGGGTTAATATTAGGGGAAGGTTAAGGTTAAGTTCATGTTAAGGGTAAAGTGAAGGTTAAGGTTAGGTTAAGGGTAAGGGTTTGGTCAAGGTTAGGGTTTGGTTATAGTTAATGTTAGGTTAAGGTTAAAGTTAAGGGTTTGGTCAAGGTTAGGGTTAGGTTATAGTTAAGGTGAAGGTTAAGGTTAGGGAAAGGTTAATGTTAAGGTTAAGGTTAAGGGTTTGGTCAAGGTTACGGTTAAGTTTAAGGTTAGGTTAAGGATAAGGATAAGGTTACGATTTTAGTTAGGTTAATGTTAAGGTTAAGGTTAGGTTAAGGTTAAGGTTAAGGTTAGGTTAAGTTTAAGGTTAAGGTTAAGGTTAATGTTATGGTTAAGGTTATTATTAGGTTAAGGTTAAGGTGAAGGTTAGGATAAGGTTAAGATAAGGTTAAGGTTAAATTTAAGGTTAGGTTAAGGTTAAGGGTGAAGGTTAAGGTTAAGGTTAGGTTAAGGTAAAGGTTAAGGTTAAGTTAGGTTAAGGTTAGATTAAGGGTAAAGTTGAAGTTAGGGTTAAAGTTAAGCTTAATGTTAAGGGTAAGGTCAAGGTTAAGGTTATAGGTCTTATCCTTAACCTTCACTATAACCTATCATTAACTATAACCTAACCCTAAATTTAACAAAATTTTAACCTTAACCTTAACCTAACTGTAGCCCTAACCTTAACGTTACCTTTAACCTTAACCTTAACCTAATCTTATCATTGACCTTAACTATAACCTAACCCTAACCTTGACCAAACCTTAACCTTAACCTTAACTTAACCTTAACCTTAACCTTAACCTTCCCAAAACCATAGCATTAACCTTAAATTTACCCTTAACCTTAACCTTAACCTTAACCTTACCCTTAAGGTCAAGGTTAAGGTTAAATTTATAGTTAAGGGTTAAGGTTAAGGTTAGGGGAAAGTTAAGGTTAAGGTTAAGGTTAAGGATAAGGTCAAAGTCAAGGTTAAGGTTAAGTAAAGGTTAAGATAAGGTTAAGGGTAAATTTAAGATAAGGTTAAGGTTAAGGGTAAGTTTAAGGTTAAGGTTAAGGCTTTGGTCAAGGTTAGGGTTAGGTTATAGTGAAGGTTAAGGTTAAGTTAAGGGTAAAGTCAAGGTTAGGGTTAGGTTAAGGTTAAGATTAGGTTAAGGTTAAAGTTAAGGTTAAGGTTAGGTTAAGTTTAAGGTTCTAGTTAAGGTCAATGTAAGATAAGGTTAAGGGTAAGGTTAAGGTTACAGGTTTAGTCAAGTTAAGGTTAAGGTTAATATTAGGTTAAGGGTAAGGTTAAGGTTAGGTTAAGATTAAGGTTAAGGTTTAGGTTAGGGTTAGGTTATAGTTAAGGTCAAGGTTACGGTTAAGGGCAAGGAAACCCTTAACCTTAAGCTTAACCTAAACCTTTACACTAACCTTACCCTTAACCTTAACCTTAACTATAACGTAACACTAACCTTGAACAAACCTTTAACCTTAACCTTAACTTGAATAAACCTGTAACTTTAACCTTAACCTTAATATTAACCTTCACCCTTAACCTTAACTTTAACCTTACCCCCTTAACCTTAACCTTAACCTATCTAAACCCGTCACCTTAACCTTAACCTTATATAAGATTAACCTTAACATTACCCTTAACCTAAAATTAACCATAAACTTAACCTTAACCTTACCCTTACCTAACCTTAATCTCAACCTAACCTTAACCTTCAACTTTATCTAACCTTAACCTTAACCTTAACCTTAAACTTAACCTTCACCTTAACCTTAACCTAAATTTAACCTTGACCTTAACTAAACCTAACCCTAACCTTGACCAAACCCTTAAAATTAACCCTAAACTTAATCTTACCCTAACCTTAACCCTAACCTTAACCTTAACTTTACCCTTAACCTAACCTTAACTTTACCCTTAACCTTAACCTCGGTCTTAACCTTGACATTACCCTTAACCTAACGTTAAGGTTAATGTTAAGTTAGGTTAAGGTAAGGTTAAGGTTACGGTTAGGTCAAGGTTAAGGTTAATGTTAACATTAAGGATAAGTTAAGGTTAAGGGTAAGATAAGGTTAAGGTTAGGGTTAGGTTATAGTTAAGGTCAAGGGTTTGGTCAAGGTTAGGGTTAGGTTATAGTTAAGGTCAAGGTTAAGGTTAGGTTAAGGTTAAGGTTAATGTTATGGTTAAGGTTAAGGTGAAGGTTAGGTGATGGTTAAGCTTAAGGTTAAGGTAAGGTTAAGGTTAAGGTTAAGGTTATGGTTATGGGAGGGTTATGGTTAACGTTTAGGTTAGGTTAAGGTTAGGTTAAGGTTAAGGTCAAGGTCAAGGTTAACCTTAACCTAACCTTAACCTTACCTTAACCTTAAACTTAACCTTAACCTTAACTATAACCTAACCCTAACCCTGACCAAACCCTTAACCTTAACCTAACTTAATCTTATCCTTGACCTTGACCTTAAATTTAACCTTACCCCCGTAAACTTAACCTTAACCTTAACCTCACTAAACCCGTAACGTTAACCTTACCTCACTAAACCCGTAATCCTTAACATTATCTTAACCTTACCTTAACATAATCTTAACCTTGACCTTAACCTTAACCTAACCTTAACCTTAATCTTAACCTCACTAAACCTGTAACCTTAACCTTGCTAAACCTTAACCTTACCCCTAACCTTACCTTTAACCTTTAGCATAATTTTAACCTAACCTTAACCTTAACTTTACCCTTAACCTAGCCTTAACCTTAACCTCAACCTAACCCTAACCTTGACCTTAACCTTAACCTATCCTTAACCAAACCCTTGTCCTTAACCATAACCTAAGTAAACCCGTAACCTTAACCAAAACCTTAACTTTAACCTAACCTTAACTTTGACTTTACCCTTAAATTAACCTTAACCTTAACCTTACCTTAAGGTTAGGTTAAGATTAAGGTTAAGGTTAGGTAAGGGTAAGGTTAAGGTTACAGGTTTAGTCAGGTTAAGGTTAAGGTTAAGGTTAAGGGGGTAAGGTTAACGTTAAGTTTAAGGTTAGGTTAAAGGTAAATTTATGGTTAAGGTGAAGGTGATGGGTAAGGTCAAGGTCAAGGTTATGGGTTTAGTCAAGTTAAGGTTAATCTTAAGGGTCTGGTTAAGGTTAGGGTTAGGTTATAGCTAAGGTTAAGGTTAGGGTTAAGGTTTTAATGAAGGTTAAGGTTAATACCCGTAAACCTAACCTTAACCTTAACCTTTACCTTAACCTTAACTTTAACTATAGCCTAAACTTAACCTTTACCTTAACTATAACCTTAACCTTAACTATGACCTAACCTTCACCTTAACCTTTACTTTACCCTTAATCTTAACCTTAAAATTAATCTTACCCCCTTAACATTTACCTTAACATTAACCTTAACCTGACTAAACCGGTAACCTTAACCTTACCCCTACCTATCCTTAACCTTAACCTAACCTTAACCTTAACTTTACCGTTAACCTGACCTTCAACTTAACTATAACCTAACCCTAACCTTAAATTTAACCTTAACCTTCACTATAACATAACCTTAACCTTGACCTTAACTATAACCTAGCCCTAACCTTGACCAAACCCTTAACCTTAACCTGACTAAACCTGTAACACCTAACCCTAACCTTGACTAAACCCTTAACCTTAACCTTAACTTTACCCTTAACCTAATCTTAACCTTAACCTAACCTTATCGTTGAATTTACCCTTAACCTAACGTTAACCTTGACCTTAACTATAACCTAACCCTAACCTTTACCAAACGTTAACCTTAACCTTAACTTAACCTTAACCTTAACCTTAACCTTAATTTTACCCTTAATCTTAACTTTAACCTTAACCTTACCCTTACCTAACCTTAACCTTAACCTAACCTTAACCTTAAATTTATCTTTAACCTAACCTTAACCTTAACATTACCCTTAACCTAACCTTAACCTTGAACTTAACTATAACTTAACCCTAATCTTGAACAAACCCTTAAGGTTAGGTTTAGTTTATAATTAAGGTCAAGGTTAAGGTTAGGTTATAGTGAAGGTTAATATTAAGATAAGGTTAACGTTCAGGTCAAGGTTAAGGTTAAGGTTAGAGTAAAATTTTAGGTTTAGGTTAAGGTTAAGGTTAGGTTATAGTGAAGGTCAGGTATTACCCTTAACCCTATTCACTAGAGTACTACAGAGTACTACAACTGGAAGTACATCAAAGAACATACCTAGAGTAACTATGAGCCTATCGAAGACCTCTCTTTCACCCAAAGAGTACTGAAGATTAATGCATAGATATTAAGACAGAATGGGCCTCGAGCCCTCTTCTCCTACTTCTGTTTTAATGTTTCATTTAGTGTTTCACCTACCTCCACTGCCTCTCTTTCAAGCTATAAGAACTCAAGAAAAACATGTTGTAAGGGTTGTTGTTTGTTGGAGAGGTAAATCCCCTCTGCGGACAAAGGTGATACCTACTAGCCCAGATCAGGTCTAGCAACAACCGAGTCACACTAAGACGCAAGTTCCTAATTGCGAAAGACCAAGATGTGACAAGAGGCCTACCTTAAGTCCCACACTGCTATCATTTGTGGAGAAGATGGCATTTCCGTCCCTCGCTTTGGAAGATCAAAATTCTCTCGCTTGATGCGATAAAACACCTACACGTACAAGAAATAACAAACACACAAGTGTAAAACCTAATACATGCAATTATGTATCAGTCAGAGAAGATACAAATCATAACATACATCATGAAAATATGAGTGGAACCATATTCGAAGTCACTTATTATTAATCGAAACAAAGAAAGATACAACCTGAGCTCTGACGCTGGGTCTTCCTTCAGCGGGTCGACAGAAGAGTACGTCTCGGTAAAGCTCATCGGGAAAAGGACAAGTCTATTTCTCTTCGGCTGTCTAATGATAATCTCCTTACAATTGATTCAGCTCTATTCAGGCTAGCTTGAAAAGGTAAATTGACATGCTTATATATATGGTGGAAGGGGAGTTGGGATCCCTACAATGGTGGGATTGGCCCTATCCTCAAGGAAGCTTCCATGATAGGTGGAAAACCACTTCCCCTACTGTTGAGCCTCAAGATTGTGCTTTCTTTCATCTTACTTTACCTCATTTTCCTTTGTCCATTGTTATCCCAGACCCAATTGATCAATGAATTTAGTTAAAATTACTTTTAGAATGATTAACATGGCTAACTTGCTAAGTTTTGTGATTTTTGTCATTGTAATGCATTTTGACCGGAACTAGCTACAGAATGCAGACATTCCGTAGCTAACCGGAAATTCTGCAGCTGTCTTCACGTTCAGGCATGTTCTAGGTGTCCTCTCAAGAAAAACCACATATGGGTATATTCCACGTCATGTCTACATTGTTCGTTGCTCATCATGAAGGAAGAACCGAATTCTGGATATGGTTTTGGTACGTGGGAACTCATTTAAGGAAGCATATTTCTAATAGGACTGTCTTAGTCAAGATGTCCTTTTCCTTTTTACGCTGCCACTTTAAGAGTCCTAGTATGATTTCGATAAGGAAAGACAATGATCCTCGAATTGTTGCAAGTCTTGTTATGTAAATTTGTTATAAAAACACTTGGGAAACCGAGAGATAGGTAGATTTTGCTCTGGATTTTGATTAGATTTCATGCTATATTTCTGAAGATGCAGACTACTCTGTTCAAGTTATTTTTCCTTTAATGAAGAAGACAGTATTGCTTTGAAAGCGTTGATTTGATTTGGAGTTAGATTCCGTCTGGTGGTAGAGGGCCCCTACCTCCTGCATGGCTTTACTTTTATAATTTAGATAAGTATTTTAGTTGTTTTTACATTTTTGAAGTTTGAGTTCATAGTTAATTTCATTAGCCACTATAGTTATACTTGTTCTAAGAACTCTTCCAAAATAAGAAACTCTTCCAAAAGATCATGATAATGAATGAGAAATGGCTATAGTGTTGTAGGATTTAATTGTAATTTCTTTTGTTCACTATCACAGTTGAACTTAGACTAAGCAAACTCTTCCAAAAAATCCTTATGATGTCTAAGACATGTCTGTGATACTGAATGTTTCAGTTGTTGTTTACACTAAGTAACATGGCTAATCTTGCTCTTAAAACACTTTTCCAAAATATCATAATGATGGGTAGGAGATAGCTGTGACATATTAGTTTTTAAATTGCTTTCAGTCTTTATGTTTGCATTTGCACTGAATTGTACAGTCAGGATTTTTCTAAGAAGCTCTTCCAAAATACCAATCATGATGGACAAAACAGACTGTATAATCCCATAGATTAATGCATGATAACCTAGTTAGGATACTCCGGAGTCAAATTGCATTTAACTCATGCTCTGTTATTTTGTTTTAAGTTTGATAATGGCTTGTTAGTTCAACATTGTTTTAGACTAGTGACATATTAAGTTCAGTTTTAGCTTAACTCATTGCATTTTCACTCCACATTCAGTTGTCATCCATTGCATATTAGATTACATCAGTTGTTAAACTTAACAAAACGACCTTCATTATTTACAAAACCTCTTCTTGTTCCAAATCTATAATTGATTCATAACCATATGAACAGAAGACAGTATCATTCCAAAGCCTGAAGTACTTTTGCAACTTCCTTTATCATCTCACAAACAAACTTTTCCTCAAAATACTATTCTAAAAATCTATAACCTTTGAGTGAAGTGTAGTGGTATCAAACTAAGTTGCAGAATAGGGTTAGGAACTAGTCTTAGAGTAGAGATCTTATGATGATACCAATATTGTCCTCCAAATATGTTTCAACAAATCTTTAAACATGGATAAAATGTTACATCATTATAAGCTGGTTGTTTGATTGTTTAGTTAGGATAATTTGTATACTTAGCTAACCATTTCTCAAGCTCTCCCAAAATACCTTTGATAAAAGAATTGGACAAGTTAAGTTTGTGTTTTGATTCATTTCCTTAAAGTCATTATCAAGCTTGGTATTCTGCTTAGTCATAGTTTAGGTTTGATTTTGTTTCAGTATTTTCCTTTTCATTTTTCACTTGTCATCAACCAATTAGGCTTCACTCTGTTTTTAATCATTAGCTTCTTTCCACTAGCTTTCTAGTCATTTTCCTTGTGAACATAAAACCACCAAAAGACCAAAAACATCATAAATCATCACAAAAGACCAAAAACATCATAAAACACTAAACACAACGCATTAAGAGACAAACACCTAGGCACATACAATGCACTTCACTTCAGCAGTTTACCAACCCTGGTTGACAATTAAATGAACTCAATTTAGGAGACTAGGTTGAGACCAAACATTTTGGCGCCGTTGCCGGGGAAGTGAAAACTAGGTAACCTTTGTTTCTTAGCATCCAAAAAAAATTATATGCGTAGAGAGAGAGATTCAAGGGGAAGATTCATAAGCAGCAGAAGCAGAATTTTGATTCCTAGAACACCACTTGTTTCACCTAGATCCAGAGCTAGTACACCTTCAACTCAGACCCACATTCCATCCTTTACTGATCCTGGACTTCTAGAAGATCTAAGGTCAACTATTCCATTAGAGAAACCTTCCACTTCATCCACTGAACCTGCCATAGAAGAATATTTAAAAACTCCTGTTAGGGACACAAACCTTTCCACTTCCACAAGAGAGTCAACCATGGTAGAAGAAGGAGGAGGAGGAGTTTTTAATGGAGAAAACACACTATTTGGAGGTAGAGGTAGAGGTAGAGGAGAAGGAGGTAGAGGAGAAGGAGGTAGAGGTGTAGATGGAGGAAGAGGTAGAAGAGAAATAGGAAGCTCTTTTGGGTTCCCTATAATTGATGAAGAAACCAATACAACCATGAAAAACATTTCACCCTCTGTCCTTCCAAACTTCTATGGACTTAAAACTGAAGATCCTGAAACCTTCTTATTTGAATTTTAAGTTCTGTGTAGAACTTATGACTACTTACAAGATGCTCAAAAACTGAAATTATTCCCTTCAACCTTGAAAGGAGCAGCATTGAAGTGGTTTATGAGTCTGATCAACAGTTCTATTAGGACATGGGAAGACATGAACAAGCATTTCTAGAGAGGTATTTGGATTATTGTATGTCGGTTAATCATAAGGAAGAAGTGTTTAAGATGCTACAAAAAGAAGATGAAAATTTGGAAGATTTGTTGGAGAGATTTCATTACAACATCAAAAGAGAAAAAATGGAAAACCTAGATCAAGACACCTTAAAATATCTTTTGTTGAAAACAATTAGGGATGAATGGTTGGATATCCTTAACATGTTGGGAAAAGGGGATATATCACATCTCACATTACCTGAAATATCTGAGTTATGTATCAACCTTTCAAGAGGGAAATCTAAACTTGTCAAAGGTCCAAGAGATCCTGCTCTTGCAAGGGCAAGTAAGTCTGCTTCTGGGACAATAAGTAGATCAGAAATAGGACACATGCTTTATGATCTCAAATCTGACATCTTAGGGAGTCTTAGTGAACAAATAGACACCCTCAAGATACAAAACAAGCAAAAAGCTTAATCTGATGCCTTGGCAATCTTTTGTTCCAAATGTAGAAAGAAAGATGCCTTGAGAGAGTGTCCTTTGGATGTAAAAGTTGTAGAAACCTGTGTCATTTGTTCTGAAAAACATGAGACCAAGAATTATCCTTCTCTTCCTAGTCTCAAGGCTGTCTCTCAAGAGGAAACTCCTACAGATTCCACAGAGTCTCTCAATTTTGTATCTAGAAGGCCTTGGCAGGGACCTCAAACACAAGGATTCCATGATCAAATGTATAATCAACCTCCACCTTGGAATTCTTGGCAGCAACCTTGGCCTCAATTTCAAAATCAATCTCCAGCTTGGGCACAAGGATCACAAAGTCCCTATGGAAGATACTCCCCATACTATCAGTATCCACCATCCTATCCACCATACCCACATTTTTATCCTCAAAATCCTCAACAAAATTTTCCTCAAAATCTTCAACAAAATTTTCAACAAAATCCTCAACAACATCATCAGAACCAACCACCTCAAAATCAACCACTTTCATTACCATTCCCTCAAAAATCAAATCAATTGCCTGCTCAACCCATACCAAACCCCAATAATAAAAATCCTCGAACACATACATGATAGAAGGCCAACGGTTTCAACTTATTTAATTACCCTTCTGAACCTTGGTGATGTTCCACTTAGGTGCGAAAGAATGAAAAACCTTGCGGCGATTATCTGATGACATTAACTACGGGAAGACTCTCTTCAAGAAGACACCATCCCCAAGTGGAGCCACTGTTAGCCACCCATCTTTTTCAAATTATATCAGCTGGTGGCTAAATATTTTTGGCAGCCTTCAAGAAACAAATTCAATCCTAAAATTGTTGGTACTTGAAGTCTGTTAGTAAGGTTCTAAACTACTGGTTGGTTCTACATACTCTCCATTCCCCTCTGCCTCTGATGTTCCATGAAAATCCTAATCAAATGTTGCTGCATCCTCCTCCTTTTTCCTCTCCCCTTCTTCCACCTTTCCTTCGTTTCTTCAACTCTCCTTTCACCCATAAAAAAAAAAAACCCCATCAAACATTGAACCAAAAACCTTTGTAAAAGCGCATTTTCGCGGGTTATTTATTTTTCCCAAAGAAAATCAAATTAAAACTCTGCCATCGATCGCTCCCTCGGATCGACGGTGCGGGAGTGTATCCGTCGTACGAGTGGACCCCCCCCTTCGCCGCGCTGTTTTCCATTTCCACCGGTTTTGTGCCCGCACCACCTTTCGTCCGGGAGCGGTTTTATACCGTCAGCCAGCGATCCCACACGCTGGCTGACACGTGTTCGCCACTTCATCCCAAAACCGCCGTGCCATGTCTATTGCCCGCGCGTTAAACCTCGTCCTGTGACGCATCGCGATTCATCCCCATGATCGGATCACAGGCCCTCTTGTCAAACGGTCCCCAGAATCCACCTTTCGCTACTTCATGATCGCTTTCGTCCGAATTAAATTTTCCCCGTGACGTTTAAAGCCCAATCCGCCGTCGATCTCCGCAGATCGACGGCTCTCATTTATTTTCCTCATTTCGTTGTACAGTCCACCTTTTCCCCGTTGACTGTTCAATTTGCTCCCAACCGTTGATCGCGATACGATCAACGGTCCCGATCTCTCCATTTTCCCGCACGACTTCCGATGCAGTCTATCCATATAATGCAGGATTTCCTCATTTTTCTTGTATTTTGCAGGTTTTTAAGGTTTTTTCTTCGTATTTTATGAAATATAAAGGATGAGGGTGACGACTCCAGTCCTTCCGATTTATCCAGAGAATCGATCATACGGAGAAGAACAATGATATCTACAAAGTTTCATGAGCTTTGGTTGCCACACACCCCTGTAAAGCTTAAAGAATGCCATCGACATCAGAGCAGAGAAAGAGTATCAGGTTTTGAAGACAGAATGAACCAGGGCAGCAGTTTTGTGAATAAATTGGCGGGGATTACGGCTAAGACGGTTATCAAAAGCCTAATCCCCGGCTCAGAACACGGATGAAAGAAAAACCTAAAAGTGTTCATCAGACAGATCGCCTCCACCGCCATACTTTGAGGCGAATTGATTCCTCAACCACCACAGTGCCACCTATTGCCTCAGAACGATCAGTCAGAGGCCGAATTGATTGAACAAGATCAGATACTATGCCTCGGAACAACCAAGAAGTTATTTTTGCGCCAGATGTTATTCCAGAATATTTGCAGAATAGCCCTAATAGTATGTGGAGCCTCAAAGGTCAACAAAAGCTCTCTTCGAGCTTACTTCTTAAGTATAAACACATTAATGCAATGTAACACCTGTAGAATTTCTTCATCGAACCTCACGGGGTCAGGAAGACATTAATTCTGCATTGATTGTATTTGAGATCTTTTTATCAGATCTCACCTCCTCATCCTTCTATAAATACTCCAGAAGAAGATGAGTGAGGGGTTGGATTAGTTGGTTGTCAATGTAATTGCTGAAGCGTTGTAGCTGTTTCTGAGTGGAAAACTCTTGACTGTAAATAGTGGTTTCATGGGCCCTTGGAGCTCTGCTTGTAACTGATAGGTTAGGTTGTGAGGAGAGGTGAATTAAAACATTGGATTTGAAGATTGTAGCCGGTTTGAAGCAATCAATACAAGCTGATTTATGGGATCCTGGTCTATGCTGATGGTGATGTTATTCTCACTGTAACTTGTCATTTTATTTCTGTTTTCAATTTGTTTCATTTTCCACTATAAAGAATAGTTTAAACAGTGTTAGAGTTTGCTGTGCATCAGTGACTTTCTCTGGCTGAAAAATCTTTATCCCAATGTTTTCTTCTTATTGTGTTATTTAGAAATGATTTAATTCAGTCTAAGCACAGAGATGCTGGCGTTCCCTCATCTTTTCGTCACTGCTGAATGTTATTTTTAAATGTTACTTTCATGTATGTTGTGTAAAGAATGAATTGAGGAAATCAAAGGTTAGCCCTGAGTCCCTTTCTTGTTTTCTCAACTATTTGTCTGTTTCCCTTAGGATGTGTCAAAAGCTGACTAGTTTCAAAGTACTTATCAGATCTTGGGCCATTCTGTGTTATCTTGGTGATTGTCTTGAAAGTAACTAAGTAAAGAAGAACTAAGATGAGGAGAAAGGTGAGCCCTGCCCGCTAGTCTCTGCTCCAAAGGTTGCCTTCAAGTTTCCCTTTGTTTTTTATCTGTGTTCTATTAGAAGTGTATCAAAGGCTGGATAGTTTCAAAGTACTTACCAGATCCTAGTTTGCTTCTATGTTTTCTTAAGTGCCTGGTCAAAGGCTGGCTAGTTTCAAAGTACTTACCAGATCCTGGGCTGCTCTTTGTTCTGCATCTGTTAATTCCCTTTCTTTTTTGTATCACCCCATTCCATAAATCAAACTTCAAAGAGATCCTTAGGCCTAGATGACTTGCCCCATAGATTACTCTTGAACCTGGTTGTTTCAATTAAATTCTCTTATGACTCCATAGCCCAATGGATTGAAAACTTGCCATCATCTTTCTTTAGAATCAAATCTTATTTCGTTCACTTGCAACTTCTCACCTTTGAACCTATTTGCATATAGATCTTTCCACCTCAGAGAGCAACTATGTTCCACCATCTGAGAAAACCAAACAAAACCTTCGGCCTTCATAACTAGCCTAATACCATCACCCTAAACTTCAAAGACAATATCCATCTTTGTACATATTGGAGAGATCCCTCTCCGGATTCAGGAGGGCTAGATCCTAGAATCCCAAAGTTGGTTGAAATGATGTTAACTCTGTGACCGGACTTTGCCAATCTTGCTTGCTACAGAGACCTAACATTTCTGGCGACTCCACTGGGGAGCAGTTTAACTCAAAATCTCTGGTTCCATGACAATTGTTCTACTTTGCAGCTGAGCCACCAGGAACTAACATTTCTGGCGACTCCGCTGGGGAGCAGTTTAACTCAAAATCTCTGGTTCCATGACAATTGTTCTACTTTGCAGCTGAGCCACCAGGAACTAACATTTCTGGCGACTCCGCTGGGGACCCTTACCCAGAATCCTCATATAACATTTTGAGAGTAAAAAGCAGCCTTTTCAAGCACTACCAAGAAAATGGTAATTAAGATGAAGATCAATTGAATCAGTGACAAACTAGGTCAATCCTAGGATTCTGTTAAGTTTTTATCTAACCTTGGAAAATCAGCTAGCTTAGCCATAAGGATAGACTGTCTTTGTTTCACAACCGTAGCTAAGTTTTGAGGCAAACCTAGGACATTCTTTTAAACCACAAATATAGACAACTCAGAAAATACCAAAAACATTTCAGATTGGTAGTAAAACATCAGTTTTGATATCTCGTCTACGTCTTTAATGTGTTTTACCCTATACTCTTAGACAGAGTCTGGAAAGGGCCAGGTAGCCTCTGGATCTCATCCTCTTTGGGGGTGACATATCTGGTAAATGCCCTCCCAGTCAACCTCTGGTTAGAGTTTGTTGTGTTTTGAGATATCCTTGAGAAGGAATGTTTCACAAACACTGTGGTGGACAGTGTACCCTTTTGAGAACACTCTGAACCTTCCACCTGGCGACTCCACCATCCTGAACAGACCTTAAGACTCCACTGGGGAGAACCCTTATCATTATAAAATCATTCAAACTCAGTTAGAAGGCTGTCGGATTCGAATTGAGAAAACAGGTTGGTTAACCATCTAAAGATTGTCATATCTGGTTGAACCTTTCTTGTTTAGTTGGGTCTAAACATATAAAAATTGTGGCTCCTAAAAAGATTCACACTAGAGCCCATCCTGACCCAGATCCTCCTGAAATAGTTGATAACCCAGAAAGAATTCTTAGGAAGTGTCCTAGGATACAATCTTCAACTATTTTCAGACCACCCCTAAGAGCTAATTCAGTTCCTGAGAACCTTTCAGCTCTTCATGAATCACAAATTGACTTATTAAACCCATTCAGAACTAGGTCATTTGGTGATTTAGATCAGTTAGATTCTGAGCCTACACTTTCATCTCCCGAAACCAATGAGACTTATGGGAATAGAGAATCAACGCCTCCTGATTTACATTTCTTACATAATCTAGGTGTCTCTCATCCGAGATCAGCTCAGAGATCTACTGCTGTTCCATCCACTTCTGTTCATCTTCCATCCACTGTTCAAACCACTCCACTTCAACCCACACCTCCTCTTGTAAATACACCCCCACCACATATCATGGCAGCATGGTATGCTCCCTTAGTCCTTCCTGTACCATTAGTCAATCTTCCACAGGACTATCAGTCCAAAATTCCATTATATGATGCTAATAATACCATAACAGCATCTCAACATGTGGATAAGATGAATGACTACTTTGACAGAAATGAAATCAATAATGAATCTGTCAAAATCAGATTGTTTGCTCAAAGTTTGGGGGGAGAAGTGAGAAAATGGTTTAAAGGTTTAACCCCCCACAGTATTAACGATCTCCAAGCCTTCCATCAAACATTCTTAAACAAATGGGAAGTAAGGAAAAACCCTCTCCAAGTCCTTGCCGACTACAACAATCTCCATAGGAACCCTGGGGAAAGTGTACAAGCTTATTGTACCAGATTTAACAGTGTGTATAATGCACTTTCCCCTAAACTGAAACCTCCTCAGGGATCAGCCTTAAACAAATTCCCTGAAGTGTTTGATCCAGACATGACTTATTCACTTAGAGAAAGAGTCTTTGCAACCCTTGAAGATATGCAAAGAGGTGCTCTTTCTGTGGAGGTAAACCTCATGGAGAAGAGAGCAAGGATGAAAGCTGAAAAGAGAGTATCTTTTAGAGAGGAATCCACCCCCTCCACTTCGAGCTCGAAGATGGAAAGAATGATGGAAGAAATGATGAAGAAAATGAGCATTCTAGAGAGAGCACAAGCAAGTCTAAATCAAAACGCTCCTCAAAACAGAAACCAAAACCAGAATCAGAATCTTAGGAGAAATCAGCCTCCAAATAGACCCAGGGAAGATGATCAGCAGGTCATTCCTCCCTTTCATCAGAACTTTTTAAGTGAGGTTGAACAAACAGATCAAATAACAGAGGAAGATGATATAAACTTATTTGGGGTAGATGATGATGACTTTGAGGTTCATTATGATAATAAACAAGGTCTGTATACGCCTTATGATGACAGAAGAAATGATAATGAGAATAGCTATCAGAACATGGAAAACACTGTCATAGAGCCTTTAAGGGAATATGAACTCAGAAGTAGATCTAATCAACAAACCCCCAATAGTAAAACCTCTGACAAACCTTCTCAAAACAGCACTGCAACCAAGTCTAAAACAAACAAACAAAAGGACAAAATGGTGGCTGTTAATTCTGGTAATGATAAAGAAAAAGACACTCAAAACATCGAAAAACAGAGTGCAAACATTAGTAGTACCAGCACCTCAGTTAGTACTCCTGGTAGAACAACTGCTCCAATTGTAGATAAACCAAATCAGCAAGCTGTTATTGCTGATAAAGTGGCAGTAAACAGGGCTGAAGTCAATGCTTTAAAGAATCAGAACCTTTTCAGCCTAGAACAGGAAATCTCAAAGATCAAAATCTCTGTTCCTTTGACTGAGTTAGCTGCCCAACACGTGTATAGGTCCAAAATTTTGAAGGTTTTAAACTTAGGAGATAACGAAGACACTCTCAATCTTAATGATGACCAACCAGAGCTTATTTTTGGTCCAAAGATTGAAGGAAAGTTCCAAGAAGGCCCTGTCCCTCCCTTTTATGTAAGCCTAAACATTCATGACAAAATTCTGCATAATGCTATGCATGACTCAGGTGCTTCCCATAATTTAATGCCAAAAGCTGTAATGGAAGGCCTGGGTCTTGAAATTACCAGACCTTACAAAGACCTGTACTCTTTTGACTCAAGCAGAGTTAAGTGTCTAGGATTGATTAAAGATCTCTGTGTTAATCTAGCCCAAATTCTAGCTAAATGTTTAGTCATGGATGTTGTTGTGGCTGATGTCCCCCCAAAGTATGGAATGCTTTTATCACGATCTTGGGGGGCTAAGTTACAGGGGACCATGCAAATGGACTTGACCTATGCAACTATCCCTGTCTTTAACCAAACTAGTAAGCTTTATAGGGAATCCCACATGCAGTATACGGTGACAAGTCAGGATAGACCTCAAAAATCCCCTCTCTATGCTATAAACACGAGCCTTGATTCTTTTATCATGTTTAATAATGAAACACTCACAGAACAAATTATTTTAATGGAATCCATGGCCAGAGTAAAAGAGGAAGAAAACATCGCTGAATTGCCAAAACTATCTGTTGTGCCTGAAGGTCCTAGCAATTTAAACACGGATCTTGAACTGCAAGTCATCAACCCGTTGAACTTAAAACTTGACAGTCAGAAAAATAGTCCTCAACCCGATGAAAAACTTGAGGAATCAAATGATACAACGTCCATTCACCAAACTGAAAATCTGCCTCTCTGGACTATGTACTTTGATGGGTCATGCACCAAAACAAATGCTGGTGCAGGTGTCTGGATCACTAACACTGAAAATAATCATACAGAATGTATCTCATGCAAATTAAACTTTCAGTGTTCCAACAACATAGCAGAATATGAATCCCTTCTCTTAGGCTTGCATCTTTTAAAAAAATTAGGTGCCAAGAGAATCGATGTCTATGGGGATTCTGAATTAATCGTTAGGCAAGTCAATGGGGAGTATAATGCAAATCACCCAAGACTTAGGGCCTACAGGAATGATGTCATTGATCTATTGAAAACATTTGAGGAGTACACCTTATCTTTTGTCCCAAGAAAAAGAAACATTGCAGCCCACAATTTGGCCTCTGCTGCTAGAACCTGCCCAATGTTGTATGATGACACCTCTCAGATAAAATTCAGACCAGCTATCCCAGATAACAAGAAATATTGACAGGTATTTGATGGAGATAAACAAATAGAAGACTTCATGCAATTCAGAAATGACTTTGAACCCCATAGTTCAGATTCAGACTATGATACAGACTGCAGTGAAGAAAATTTTCTTGGTGAAGAAGAACCATCTCCACAGCTGGTAGATGTAAACCTTCAAACTATCACATCTACACATCAAACAGAACTAAGTCCAAAACCTGAAATAGAAGAAATGGAAACTCTGCATTCTAAAGATGATAGTTTGCCCAAGGGTTTGACCCCTCTAGAAGAGCTATTTGATTTTGATGATGTGGCCAACAAACCGAAACTGGAACCTGTAGAAACGGAAGTGGAGGAATGTAATATAGGCAGTGAGGAAAAACCAAAATTGATCAAGCTGTCTAAAACCTTGCCAGCTCACATTAAACTCAAATACTTAGAGCTGTTCAAAGAATTTTCTGATGTTTTTGCGTGGAGTTACGAAGATCTTAAGTCCTATAACACTGAAATAATACAGCACAAAATCCCCCTTAAAGAAAACCAAAAACCATTCAAACAAAAACTGCGCAGAATCAACCCTGTCCAGTTGCCATTGGTTAAGAAGGAAATCATGAAGATGCACGATGCTGGTATTATTGTCCCTATTAGATATTCTGAGTGGGTATCTAATCTGGTGTCGTTAGGAAAAAGACTGGAGAAATCAGACTTTGTATAGACTTCAGGAATTTAAACAAAGCTTCATTGAAAGACAACTACCCTTTGCCCAAAATGGATCATATTTTGCAAAGGGTGGTGGGGTCTAAAAGAATTTCTTTGCTAGATGGCTATTCAGGGTATAATCAAGTCCTAGTCCACCCTGATGATCAATTAAAGACAGCTTTTACTACACCATGGGGCACTTTCATGTATGTGAAAATGCCTTTTGGTTTAATGAATGCTGGAGCAACCTTTCAGAGAGCCATGGACATAGCATTCTCGGAAGAATTAGGCTTCTTCATTATTATCTATCTTGATGATGTAACTGTGTTTTCAAAAACAGATGAAGAACATTTACAACATTTGAGGAAAGTTTTCGAGAAGTGCAGAAGGTTTGGGATATCTTTGAACCCTAAGAAAACTTTATTTGGTCTCCAAGAAGGTAAGCTTCTTGGACATATCATTTCGGAAGAGGGTATAAAGATAGATCCCATGAGGATTGAAGCCATATTGCAAATCTCCCATCCTCGGAATATCAAAGAGTTGCAGTCTTTCATAGGGAAGATTAACTTTTTGAGGAGGTTCATTCCCAACTTGGCTGAGCTCCTTAGAAATATCACAAACATGTTGAAGAAGGAGCAAGGGGTAAAATGGACCGCAGAAGCAAAGACATCCTTTGAACTGGTGAAACAAGCGTTAACCAAAACACCGGTTCTCATAAGTCCTGATTTTTCAAAAGATTTTTACATCTTCTCATTTGCATCAGAACATACTATAGCTGCTGTCCTTTTACAGAAAAACCCACAAGGACAAGAGCAGCCCATTGCATTCTTTAGCAAGGCATTGAGGGATGCCCCTTTGAGGTATAACATTATGGAAAAACAGGCTTTTGCTTTGGTAAAAGCTTTAAAGGACTTCAGGGTATACATCCTTCACTCACACATCATTGCCTTTGTTCCAAATTCGGTTGTAAAAGACATTCTAACCCAGGATCCAGATGGTAAGAGAGGTAAGTGGATTGCTGTTATTCTTGAATATGATTTAGAGATTAAACCCACTAAGCTTATCAAAGGTCAGGGTCTAGCTAGGCTAATGGCTGAATCAAATTGTGAAGTTCTTGATATTAATATGATTAATGCTTTGGATGACCAAGAAGAATTCTCAATTCCCATTGTTGAAGATTATTTTGCGAATTCTCCTTGGTATACTGATATTGTTTATGTTTTGCTTAATTTAAACACACCTCCCGGTTTATCCAAAACAAAGGCAAGATTCCTAAAGTTAAAAGTTGTAAACTATTGCATTATTGATAAATGTCTTTATTGGAAAAATGCTAGTGGTATATTGCTTAAATGTTTGCCTGAGTTTGATGCAGAAAAGATTAAGCAGGAATTCCATGAAGGAGAGTGTGGAGGCCATTTGTACTGGAAGTCAACAGCCAACAAGATTTTGAGGGCTGGTTTCTATTGGCCTACTCTTTTTCCTGATATACATAAACTGACAACCTCTTGCCATAAATGCCAATTGTTCGAGGGCAAGAGAAAATTACTACCCCTTCCTCTGCATCCAATTACGGTTGAAGCCCCTTTTCAACAGTGGGGACTTGACTTCATAGGAGAAATCCACCCACCATCCTCTGCCCAACATAGGTGGATCCTTACTGCCACAGACTACTTCACTAAGTGGATAGAATCCATTCCATGTAGACAGGCAAATGATTCAATTATCATCAAATTTATAGAAACCAACATCCTCTCCAGATTTGGCTGTCCTACAAAAATCATCACAGATAATGCAGCAGCATTTGGATCAAAGAGAATGGTAGAGTTCTGTCACAAATACCAGATAACATTGGGACACTCCACAGCCTATTACCCTCAAGGTAATGGACTTGCTGAATCTTCCAACAAAAGCTTAGTGAACATAATAAAGAAATTGTTGGAGGACAACAAGAAGTCTTGGCACATAAAGCTGACCCATGCGCTATGGGCTGACAGATTAACATTGAAGAAATCCATTGATATGTCACCCTTCCAGCTTGTATATGGTACAGATGCAATTTTTCCTAACAGCCTTGGTGTACCAGTTATGAAGTTAGTTCAAGAGTTGCAGACTGAGGAGAATGACATAATCAGAAGAATAAATCAGACCATCCATCTTAAGCAAACCAGAGAGGAAGTGTACAACAAAGCATTACAGAAGCAAGACAATATCAAGAAGATATTTGACAGAAGAACGAAGGCCAACAATTTTAAAATTGGGGACAACGTTTTAAAGTGGGACTCAAAGAGGGAGGACAAGGGGAAGCATGGTAAATTTGATAATCTATGGCTTGGCCCTTACTCTATCCGGTCAGTTGCTGGAAACAATGCAGTTTTCTTACAAGAGCTGAATGGAGCAGAATTGTTTGGGGGCCCTGTCAATGGCAGGATGCTTAAGCATTATCTTTCTTAAATTATTTCATGTTTGAAACCTTTTTACCTTTTCCATTGTAAATACTTCACCCACCATTGCATTTAAAATTATGAAAAATCAAAAAATACAAAAACAAAGAAAGAAAGAAAAGAGGGCAGGAATGAAAACAAGAAACGCAAGGCCCCATGCCAAAAAAGAGAAATGACTCTGAAAGTGTGCAAGCTTAAATGCCACTCCTTGAAACACACTTCTAATTGGTCAAACTGTTTAATCTTGACTAATTAGCTTTCAATTTTTTGCTGATAGGGTAGCAAATTTGATTTGCCAAACTGTTTAATCTTGGCTTATCAGTAGATAGATTAGGGTAGAAATGAAGGTTCAAACAAACTCAAAATCTGAACCAAAGTTTCCAAAGAACTGACTCAAAACTACTCCAAATTATGAGTCAAAGAGAAAAGACCTGGTTCTAATTCGCTCAAAACTTGAACCAGAAGAGAAGCAAAGATAGCTCACTGAAAAGCAAGAACAAAGCTATGAAAATAAGAAAAGGCCATGACAAGAAACTTTCAGATCTTAAGCCTTATGTTTTGATTTAAATTTTTCTGCAAATAATAATCTATGTGCAGCTTGTCTTTATGCCATAGATCATAGCAAGTCAAACAGCTCAATCTTGACTTAGCTATTTTTAAATTTCTGTTGTAGAAGTTAGAGAATGAAAGTTTGTTGGACTGTTTAATCCCAACAAACAATAGAATAGGTAGAGGAATATCTGAGCTCAACTGTTTAATCTGGGTTCAGGGAGAAATAAGGAGTAGAAGTAGATTAGATTTCCTGTTTTCAAAAGAATAAAATGTTGTGTAAAGAGTTTTCCAATCCAAGTGCACTCTGATGAAGAAAAAATTTTAGATCAGTAGGATTGGGGTAGGTAGAAGCCGTATTGATGAAATTCATCTCTCTTTCATGACAAACATTATTTTGTCCAGAAGACAAGCAAGAGCAAGTGCTGGGTCAGACACCAGTCAGCATCCCAGAGAAATCAAGTCTGAATTCTTGATGCCTTCAGGAAGGCACCATCCCCCAAGTGGAGCCACTGTTAGCCACCTATATTTTTCAATTATATCAGCTGGTGGCTAAATATTCTTGGCAGCCTTCAAGAAACAAATTCAGGCCTAAAAATTGTTGGTACTTGAAGTCTGTTGGTAAGAGTCTAAACTACTGATTTGGTTCTACATACCTTTCCTCCTCTCTGCCTCTGATGATTCCATGAAAATCCTAATTGAATATTGCTGCATCCTCCTCCTTTTTCTCTCCCCTTCTTCCATCTTTTCCTCATTTCTTCAAGTCTCCTTTCATCCATAAAAACCCCAACAAACCCTTTTATATTCCTTATTCCTCCATTAATCTCATTTCCTAAGGTTAAAACCCACTTTTTAACCTATCGGAACCTTTCTCCTCTTGCAAAAATCATTCAAAAAACCATAGAAAAACATGCGTTTCTATGCGTTAGGCTTTAGCCCCTCAGGCTAAGCCCCTGCTTTCTTTCCATCCATGTGTCCCCCCGCCAGAACCGTGTGCTAAGACCGCCAGGCGCTTAACCCTCAGAAATAATTTATCACCCGAAAACATTGAAAACCTTTGTAAAATGCAAAATCGGGTTTATTTTATTTTTCCACCAAAGAAAATCATATTAAAACTCCGCCGTCGATCTGTCCCACGAATCAACGGTGCGGAGTGTACCCCTCATCTGGTGGACCCCCCCCTTTCGCCGCGTTGTTTTCCATTTCCACCGGTTTTGTGCCCGCACCGCTTTCCGCGTTAAACTGTTTTCTCCCGTCAGCCAGCGATTCTACCCGCTGGCCGACACGTGTTCTCCACCTCACCCCGAAAACCGCCGTGCCATGTCCATCTCCCGCGCGTTAAGCCTCGTCCTATGGCCCCGCAGCGGGATTCATCCCCACCGTCGGATCTGGGCCCTCCCATCCGACGGTCCCTGATCGCCGTTTCCGCTCACCCTTTAACGAACTCGCCCGCCCGTTAAGTCTTCCCCGGCGCATTCAAGAGCCGATCCCCACCGTCGATCTCCGCAGATCGACGGCTCTCATTTATTTTCCTCATTTCGTTGTACAGTCCACCTTTTCCCCGTTGACTGTTCAATTTGCTCCCAACCGTTGATCGCGATACGATCAACGGTCCCGATCTCTCCATTTTCCCGCACGACTTCCGATGCAGTCTATCCATATAACGCAGGATTTCCTCATTTTCTTGTATTTTGCAGGTTTTTAAGGTTTTTTCTTCGTATTTTATGAAATCTAAAGGATGAGGGTGACGACTCCAGTCCTTCCGATTTATCCAGAGAATCGATCATACGAAGAAGAACAATGATATCTACAAAGTTTCATGAGCTTTGGTTGCCACACACCCCTGTAAAGCTTGAAGAATGCCATCGACATCAGAGCAGAGAAAGAGTATCAGGTTTTGAAGACAGAATGAACCAGGGCAGAAGTTTTGTGAATAAATTGGCGGGGATTACGGCTAAGACGGTTATCAAAAGCCTAATCCCGGCTCAGAACACGGATGAAAGCAAAACCTAAAAGTGTTCATCAGACAGATCGCCTCCACCACCATACTTTGAGGCGAATTGATTCCTCAACCACCACAGTGCCACCTATTGCCTCAGAACGATCAGTCAGAGGCCGAATTTATTGAACAAGATCAGATACTATGCATCGAAACAACCAAGAAGTTATTTCTGCGCCAGATGTTATTCCAGAATATTTGCAGAATAGCCCTAATAGTATGTGGAGCCTCAAAGGTCAACAAAAGCTCTCTTTGAGCTTACTTCTTAAGTATAAACACATTAATGCAATGTAACACCTGTGGAATTTCTTCATCGAACCTCACGGGGTTAGGAAGACATTAATTCTGCATTAATTGTATTTGAGATCTTTTTATCAGATCTCACCTCCTCATCCTTCTATATATACTCCAGAAGAAGATGAGTGAGGGGTTGGATTAGTTGGTTGTCAATGTAATTGCTGAAGCATTGTAGCTGTTTCTGAGTGGAAAACTCTTGACTGTAAATAGTGGTTTCATGGGCCCTTGGAGCTCTGCTTGTAACATATAGATTAGGTTGTGAAGAGAGGTGAATTAAAACATTGGATTTGAAGATTGTAACCGGTTTGAAGCAATCAATACAAGCTGATTTATGGGATCCTGGTCTATGCCGATGGTGATGTTATTCTCACTGTAACTTGTCATTTTATTTCTGTTTTCAATTTGTTTCATTTTCCACTATAAAGAACAATTTAAACAGTGTTAGAGTTTGCTGTGCATCAGTGACTTTCTCTGGCTGAAAAATCTTTATCCCAATGTTTTCTTCTTATTGTGTTATTTAGAAATGATTTAATTCAGTCTAAGCACAGAGATGCTGGCGTTCCCTCATCTTTTCGTCACTGCTGAATGTTATTTTTGAATGTTACTTTCATATATGTTGTGTGAGGAATGAATTGAGGAAATCAAAGGTTAGCCCTGAGTCCCTTTCTTGTTTGCTCAACTATTTGTCTGTTTCCCTTAGGATGTGTCAAAAGCTGACTAGTTTCAAAGTACTTATCAGATCTTGGGCCATTCTGTGTTATCTTGGTGATTGTCTTGAAAGTAACTAAGTAAAGAAGAACTAAGATGAGGAGAAAGGTGAGCCCTGCCCGCTAGTTTCTGCTCCAAAGGTTGCCTTCAAGTTTCCCTTCGTTTTTAATCTGTGCTCTATTAGAAGTGTATCAAAGGCTGGATAGTTTCAAAGTACTTACCATATCCTAGTTTGCTTCTATGTTTTTCTTAAGTGCCTGGTCAAAGGCTGGCTAGTTTAAAAGTACTTACCAGATCCTGGGCTGCTCTTTGTTCTGCATCTGTTAATTCCCTTTCTTTTTTGTATCACCCCATTCCATAAATCAAACTTCAAAGAGATCCTTAGGCCTAGATGACTTGCCCCATAGATTACTCTTGAACCTGGAAGTTTCAATTAAATTCTTTTACGACTCCATCACCCAATGGATTGAAGACTTGCCATCATCTTTCTTTAGAATCAAAGCTTATTTTGTTCACTTGCAACTTCTCACCTTTGAACCTATTTGCATATAGATCTTTCCGCCTCAGACAGCAACTATGTTCAACCACCTGAGAAAACCAAACAAAACCCTTGGACTTCATAACTAGCCTAATACCATCACCCTAAGCTTCAAAGACAATATCCATCTTTGTACATATTGGAGAGATCCCTCTCCGGATTCAGGAGGGCTAGATCCTAGAATCCCAAAGTTGGTTGAAATGATGTTAACTCTGTGACCGGACTTTGCCAATCTTGCTTGCTACAGAGACCTAACACCTTGTACCTCTAAAATTTCTTCTTCATCAGTAATTTCTTTAGTAGCAATCTCCTCTTCTTCTTCTTTTGATTCAGCACTTGTGATAGCATTTGGCGGCTTTGAATCGATCGAAGGGTTTCTTCTATAAGGTTTGTATGGATTTTTAGAAGATGTTTCTGCCACTTGTTTCTTAATGTCAACCATTTCATTGGACATGTTTTTCAGAACTTTCTGCAATCCTTCTAAATCGAATGGATCTTTCGATTGTTTTTTCTTGGGTCTTCCTTAAAAGTAACCTTCTTGGATTTTCGTTCCTCTATCGCGTTTTTATTTTCTAGGGCTATGATACATTTCTCTACTGCTATTGCTTCCTTCATATTGTCAACTAAAGTTGTTTTGTTAGCCCTATCAATGAAGATTTCTATGTTTGATGGTAAAGCAGAGATGTACCATTCACTTCGCACTTCTTCACTAGGCTTGGAAGCAGTACGAATTTTATTTAACAGTTTATTGAAACGTGAATTAAAATCCTTGATAGGTTCTTTTGACTCGGTCCTAAGGTTAGACAGGTCATTGATCAGTGTTGTTGTAGACCTGTCATCACCGAACTTAGTCAAAAATTGATCTTGGAAGATATCCCAACTAGTGATAGATCCAGATGGTAATGAGAAATACCATGATCCGGTTGCTCCTTGTAGAGTATAGGGAAAAATTCGGACGACAGCGTCTTCATTGGTAACTCCATTGAGATTTATGGACAACATAAAGTTATTTATATGCTCTTCCGGTAGCATGCCTGCTTCAGGATTAAACTTAGGCAGCCATTTTTCAGGATGGGTCAGTATTTGACTCAAGGGCGCAGGCATTAAGACTGCCCCTGGATTATTCCATGGAGATTGGGCCATCGCTGAACTACCAACAGAAGAAAGCAAAAAATATGATCCTTGCGGTTGAGAAGATGAGGATATTACGATTCCAGAAGTTTGAGAATGAGATGTGGAAGTTCCAGTGGATTGACGGACAATAATCTGAAGTGGAGGTGTGGATGGTTGACTTCGCGGTGAAGAGGTTGAGATGGATGATGATGATGAAAGAGTCTCGCTATCAGACCCTTTAGGTGATTTTCTTGCTCTCTTCCTTGTAGGTAGAGGTAACTCGGTTGGCTGAACGCCAAAATTTTCGCTCTGTAATCTAGTGAGAGGATGAGCAGGGTTATATTGCGAAGTCACACTGCCTTGAGATTTATCAAATCTTTGAGGTGATATTGAAAATCGCTGAAGTTTATGAATCACAGATTCAACTTCAGGAGGTTCAATAGCAGATTCTTCTGAAAATTCAGGGTTTGTGGTAGTGGTTGTTGTTCTTTCGACTTCTGGCTCTGGATTTAAATATTCTAAGTGCGATGGGGAAGTCGGGGGAGATGGTGAGGGTGATTTACTCTCAGAATGGTATTCAGATTTTGACTTATTTTCCATTCATAGTTCGGGGCCCTCCTTCTAGCGCCAAATATGTTGAAGCCCCAAAAATCGGGTCTACAACAAGGGGGATACCCACCCGATCCGGACCTTGGTTAGCAGCTCCTTTTCCGTTTGGTATAGTGGGTCCGACTAGGGATAATGGGACCATTTTCCCAATATGTGTGTGTGTGTGTGTTGAGAATTGATATTTCCTTTCTAAAAGTTCCTAAATGAAATGCTTTTATTTTAACTCTAATCTAATAACATGCAATTGTATTCTAATAAACAGAAATGTCTAATTCTACACTAACCCGGGATGTAATCTTTCCGTTATGCAATCTAAAATGATTTCAAATAACAATTGATAATAAATATCATTCAACTGTTATAAGAAAATAATTCAATAGAGATAAACCACTTCGTATAAAATGTTAGACGAAACAATTGTGAAAAACATATCGCATAATAAGCTGCTCATATATTAAGCGTAAATAAATAGCTATCACCGTACAAAAGTGCCAAATGATAACTCAAGCATTCAAGCATCATTATATAAACAACTGAACATGAATATCACTTCAACACAAAGGTAGAAATAGTTAAGAGATAAAAGTACCATTTATAACTAGTTCTACTCATGAGCTTCAAGCAATAATGACTTATCTCTTCTTAATCCAACATCCACTAAGAGTACAAAAGTGCAACATCAGTAGTAGATATTAAACGCAGATATCAATAAATCTTGTTCCATTCATTCATCAAAACCTCCTCGGAGGGTGCAAAAGTGCATGTTCCGAGGACAAGTTTTTGACAAATTTCAGGACCCTTCTCTAAATGCATGAGAAGGGTTTAAATACTACTAACTAAATCTAAAAATAATTTATTACAAAAATGTAGGATACGGTTTAAATGACCGTCCTCATTTCAGGCAAAAATAAAGCAAAATTGATACTAACACTGAATCTAAAACTAAAACTAACAACTAACTATTTGTGAATCTGTTCTTTGAAATCGCAAGCGTTCAACATTTGTTTGAGAAGAGTCGGTTGGCCGACTTCCAAATTTAACTCTCCTGTGAAAACGGAATCGGCAAGAGCTAGCGCCATCTTCTCGGCAGAATTAATGATACATTTGAGAGTCATGCACTGGCTATGTGGTTTTACCAAATATGCCCAGTAAGAATCCCAATTCAACTTAGTTAATATTTTAATTGATTCTGTCTTTTCTTGAGCCTTCTGTCTCCAGCCTATCTGCAGTTGTTGTGCTTTCGGTAGATACCCTGGAGTGGTTTCTGAGATCATATTTTCCTTGTGCAAATTTTCATTTATGCAGTCAATAACACTATTTGCTGCTGTGGCTGCTTCTTCT
This sequence comes from Pinus albicaulis, assembly GCA_034641835.2. Lineage (NCBI taxonomy): Eukaryota > Viridiplantae > Streptophyta > Pinopsida > Pinales > Pinaceae > Pinus > Pinus albicaulis. The sequence goes on from CM076576.1 coordinate 125,102,025, forward strand.
ACCGCTTGCTCTGCTTTCCTGATTTGTGCATCCCAATTGTTAAAGAGAATTTCTTTGTGATTGTCATTGATTATTGGTGCACCTGCTCTTTTTCCCTCCTTTGTTTCTTGCCAATCCAAATATTTGGTAACTCTTTTATCAATTAAATCATAATCATGTCGTAAGTCTATGATTTGATTAGTGATTTTATCGCTTATTTCACAATAAGAGTTCCACTGTGATATTCTTTGACATAATATTTCTTGTTGCTGCAGTAGTTAATCATTTAAGGAAATGGATTCTGTGATGAATTTTTTAAGCTTAGGATCATCCTTATGCATCTCTTTCATAACCTGTAACTATTTTTCTCTTTCAGCCAAACTGTTCTGGTACCCTATCTGCATTTGTTGGAAGTCCTGCTGTAATTTTTCAAGCTGTTTCTGTGCTTCGTTGTTGGCATTGGCTTGTTGCAGTTGTTGTTGCAAAACCTATACTTGATCTTCTTTCTCATTCAGTAATTTTCGTACCTCAGATGTTTTATCAATGGCCGCAGAGGCATATGCTCCTATGATCTGAGATAATTTGGTGAGATTTTCAGTGGGATCAGTGGTAGGATCTTGCCATAGGATGTCTAATTGCTCTGCATCATGAGAGAGCACATTTTCTAATTTCCTTTTCTTTCTTTGTCTTCTCACTACTGCCTTGTGTTGTGGACTATAAAATACATCAAGAGGAGGAATTTACTCTATCTTGAGCATAAGTTCAGAGGATGGGGTAATGGGAATGTGTTCCATTTTTGAGACATTGCTAATTGTTCCTGTGATTATATCTTTTTTTGCATGTACATTACTCACAGGTGTCTGTGTGTTCTTTCCTTCAATATTGATTAAATCATTGAATGTCTCCCATTCTTTATCTAGCTCAGTTCTGACTGATGGTTGTTGTACGATGAGAGGGGGAAGATTTAGCTGTGGAGAGGTCAAAACCTATTGCTATGGGAGCTCCTTTGACTGGGCAATATCCCTTACTGACCCTTCACTTTTATCATGGTCATTTTCAGACCTCTTAGAGTGTTCTGACATTTCTCTCCCAGACTTAGATTTAGATCTGCATGTGCCTGAACTTCCACTGAGACTAATATTGGGAGTTGGTTCCTTTAAGGGTTCCAAGCATAATTTATCCAAAGGGATACTAGCTAACTTCCTTTCCCTATATATCTTGAACTCTTGAAATTCTGCTGGAAGAAATCGCATTTGGGCCGAATGTAGAACTTATTTAAGTGTACCTTTCTCTTGGAACATGTCATCAAAAAGATCATCTTCTTTAGAAAACACCTTTATTTTGACTGCAGTACTTAAATTTTTAGCAATATCATAAGGGTCGAACGGTCTTCTTGGAAATTTGAACAAACGTAAACATGTTATGTTGTTTACTTCTTTGAATGCATGGCCTACATCAAATAATGAAAAGGCTCCACAGGCCACAGAAAATTGTGGCCAAATAGCCTTCTTTTTGTCCTTCAAATATTTAGTCAAACCTCCTTCTCCGCAGGTTTGATAAGAAATTTCTCATGCCATGAGTTTATCAGGAACATACAAAGGTAAGACATGAGGGGAAGCGAGACTTCCAAATACCCTGACATATGTAAATAGTTCTTCTCCAAACCATCTCGCGACAGGGAGTATATCTACCTCTACTTCGGGAGAAAATATTGGAGCGTCTTTATCATATAACATTTTGTACAGGGGCAACATAATTCCATGACAAATTTTGTAAAAATACGAAGTGAACTTGGAATCCCACAATTCTTTATGATAAATATGAATGGGTAAGGGGTCTTGAGTCGCCCATTTCCAACCCATCAAAGGAAACTTGGAAATATAACAGATTGAATCCATCACATATGCAGATAAGTAAAAAGGGGGATAAATTATCTGAGAAACAGTTCTTTTAGACCGGTAATTCAAAATGGTTGTGGCTAAGTTATCAGATAATATCTTAGGCCAATCCACAACAGTAGCATTAACATCGGCATTCAATAATGGTAGCCATTCAGATGAAAATTTATTAATGTTTGGCTTCCCAAAAATCCTACATAGCATAGCAGCAGCAAAGCAATACGAGGAGGTGAGAGAACCAGTACTATACATACCATGTTTGTCCTTTTTAAGTGGTTCGTCCCTCCTTGACCAATCCTTGGTGCATTCTGCCAGATTTTCATTTTCTTTAGCAAACTTCTGCATGAACTGTTTGTTATAAGTCACCTGTGGCTCTAGTAAATCATACATGAGTCTCAAATCTTGTGGAGTGAATGAGCCAATGAGTTCTTGACCTTGAGTATTAAACTGTCTGTTTGTAATGTTAGTGTTGTCCAGTACCCATTTAAGCATGTCCGTGTATGGAACAATTTTGGGCCTCGCCGCTATCCGATGCAAGAACGAGCAAGCTAGCTTTGTAATAGACGCCTCAGAAGACCCATGTGAACCTGCAGTAGCTGTAACCTCCATTACTCTGGGATTCTCTTCCTCAAGTAGACTGTACATGCCTTCCCAAGTAGTAATACCAGCGTCTTTGTTACAGGTGGTGTTTGTATACAAGGGCGTCATTTCTTTGTCTTCAGAACTCGAAGCCTTGTCTTTATTTCCCATAATATCCTGAATACTGCTTTGTATAGTTCTCTATTCTTCGTTCCTGCAGTTTACAAATGAAGTGAGAATAATGACAAGAAAAAGGTGACGAGAAAGCTTTTAAATGCCGAAGACATATAAAATATACCACCTTACGTGAAATGCTTCTTCGATCATAACAAAACCATATTTCATTAATGATTGACAACCAATTCATTGATTAACATTAACGCGCATAACCAGGCCTCAATTTATGGAAAAAGATTTTTCATACAATGAGCCCTAAAGATCTGTGATAAGGCGATCTGTGATTTGCTTCGCAATATCGCAGATCGCAGTATCGCAGATTGCAATCTCGTGGAATTGCAATATCGCAATACCGCAATATCACAAAATCGCTATATCGCAATATATGACAATCATCCATTAATGTTTTTTCTGTGAAATGCGATTTGCGATATGCACCATCGCATATTGGCGGTTTTGAGGTTGTGTTAGTGATAATTGAGGCATGCGATGCAATGAATGTTTTTAGTGCGTAGTTTCGCATTGCGATCTCGCAATCTTAGAATTCCGCTTGTAAGGAGGTATCCATTACCTTTTTTCGATGCGATATTCCTTTAAGGAATGCTTTTTATTCTATCTTATCATAAAACTTAAGTTTTTTCAATTTTTCAAGGGGTATTCTCCTAAGTCTATGATAATAAGTTTTATTGAAAAAAAAGAAATACAAGCACTAATCGATTTTTAAATTTTTTGACTAAGGGCCCCCACTTATTTAGTATTAGTGATAATACTAAATAAGAAGGGGGGTTGTTGCTAGCCATAACAGGACTTTATCCCTACTACATGACAGATCAAGATTGGATAATAAATGAACAATATATTATGAAATTATTGCACAAATTCAGGAGCTCTAGTGATTGAGAAAATCTAGGAATGTCTCCCTTGTCATTTAATGCTGATTATTAGTGTTGAGAACCAGATCCACTATTTGAAGGGTTTTGTAGGCGAAAGTTGTTTCCTTTCAAGGAGGATGCTTCCTTATCTATTTCTATAAGTACCAATTCGAATTTTCATCTAGGGGCATATATTTCTTAGTCTTCTTGTGGAGAAAACTTGTTATTTAGTAGCCCCACTTTCATTTCTAGTAGGAATGCACTTGAATGGATTCAAATAATGAATTTTGGTGCCATTTTTAGCTTTTAAAGATTAGTTTAATTCATATGACTCTGAGTTTCCTTGGGCTTGGAAATCCCATGAGCCTTAGATCCCTCTTGTACAATTGCTTTATTTCCTTTGAATGTATTTTTCACTTGCATCTCTTATTTCTGCATTTACTATCCATGCTTCTTTTGTTGTAGGTCATATTGGTTAAATGATTGAAGTGATTTGTTTTGCAGGTTATTACAAATTCATAAGAAATATGTAGTCTTAGAACAACTTTTAAAAGTGATATTCATCATTGAGTTACTTGGATTGGTTTACTAGTTCACAAATCTAGAATTTTTGGAAATCCCTTGTAGCAAAATAATAGCAATTTTCTACTATTTTTGAGATCGTGTTAATGAACTTCATTTGAGTTGATTCCACTTGTATTGGGTCATAAAAAAAATTAAATTTATAATCCTATTTTCATTTGATTTACTTGGGAATTCGATAAGTTATCTTGCTCATGTAGAAAAACAAGGCCTCTTGTAGCAACTCCTGTAGCACTCATGTAACACTCTTGTAGCACGTGTAAACTTGACTATATTTGCTCAAAAATCTTGCTTTTTGTCTCTTAGGCTTGAATCATGACCCCTAAGCTCCAAATCTATGATTAAGTAAGACCAAAAGACCTCTTATGCCTTGCCTCTTCTCCATTGCAATTCACCTCTGCATTTTGGATTAATGGACATATTCATGACTTGAAGAGCATAATACTTTATGAAGCACCTTGTGAACTCTCTTGACAAAATATATCTTGAATGCAATGATTGAAGAATGATTTCATACATATTAAGTTGTGGTCTCCATTTACAACATTTCTATTTCTATTGCATAGAATAGGCTTCCTTTTGAAGTACCATTTACACTCTGCAAATACATTAGTGTTTAAATTTCTGCAAGTAAGATTTGCATTTACATTCATGCAAAGTAGAATAGCCTTTCCTTTCTACAAAAGGAAATAGGATTTCCTCTATGAAAAAATAATTAGGTTTACTTTATTCAAACACAGTGACATTTCCATTTCTGTAATTATTTTAGGCTTGGATTTCATTGCATCAGATCAACGAAAGAAGGACACATTCACTACAAGGAAAAGACCCTCTAGAGGAGGTTATAAAGGAGGTTTTTAGTGTTATAAAATTGGCCAAAATTGTCAAAAAAACATATGCTACCACATCCGTTTTCTGGTAACGGAGGTTTTGGCAGAGCTTTTAACGGAAATTCAACACTAAAAAAATGGCTGGCCGGAGGTTATTACGGATGTTTTTTCATCGGTGCTCTTATCAGGTTTTAACGCACCAGTGTGTATCGGTAGACAACGCATTGGGGCAGTCAAAGGAGAATGCACCGGGTCGTTAAGGAAAACAACAGCACTGGGCCTGGTGTTGGTGATACAACACATGGGGCCGTTCTAATTGGTCTTGGGATTTGAGCGGTGCCCATAGGTCGTATAAGCGCACCGGTGCGTGTATCTTTATGAGGCACTAATGCTCCGTATCATAGAAAGGAACTAAGATTTATAATTATTATCGGTATTCGTGTGGTGCACATGGCATCTACAAATGCACCGGTGCTTATAGATACATAAACGCCCCAGTGCGCAGTATCACACAAACGCACCGATATTTATAACTGGAATCGGTATTAGTGCGGTGCCCATAGAATCATAAATGCACTGGTGCGTATAGACACATAAACACACCAGTTTTCATTTTGTTTTTTATAGAAACATCCACCTCTGATAGTTCAATTATTGTGATTGTTTTAAATTCATTATTCATCAAAAGTCGACACATATATATAATCTTATAAAAATATTTATATGAATTAAATTTTTATTAGTGCATTTGAGAACGACAATGGAGAACGTAATAGAATAAATTAAAACATATTTTATGATTATATATATATATATATATGAATAAGATAGTCTTTATCATACAAAATGGGACAATTATTCGTATCCCTTTGTCTTTCAATTGGGACACTATGTCCATTACATTAAACAAAATGTCTGATTTCACAGACATATTTCAAAAAATAAAACGCCTTGCTTTGATATCCAAATTACATAGTGATCATCATTCAACGCTTGAACTGTTGTCACTGCTAGAGCTACTTCCATGACTTGGGTTATTTTCAAGAATGTTGTGTTCACGACGTTGATTGTTTTCTTCTTCTTCACTTTCCATCTACAAACATAAAAATGAACTGAAATGAGTGTATATACATTGGTGAGAATAATTAAAATTCCAATATTAAATAATATACATCAATGTAAATCGAAAACAAAAATGATGTACCATAGCAACACTTGACTCATAAACTATACACATTCTTTCAAAACCATGTACCATGCCATCTTTTAAAATTTCATCTGTTGGCGTAGTTCCATACTTTGTTTCCTGCAAGTTTTATACCCCATAACAAATCATATATTTAATATAAAAGATGTTTTTGTTCTATTAATTATAGACGGAGCTAATTAAAACAAGATCGATAGATGCTTACAAATTCCACAATTAAATTCTAATATGCCAACATATACTCACAACCCATATTTAACCCAATTTCAATCAATTCGTCTGATGGTTCTTCTTTGTATGTTAGCACTTGTTTGAAAACATTCAATGAAGATTTTTATAAAACAACTTAAAAAATACAAAAATGAAATCTAGTTAAGCTGTTATAAGGAAGTAACAATTACTCACAAACTTAGAGATCAACCATTTTCTTCCTTGTCGCCCTGTTTTATGTGCTGAATGGGTTCCATTTTCTTTTCTTTTCTGCAAGAAAATTCTTGAAAATTAATATTTAATGCTAAAGTGTTTATTTATTGTACCTAATGATCGAAAAATTCAATGATTGCATATTAAATTTGAAGCACGTTGTTGTATTCGTTCCACTAGATCCCTCAAACTTTTGTAAAAGTTTTTCCCCCTTTTGTTAACTTCCAGCACCACTCCATATGAGCCAAGGAGCAATTAATTTTCATTTGCATGTTCTATTTTTTTTCTTTTCTTAGAACAACATTCCTTTTCTGAGTTGTTGGTCCCTGTAGAACATTAAACAGATGTGAATTAGTAGACTGTTTGACACATGTTATCTAATAATTTTAAGTATATTATTAATGATAATTAAAAAAAGAAACTCATATTGGATCAATAGTATTGTTTCATTCACCCGATTCATTTTTTTGCAATTTTTCCATTAAACTTTTACACTCTTCTGGTCGTAGATCAGAAATAATCATATCGAACTTCGTCATTTTGTGGCTCTGCATGATACACAGTAAACAATACATATTAGTTAAAGTTACATATAGTTCAAAAATAATATTTTTTATAAATAATTTACAAAGAACTTGCATTTTTTTCTTTTCTTGATGTGTTAACAATATTTTTGTTACTTGATATCTTGAAAGTCATTTCCTTATCAGTCTGAAACATGTAGCATATCATTCATTAATATATCTATAAATAAATTCTCAACTTTTCAGGTAGAAAATAAATCTCGAGACACCGGTGCACCTTTCATGAAATCCGCATTGCCACTGGTGCGTGGATATATTAACAACGCACTGCAAAACAGTATAATACATCGTACGGTGCGTTCGGTATTATAAACGCACCGCAAAAATAGTGTAATAGACCTAACGGTGCGTGGGGTGTTATAAACACACCACAAAAATGGTGTAATACACCGTACGGTGCTTTCCTAGTTAAAGAGAGCATCGGTGCCCTATTTCAGATTTGGCGCATGGATTTAAAAAAATGTTTTCAATTTTTTACAACACAAAACTTGCACGGTGCGCTGTAATAATACAGAGCACCGATGCAGTGGCGTATGCAGGGCGCACCAATAAAGAAAAATCCATTTTTTCAAAAATTCACACAATGGCCTAATGGATTGGGATCCGACTATGCAAGTCGTCCCGTGGGTTAGACGTCAATCTAAAATGGAAAACCCTAATTCTGAAATCACAGAAACAAGGAGAAGAAAGGGCAAAAACAAAAAAATGAAGGGTTCAGGGTAAAAATGGATAAAACTGTAGGTAAAAATAAAAAACTGCAGAAAAAAAAAGTGAAAAAAAGAATTAAATTTAATTACGAAATGGTTTGAAATTCTATGATAAAGGGCTTGAATCTCCAGAGTTTTGGTTTCTGATTTTCTGAATACTTATGTTCGAACGTATTTCACCATCCACAGTGCCCTCGTGCTCTCTTGCTCCAGGTCTGTCTCCTGCAAAAATATGACTGAATTTTTTTAGCAAAAATAGTGAAATAATGAAAAGTGTTTAGTATTTAAAGAATTATTTTATCAAATTAGATTTTCGAAAATATTTTGCCGCCTATTTTTCAAATTGCCATTTATTTTTAACTTAAACAAAATAGAGTTGTGTTTATTCGTTTCCGGTGTACAGAAATGTGACGCACTAGTGCGTTGTATTAATACAACGCACCGGTGCGTTGTATTAATACGACGCACCAGTGCGTTGTATTAATATGATGCACCGGGGCCTGTTAGGATGATAAGCGCACCATACTTTTTAGAGTTTTTTTTTTATGTAAGATCATAATAAAATAATGATAATCATAAAGTACAAGAATTTATTTTCATTATTTTCTAAACTTTATATATGTAAGATCATAATAAAATAATAATAATTATAAAGTACATGAATTTATTTTCATTATTTTCTAAACTCTATGTTACAAAAATTCGTATTATTCTAGATTTGTTATTTTACAATTATTTGCAAATTTACAAATTTAAATATTTTAATAAAAACATTTCACATTAATACAATTAAAATTTTCACATTAATAAAATTAAAATTTTACAAATTGATATTTTACATACAATTACATTAATTAAAATTACAATTACAGTTACAATTAAAATGACGATTACAATTTTACATTAATTTCACATACATGAATTAGGATTAGAATTACAATTACAATTTTACAAATACTTTACAGATAATTCAATTAAAATTTCAGTTACAAATACAATTACATTTACAATTTTACATAGAATTACAATTACAATTTTACAAATATTTTACATACAATTCAATTAAAATTACAATTACAAATACAATTACAATCATTTCAAAATAAATTAAATATTACAATTACAATTAAAATTTTACATTAATAAATATTTTACATATAATTATACTTAAAATTACAATTAGTACAAATACAATTTTACAATTTTACATAGAATTAAAATTTAAATTACAATTACATTCATGACATAATATTTAATAAATATCATGGTCATTTAATAATATTAAAATAATAAATAAACATCATCACGATCATGATAACCATCGTACAAACATCATATTTGACTAATAAACGCATTTAATTAACATCAAATTAACATTATATATTAACATCATCACAACACAAACATCAAATATACATCTCAATATAATGTCAAATAACTCATGCGCCTATCACATATACACATATATCTGCAAGCTAAACATTAAATGAACATATCTAACATGACTAACAATATGCGCCACATCATGATGATCATCAACATGAAAATTAAGTACAACTGCAACATGAACATAAAATACATGGACCATATATATATATAACTGAATAATGTTAAAAATATACAAATGTAATATAAATGTCATGGATCAGGCGTTTGTGGTAGTATAACAACATCAATAACACTAGTACAAGTGGATGCAACCTGCTCAGTAAAGCTGGGTGCAGCCTCGATAGTCGATGGTCGACTAGCCTGCTCATGATCATGATGATCACTAGTACTGATGGATGCATCCACTGGTGGTAGTACAACATGATCAATATGAGGCGCAGTAGTAATGGAGGCCTGCTCAGTCAATAGTACTGCAGCCTCAGCAGTCGATGGTCCAGCCTGCTCATGATGATCGTGACTAGTACTCATGATGGATGCTGCAGGCTGTTGACTGGACGTGGTTGATGGTCCAGCTTCATCTCCATGATGACTAGTGTCATATGCTGCCAGTGGAGCCTCATACTGATCATCAGGGGCGCGCCGCGAGGTGAATGATCACGAGATGCATCTGAGTCGCTGCTAGCAGACTGTCCATCACGTGTTGCAACTTGACTACGCCTATAGCTATAGACAATCCTCCTCAATTGTGTAACATCTGTCGTAGCTCCTACGACATGCCACATCAGGCCTTACATGTCACGCGGCATGCCTCTCCACATCCGTAACAGTCTATCATAGCCCTATATCTCTGTGTAATGAGTAGACCTGATGCCCGCATCTGAAATCAATCCACAGAGTTGGCTGCCCAACTCCATTCGGTATCTAGTCTCAGGTCGACCATGCCTAGCAAAAGGTGGTACCAGTGCACCATGAGGTGCAGGATTAGCACGTCTCTCTGCTGCGCCACCGGCCTCATCCTCTGGTGCATCAACCATCTCCTGATTGTAATCATTAAGATCGACACCTGGATCATGTGGTGGATTCGGCATCACATCACCATCAAAATAGCCAATGTCTGCAAAATTGATACAAGTACACAACAATAATTAGACAATTTCATTACACAATTTAATAAAAACAAGTTAAAGAACATGTTAGAATAAATATAAATAAAATAGTAATATTACCTCTATCATATGGTGGCTCTTCAGGAGTGAAGAGGATATTGGGACACCCTCGCCAATCTAGTCCATCATAAGGACATGGGACCATAATGAAGGGATACAGCCTGCTAACACTGGCTAGTAAGTCCAACGAATCATGTGATATCCTCGCTGGAAACTTAGTGTCTCCGCTCTTAGGCATCATCTGCCCCCACATGCGCATTTGGGCCTCGAACATCGGCCTACGAGGCTGTCGAACAAAACTACGTCTCATCTCTGGAAACCTATCAAAAAATAAACAAAACAGCTCTGAAGCAAAAGGGAAGTTGACCCTCCCTTGTGCATGAGCACGACATCTATCTAAGGCCATACAAAATTGTCGCAAAAAAATGGCAGACCACCTGACAAGTCATGGTTGTTGTACTAAAGAATCAACGTAATATAAAAGCAAACAACTAATGCATTTCCCGTCACTGGTGTTGTGCGAAATGATCGAAGCGATAATAGAGAGGCACTACACATCCTGTCTACCAAAAGCACCTATACGTAACTGACCTCTAGGTACTTGAAACTCTGAAGGAGACAATACATGTGCTCCAATGTATCTCTGGGAGTAAACTAACTGACTCCCTGCTACACAACCAGCTGGCACATCTGGGAATGAGGGAAAATCCACCCCTCTCCTCGATAGTCCTGTAATAAAATAAATGTCCTCCTCAGTGGGTGTGTACCACTGGTCAGGACCAACCTAAAAAGCCTGTCGTTGGGCATTCCACCTACCGATAAGATGTCTCAAAAGAACACTATGGGCCTTTAGGCTGGAAATAGCCTCCTCATAGAACTTGAGGAGGCCTACCTGCATAAGGATCTCCCGGGTATCTGCAGTAACAGGGCGAGGGCATCCATCTCTCTCCCTCTCTCTCGCCTCCCATTGGCGAATCATGTCATATTGTTCTACTTTTCGTTGTTGTTGTTGCTCTTGTTCTCTCTGAATCATTACCATATTAAATATTTTTTTTTTATTAAAACAGAAATGTATTTATAAATATACATATATAATTTTTTTTGAAAAAAAACAAACATACAAGTCGGTGCTCCATAAAATCAGTCACGCACCGGTGCCGGTGCATCCTAATATTTTAGCGCACCGTCCCCGGGGCCCCTAATGAAACAGACCGCACCAGATTCGGTGCAGATGTCTATTTTTCAAGCACCGTGGACTGTGTATAATTCAGAATAGTGGTGCGCTAACTGAAATATACGCCCTGACACGTATAGTCGTGTCAACACACCGACTTCATGACAATGACATAGTTGACGATGCGGTCTTTTACCCGGCTGCACCGTTGACCCTATCGAAATGCAAAATGCGGTGCACTGACATAAACCGGGGCGGCAAATGAAGTCAACGCACCGCACTGTGATTGTCGGGGTCAACAATGCGCCTGGATAAATGAGCGCACTGCCTTTTTTCTTTTTTATTTTTAGTTTAAAATTATTCGAGGCGCCTTCCGGCACTGCCCTGGAAACGGTGCGGTTACCGTTAGCACCGGTAGCGGTGCTACCTATAAATTTTACAGGTATCACCGCTATCCGGTGTGAGCCGAACAGCTTGAGTGCACTGCGCGACAAATTTTTTTTTTCTTTTTTAATGGTTATTTTTAAGTTTATTTCAGTTTCTAATCCGCTAAAAGGCTTAATTGTAGAAAAACTAGAAAAATACCTGTACATTTCGCCGTTGAGGAGGCATATTGGCTGTAAAATTTGGAAAATAAAATTTGCCCACTGTTTTTCAAAATGCAAGCTGGAGATTGGTGGCCAATGTAGAGTAGAAATGTGTGCAATGGGTGCAATGAGAGAACCGATGTCAGGGCGGCTCAGAAATAAGGAAATAGCGCTAGGGCTTGAGAGCTTTGGAGCACTGAGGAAAGTGAATAATGAAGTTTTTTGGCCGTAATTTTTTTTTAATTAACCCTGTTTCGGTGCGCGGGGTTTTATAAGCGTACTGGTGCGGTTAAATAAAACCACACCTGCATTGGGCGGTATCAATTTTGGCGTGTTGTTTATAACGTGCCGGGGAATTTCCCTAACCACACACCAAGATGTTTCAGTTTCTGCGCGAAAATTTGATGATGCATCGGGGCGGCGTAATGGTAAACCACCGGTGCGTAATAGTCGCAAAGCACCGGTTTTTTGGCCTTAATTTTTTTTTATATATAATGTTATTCCAGTGCGTGCGGTTTCTGGCGCACTGGTGCTCTTAGAGAAGAACGCACCAGCTCGTTTTTGTTTTGGCACGGTGTTTTATGATGCACTAGTGCGGAATAGTATTGACGCCCCGGTGCATTATAGTAATTGGACGCCCCGACAATGTGTGTACTTCGCGCATGTTGTTCGGTGTGCCAATGTTCGGTGCGCACCGGTGCATTCTATGGTATCGTGCGCACCGGTAATTGATAGGTCAAGAGCACTGGAAAACTGAAAAATCCAGGTTTTTTGTCATAAATATTTCTTTAATTTAACCCTTTACTGGTGCGCGTTGTTTATAGGTGCACCGGTACTATTTTCTACAAACGCACCAGTTGGTTTGTGTTTTGGCACATTTTTTATGATGCATCGATGCGGTTTCTGTCTACTGCACTGGGTGGTTTCGTTGTTGGCATTGTGTTTTATAATGCACTGGCGTGGACAAGTTGTGAGGCACCGGTGCTCTATTATATTATGACGCGTCATGCGGGTGTGTACGGAGTGCACGGTGTCCGGTGTGCCAATGATTTTGTCCGCACCAGTGCTTTCTTTTTTTGAGAGCACCGAGGCTAGTTTTAACGATAAGAGCACCGATAGGAAAACATCCGCAAAACCCTCTGCCCACCAACTTCCTCTAGTAACCTCCACTAGAAACAGATGTATGGGGTATTTTTCTTTGTGGTTCCTCAAAAACGTTTGCTAGAGGATCTTTTCCTTGTAGTGATTTCATGTTGCACATATAATGTCGACACCTCTTAAGTTTGTACGAACCTCGAGTTAATGATTTAAATTGGTAGGATTTCCAATATTATTGTTGCAATACTAGGGCTCATAAGTATTCTAATTTTGTGTTATTCCACTTTTACATTTGAATTTTTTTAATTTTTTAGCTAAGCATCATTACTTGTCAAATTGGATTTTAGGTACTACATCTTACAACCATTTGTTTGTTTGGATCCATTTTGGATCACACCTCCCTATTGAGAAGCTTTTCAATCTCCAAAATATTAAAGGAAACTAATTTCTATCAATGTGCTTATGCTTTTTGGTCTAGAACATGACAACGACTTTGGTTCCCAGTTACAATGTTGACTCTAGCTCCAACTCTGGCTCATGGTTATGGATAATGGATTTGGTATTGGGTATGAATATAACTCTGGTTGCATGCTCACTTTCTCTTGCAATGGAGAAGTATGCTAACTAACTCTTGGCTCTAAGCATCCACAAATATGAACTCTATAACCAACATTCATTCCCATCTCCATGTGACTTAGATATGGTCTAGATTGATAGTTAATGAACCAAGTCAAATTATATTTTGAGTTTAGTATGACCCCAACACACTATGTCATCACATAAAAATTCCACAAGGGAAGTGTGGCATGCTATCTCTATTCAAATTAGTTTCTGTTAAACACCATGTTGAAGCACACACATGGTGTATGAGGAGAATAACACACACACACAAGAGGAAACTCAACACAATGAAAGATAAGCATGTAGCTCATATTTTCCATTATACAAAGATGTACATTTATAGTACAATGGTGTGACTCTTGGTTTCATATTCCAAGGTCACTTGGACTCCATTGTGACTTTTTGCATTCGACACCTACCCATGTAGGATTAGGTGTTTCAACATCCCCCCTTAATCCGAAGGGGTATGTGTGAGTCCAAGAAAAGAGTTGTAATACAAATATGCAAAGTATACATGGCAGCACTTGGGCTGAATCAACTCTCTAAAATGTTGGAAAAAAAGAGGTGGTTTTAGGATGACCACAAACACTGGAACGCAAAACTTGTTGCAATTCCCGGAACTCTTCCGAAACTGGCAAGAAGCTGAAGGCTTCTGCTAGAGGAATTGTCCCTCATAAAAAAGGGAGACCTTCGACCTAAAAGAAGGGAGGTCTACTACCTGTGGTGGTTTTAGGTTGTCCACCAACCAAAGATGATGGTTTTGGGTTATCCACCAACCGAAAATGATGGTTTTAGGTTATCCACCAACCAAAGATGATGGTTTTAGGTTATCCACCAACCGAAAATGATGGTTTTAGGTTATCCACCAACCGAAGGTATGCTCATGGGCATCCGTGTCTCTAGCTACATCTCTGAATCCGGAATGACGAATTGTGGCTCAAGCTCGCTTGAACTGCTGGCTACAACTCTGAACATGGAATGAGAGATTGTGGCTCAGGCTCGCTTGATCTGTCGTCGAAGCTTGTACATGACCACCATTTTCCCCCCTGTCAGGGACAAGGTGAGATGATGGCGAAAACTCAACTGCAAGTTTGCTCAATATTCGTGAACAAGTTCTAACATGTGTCGTAAACATCTTCTTGGCTGCTGATGCCCATTGACAAGAAGCGATCCATCCAAGATGAATCTTTGTTCTTGCAGGAGGCTTGTTTCTGAAGCATCTGTCTGAAGAATGGGTGTGCCGACCACAGTGCTTGCATGGATGAAGATCAAAACAGTGATCTTTCATATGGCCAACTCGATCACAGTGTTGGCATTTCACAATCTGTTGTTGTCGTGGAAGCGGAACAGGATCTGGAACAGCTGCAGGTGAACTGTCATACAGGAATCCGGCACTCTGAAATCTGATGGGCTTTGTGTAGTCTGGAATATAAAAGGTCACATCCTTGTCATATCCAAGACCAGTTCAGTGCTTGTTGTGGACAAGCTCTTTCCAAGGTCTGATGATGGGCTTAGGAAGTACAGGTTGAGCTGCTGCATCTGCATGTACATCTGCTCTAGTGCAAGGAACTGAATGAGGATCAACTGCAACTTTATCTTCTTTCTTCTGATGAGAGTCCTTCACAATCTTCTGAACAGAAACAGGTTCAGAATGGTGACTCTTTTGCTGAAGTTCATCTTGTTGGAGCTGGGATTCCAACTGCAAAAACTCAATCTTTTCTTGTGCATCTTGTAAACAAATCTGAATATTACAAAGAGCATTCTTGTTCATTTTTATCATATCATCAACATTGGAATGAATGAGGCTATTCAACAACACTAATGCCTCATTGATTTTGGCCATTTTCAACAACTTAGGCTCAAAACAAATGAAAGGGTGTCGGCTTCAACCGAAAATGCACCCGTTTACAATGTGATGCAACAAAAATACAAATGGCTCAAAAAAATTCTCAAAGTACAAAATCTGCTCCTCAAATGATGGAGGGCAATCAACAATGACTTACATCAACACCTTTCCATGACACCAAAGGTGCCCACCTTCTTCAAAACCTTCAAAACAACTACGGTTTTCTTCACGCTTTCAACACCATCACAGAAGGTTTTATTTCATCCTCCAACTCCTGCTTCACAACAAAATAATACAAGTACTCTCTTTCCAGTAACTTGCATGCAACGGATCTTTAGAAACGAAACGATATCAAATTCAACAGTGTCTATACTACACTTCACTAAATATTCTTGTACTTGATCAATTCGATAACTTAATGTCGATGGATGATATTTTATGTTCCAGTCTATAATACACTACGAGACCTTCAAAAGGAAGTTATGGCAATAAGAGACTTGAATGTACATACCACAACCTTAAAAAATATCCTCCATTCACCATCACTGTCAAGCATATTTTGTCATGCGCAACAATCCAAAAACTCGTAAATTCAATGCACTTTGCATACCATGAATCCAACGTACGTACTAGGTTTTGAACGCAGAGATTCAACATCGCAGACTATTGTTTGAACATTGCATTTCGGACTGTGTTACCAAGATTTAAACTTGGTGTTTCAAAAAATATGAGAAAATAATTGAGCAGATGAACCGAGCAGATTGATTGGGTTTCGATCTTGTGACATTTCAGTTCGATGAGCTTATTATGGGGATGCTTGAATCACGAATCAGGTAGTTGCTCCATAAACGAATTTGCAGGAGGAACCCTACGTCGGATGTAGAGCCAGAAGCAAAGATAAATGCAGAGGATGATTTCACAAAGAAGATCTGGAAGTTTTTACAAGAGTTGAATGGAATTCGAATGAACCCCACACACTTCCAGCAGTGATATATGGAACCGAGCGTAGCACAGAGCCACGAACAATCACACTGGAGCTACGATTCAGAAGCCCAACATATAACTGGAGACAGCTATATCGTCAAGCTTGACACATCGCTAAACCATGATTTGGATAGGCAGTTTGGAGAGCCACGAATGGTGGTTACAGGCCACAACACTTTCGCTTCAATAGAGCTGACAATGCACAGGCTGAGGATGGCTGTGCCAATGGGAGTGGTATGCATATGGAGCGGGAGTTTTATGGCATAGCACGGAGGAACGCTTCATGGCCTACCAGGCCTCAATCTCAACTCATATATAAATGATGCTAGAGCAACTTGCATATATAAACCAACTGTATATAGACCAAATCACATATGTATAAGCCAATTCGTAGATAATCCAACTAGTATAAAAACCAAGTTGCTGGAGCAATTCTGATATAAACTCCAGTAGCAGAAACTCTTGCAGGGAGAATGCAACATTCAACGCATGATAAACGGAAGTTCAACCATCTCCTCTCAATATAACAACTCTATTATATCAGCAACCACACGACTCTATAATTGTTATATATAAACCAACAACCAACTCAACGTCAAACACCTTGGCTCGCTCTATCTTAAACAATGTGGCACTCTTTACACAGACACATGCTTGCACAGAACAAGTGTTCAAGAATGAAAAATGATTAAGGAGAGCTGGAAACCCGTGCTGCGCCGTTGAGAGGGAAATGAATAGAAAATGAAAACAATAGTAGCATAGGCATCTGTCAGATAGGAGTTACAGTTCAGGGTTTAGACCAGATAGTCGAGCTAGCGGAAGTCTGGGAGGATTCCAGGAGGGCAGAGTGCACAATAGTGGACAAGGTGTGTGGGAGGTATCGCTCCGGGAGGCCAACCGACAGTGGTATGGCTCGCTACACAGTCTCCACACCGGTTTTCAAACACGCCAACGCAGAACTGACAGTCATACGTTATATGTGGGAGTTACAAGGCAGAGTTACAAGGCAGACTGCAGAAATGACGATTACAGAAATGGCAGAATGTTACCCAGAATCAGAGAGCACAGGAATAAATTCTGACGCGCAAAGCAACAGAGTTTCTTCATAAGGAATAAATTCTGACAAGCGTTTATATTAATAGTGCACTATATCAGGAATCAAATTAAGGATGTGCAAAGCCGTTTATGATAGACAGCAACAAGAGAATTTGATGCAAACGTAGAAGAATAATTTTCTGACAAATTAACACATAAACTCACAATGGTATCGAAGCCAATTATAATCACACCATTTTATGCAGCATCTTGCTCCGATCGTCACACTAATTCAACCTGTGGCTCTCACTCAAATTGGAGCAGGGCCAGCAATCTCCCGCTCTGATACCATGTTAAACACCATGTTGAAGCACACACATGGTGTATGAGGAGAATAACACACACACACATGGTGTATGAGGAGAATAACACACACACACAAGAGGAAACTCAACACAATGAAAGATAAGCGTGTAGCTCATATTTTCCATTATACAAAGATGCACATTTATAGTACAATGGTGTGACTCTTGGTTTCATATTCCAAGGTCACTTGGACTCCATTGTGAATTTTCATGTTCCACACCTACCCATGTAGGATTAGGTGTTCCAACAGTTTCTTCCCAACATAAGAATAAATTTTGGGTGCCCACATGCTTACAAGAATGCCATGGAGTTCTCAAGAACTCCCCCAAGGTTTTTGACCACTATGCACCAATCTCCAGCACATCTTCAAGAATGGGTTCTTCTGATGCCATATTTAAAACATCAATTGGATTATGGATTATCTCAACATAAACCTATTTTCCATCTTGTTGGTGTCATTGATCTCTTATGTTGTTATATATCCTTGTATAACTTACTCCTTAGACTATAGATGAATATAGTTCTCCCTTTTCTTCAGCCTCCACTCTCCACATTCTTCTCTTGGCTATGTGGTTTTTGGGCTGAAGATCTATATGAAGTCACCAAAAATTTAATTCCTAATATCCACTCAACTTGCAACAATGGAAAAAATTCTTGGTGTTGTTGTATGAACTAATTAAAAATATATTTTTCTCTTATGCCTTTGAGTTTTTTGTTGGATAGAGGAAGCCTTCTTTCCATTCTTCCTCTAGAAGAAATGTGGCTTGTGGTACTTGGCTTGATTCTCATATTAATATGACAAACAATGGCCTTTTCTTCCCACAACAATAAAAAACAAGGATGCCTTACTTGATGCATACCCATGGTTCTTATTAATCTGGTTGATCTGCTTGTTGTTTCTAAGTGATGGTGCAAAAATATGTCTTCAAGCTCTTCTCATCACTTCCCTCCAATCCACCACCAAAAAATTAAGGTGGTAGTGGGTTTCCACATTTACTTTCTACTAATTTTAGTTCTAATGAGCATGCTAAATTTTTCATTTATTTCATGTTTATAAAATTGGTCTTCATGGTCATGGGATTTCCCCCTTTTCCATCAAAACTCGGGCCTTCATGCTTGACCCTCAATGCATCTATAAGGGGACTTGTTGTTGGGGGTGGAGCTTGATTATATTCCTGATTCAGGGGATTTTTTTTTAGTTGTGGTTGGATTCTATTCCTTGAAGAGGGGGGTGGATCGGGCTCTCCCCCCCCCTCCCCCCCAACTAGTGTTGTTGTCCCCCCTGGCGGGGGTTTTGGGGGCAATGCCCCTGAAAAATAATTTTTGTAAAATATTATAATTTCATAGTCAATTTGGGCCATTCATTAGGTGGAAGATATGATGGTAGAAGTTGTGTTGATTTAGGGTTTTTTCCCTAGAAGGAAACCCTTGATTTATATGAGATAATTGTATTTTGGTCATGTATTATTCCGTGAGACAGAAAAAGAGAGGTGATTGTGTGAGAGCGAAGATGACATTACAACATATTTGTTGTAAATTGTATCCCTTCATTTTGTTGGATAAATGACCGATTGTTTCTTCGTGAACGTACCCCAAATTGGGTGAACCACAAATATCTGTGTCTCTCTTGTTTTATGATTTTCTGTGTTTGTGTTTCTGCAATATTTTATGTGTTCCATTTCTCTATTATTTAATTTTTAACACTTGGGATGCCTTATATTCTCTTACCTAGCCCTTGTCCATCGTAGCCAAATTTCCTTAATAATTTGGAACCATTTTTTCTCACATGCTTTTCAAAATCACCTAAGTGCTCTTGAGAAAGGTTTACGGAAAATGAACGTTCTAGAGTTATCTTGGTCATGGTGTTGGCTTTAGTAGTGGTAATGGAAAGTGGCCTTGATTCATGATGTTTTTGGATAGTTTCTTAGAGCTTTACCAAGACCTCCTCCTTCTATTACAACTCTTGTTGCAATTGAGTTTTCATTTGAGTGAGCCCATCCTCCTGTAAAATCCTTTTGGTTGACCTTCTCTTGCAAGTATACAAGCTATATTCTATTATTGTCTACTTTTTCAATAACCATAGTGAGGGAGCCTTGGATTTCATCAAATCACTTCATAGTAATGGTAGTGGTCTTGTCGAATTCTCAAGGTTCTTCTCCATCTCTCTCATCCGTTGGTTAAACTTCTAGACATATTCTTTTGAGTATTATTTATCTTTTCGAAGCTGGGAATTAATGGTCCTTAAGTCTTCCAACCTTTCCCCTTTTTTTTTACCCATGTTGAGTATGCATTATGTCTAAAGTTATAACACTTGTGTCATGGTCAAGGATTCAATTTTTCTAATACTAATATGATCCATAAATGAGGGAATTATAACCCACTCACTTCACCAATGTGGATACTATGCGAACAATTATTTATTAACTTTGTGTCTATATTTTTTTATGGTTGTAAAGCTTGTAATATGCCAACTAATTGTCCAATGTTTTCTAGTGTAAAATGCATACAACAAATGGTTAGCAATACAATGATAATCATATCTCTAACTCTATATTCAAGTTATTTTTTATGTAAGGGGTTACCTTGTTGGTTACTTGCTCATAGTGGCCAATAACTCTACTTTATCTTCAGGTCTAGTTCATGACTTCATTGGGAACTATCAAGAAGTGCCTATTGTTATTATGCCAACAATCGAGAAATGTATATTGCTAATACATTAATTGTCAAGAAATTCCTATTGCGAATACTCCACCTTTTAATAAATTCCCATTAGTAATATGCAACTCATGGTCAATTTCTAAACGAATTAATTCCTTGCACATTGTCTTATATCATTAGTTGTAGCCACTTTGTGTACACTAGTTAAAATTGAAATTATAGATGATCCAAATGAAGTATGTTCATATGGCTAGCTACAACATCATAATTTACGCGAGGGAAGAAACTTGTAATAAACATAGATACAATGGAATTTACTTCAATAATTAATATTAAATGAATGAGGTATGAGTACAATCTAGAACATTGATTTGGTATTTACAATAATTGAGATTGAGAGAGAAATGTTAAGCGCTGTGTGATTTGGGATCTTTGATTTATCGAAATTATCCAAGATCTTTTCATTTGTTGATGTTACTAGAATTGCATGAAAGATCATGTAAAAACCATTTATGAAAATACTTCAAGAAGAGGCAACATAATGGAGATCATAAAGACAATGCACACAATGTTTGATAACGAAATTCTTCCAATGTGGACTACGTCTCTAGGCCCTACTTTAATTATGGGGAGGTCGCTTCATTCATCTCATCAAAAGAAAGGAAAGTACATGGAAAAATACATCATTATACCTCCTATACTGAGAGTGACTTGAAATTTTACCGCTCAAATGACAACAATCACAACACCAAAATGTTTGTCTTGTCCTCCTAAGACTTTTGACAATAAATATGACCGACTTCTGAAAGTCACATTGTTGTTTAAAACTTCATGCCCAAAAATTAATGATAATGGTTGGTTTCTGCCATCACTCCTGAATTCGATTGCCCAAATGAAAAAACTGATTGCACCATTGCGATCCTTGAAAATTTATGGTTAAAATGAGCATAAACCCGACTCCATTTTGACATTGTCAATTTTTTCCCCATAGGGAATCTTCAAGATTCTTCACTGCATCTAAAAATAATATTCTTGAGAATATTCCACAAATGTTCTCTTAGAATATTCCCTAATATATGATTTTGGAACATTCTTATAATCTTCTTAAGATTCGTGCATGCATTAGCCTACGTGTGCCCTCCTCTATCATGCATTCTCCATAGTACCTGTTGTGGCTCATTTGCAATATGCTTTATTTTTAATTTTCAAAAATACAAAAAAATAGAAAATTATCAAAAGATATGTTAAAGTATTAAGTTTCATATACTTTAGCATAAAAATGTATCTGCTCATTATATTAAATCTTAAAGTTTAAATACTTTAAAGTCTTTATAGAAGCGGGTCCCAGCTCAAAGACTAAATATCAAGCATTTTATGGAGCGGGATTCAATGATTTATCAAACAGTGAGTAAAAGGCTCAACCTATGGGCACTTCCAGTGCGTGGGTTAACACGGAGGGTGCCTCCGCAGTTGACCTTGTTGACTGCGGGGGTAATCCAAATGAACATTCGAGATTCACTGTGGGGGCATAAGCCAAATGAGTTCTCTGTACCTCGAGGCATCCCACAGTGAAGTATGCGGCCAAGTTGGTGACAGTTGTAGTCCACGTCGGGTTTTCTTAATGGTATTTTGGCGCATCTTATCAGCATTTAATTTTAAAGCCTCCGCCACCCATTTAAGGAGGATTCTCATTTTTCTGAAGTTATTATTGTTAGTTTATGTTTGAAGTTTGTTTGCACTGTGTCTTTCTCACTTATTTGTCACCCTGTTAATTTTCTGATATCCTAAGTTGAATTATGGCTAAATGCTCATCCCTGTCAGGTTCTTCAAGTCACATCCCTCTCATGGACACCAAGAGGGATATCCAGGACACAGATTGTTCCCTTGACCACCTTTATTTTTATCAGCAGGTCCTCCTAAATGATAAAAGTTCTCCAATTTACACCGCCATGGCTAAAATTGGTGTGTTGTCTGCATGTATCCCAAGAACTCACCTTTTTCCCGAATTTGCGTATTGGCTAGTGTCTGTTATGTACCTTGGGAAATGTTTCGTAATTAATTTTCAAGGGGAAAATTTTCTACAAGTCTCAGCCCAATTAATTCGTCAAGCTCTGTGTTACCCTAAGTCAGAGTCGTATGTCCAATTCACTAATGATTCCTTGATAGCACATTATGACAGTCTTGCAGTTTAGGAGTTTAACCAGTTCATTCATTCTCTAAAGCCAAATACACAACAGTTTGCACCTGACAGTAAAGAATTCCCCATGGAGGTTTTTGATATAGAATTCAGAACAGTGTTGAGCTACATTGCAAATATTTTGGGAAAGGATGATGACAGTACAGTGGACTAGTCAGTTCTGGGAGTGTTCACCATGATGATGAAGCCAGGAGTGGTGCTGGATATTCCATATTATTGGCAAGAAGTTGTTAACTCTCAGCTCATGAGCTTATCATTGACGGGTTCATTCAGGTTTCCCTCTCTTATTATTTACCTAATTTTATATCAAAATGTAGAAGAATTCATGCATCTGGGGTTAAACATTATGGATGTGAATAAGAAAAGACAATCAGTAGTATTTTGGACAGACATAGTGAGAAAAGAACAAAATGAGGGTGGTTTGTTTGATTTTGCTGGTCATTTTACGTCTACTGCATATAAATTTTTGAATGGAATTTATCCCCCCTGCTTTCTGCCCAAAGCTCAAGAGTTCTTGCATATGGGGACAAATTGTAAGTTTGGTGATTGGTTTTTCTTTGAAGATTATTCTGAAATTAGACTTTATGGAGCTAGTGTAGAACCTTATAGGCTTCTTGTATTTGTGCCTATGAGATTATTCGCTTTGGAGTTCATTAGGTAAAGTTTAAATGTTGGCCAAATACACTTTGTGCCTATGAAGAAAGGTCATATGTTCAAATTTCCAATGACTGTGGGTCCCTTTATAGTTAATATGAGACAAGAAATTGATGAAGCCACTAAGATGTTAGATGAAATGCACCTATTGTTAGGAGAGAAGTGGTCTTATGACCCTCACAGTGTCATTTCTAATAGGAGAATTGAAAATGGATATTCATCATTCATTCATGAGAGTAGACCGGATCTAGAAAAAGTGGCAAGTAAAGGTGTTGTAGGTTCAGTAAGCTCAAATGTTCAGACTCCTGTCATATCAGAGAAGTCAAATAAGAGAGGTAAAGAGGCAGTAATTGATTATGAGGATGAAGAACAGAGGACTGAGATGAGAACAAAGTTTAATGAATATTTTGTAGATGCTCAACCTGGTTTCTCATTACAATTGAGAGATGAACAAAATGTCCTTGCTTCACCCAGGAGACATGAAAGCACTCAGGAACAAGTGCCCCTAATTAAACAAATGTTTGCCCAGATTGCAGAGAGAAATCAGAAGATGAAAGCAAGCATGGAGGCTCAAGCTTAGTACCAGATAGCCCCAAATCAAACGAGACTTCTAACTGTAATATATATTGAAAAAGATCAATTCAAGATTACCCCTTCACATCCCTCTAATATGTCTATTGGTTCATCTAATAATTTTAATACTGTGAATTTGACTGTAGATGTGAAGAAAATTCCATTGCTTGACAAAGTAAATCTACACATGCAAACAGGTCAACTGATTGTGAATGACCTAACCAAAACTAATGCAATGGCACTGAAGGCTGAAAATATGCTTGGAAAAGTGATCAAGCAGTTGAAGTTAGAGAAAGCCAATTCCAGGGCTTTGACAATCCAGAACGAAGAGCTCAAAAAGATCATAGTGAACATTGGAGTAGATCCCAATGATAGGTCTGTTGTATAGAAGCTTCTGCAAAGTGCTGAATTGGAAATATTTGTACTGAAGAAAAAATTGAAATTGCCTACAAGATAACACCCCATGGCAGCAGAGGTTTCCGAAGTGGAAAATGAGAAAGAAAAAATTCTTCAGCAGCTCTTGCAAAAGGAAGAAGAAATCACTAAATTAAAGAAAACTACACTGTCATTGCAAAACCATATCAAATCTCATACTTGTACTTTTTTTTTTTCCATCAGGTAATGAAGATCCATTAGCACAAATTTCTCAATTAACCACTGAATTGCAGATGGCAGAGAGAGATCGGAAAAAGGCACAAGCTGATTTAGAAACTGCAGCAAAGATCGTTCAAGTCACAGAGGGTGAAGTCAATAAATACAAAATATACTGCCAGAATGCTAATGCTGAAATTAAAAATCTCAAAGAAAAATTGAAAGGAAAAATATATTTAATACAGGCTAAGGATATCATCTGGAATGATATCATTGCAGAAATGAAAGCAATTTGGGGTTTTCTGACTGTGGTTGCAGAGGAAAGAAGTATTATCAGGGATTTTGAAGAACAGGTCATGATAGATAAGCAAAAGACAATTAATAGGGCCATTTGGGAAAGAAAATTCATTGATTTCATTGATTCCAAAATAGATCAAGAGTTGGAAGAAAAATAAATTAAAGACAGGATTTTATATGCAGTGGAAATCAATAAGATGATTGTCAAGAATGATTACAGGAAGTCCACATAAAATAAGTTGATTGAGCTTAAGGAAGCAGTGAGCCAGTTTGATAAGTTATTTGACAAAATAGCAAGAGCAGGTTTGCCATGATGTTGGGGTCTTGGAGGTAGTCTTTTGTCATGGGATTCTTATTAACCCTTATTGGTGCTAGCGAAAAGTAAGGTAGACAATACTCATGAAAAGACTTAGGTTCTTAAAGGAGCAACAGTGATCAATTTCCTTCAAAGACATTTTTAGCTGTTGTGGTTAGTGAAAACTTTATTTGCAGAAAGGCCATCTTTCAACAGAATCACTACTTTCAGATTGGAATATCACAAGCTGATACATTCACCCAAGACAAACATCGAGATATGGAAGAAATTCAGAGCTTGGATGGAAGATTTACCAAAGGACCCCTTGACTTCAAAGAAGGACAAACCAGCCAGTCAAGGAAGTGTAGCATCACCATCATCAATTCACATTCAACATATAGATTAGGATTTTAATTTCATGTTATTTTACTCTTTTAAAGAGAATGTAATTGTAATAAGACATTTTGAGGACATGTAATAGATAGTTGACAAAGTCCTAAGTAGTTGAAGTAGTTAGGATCAGTTATAGCAGTTACAAACTGCTTTCTATTGTATTTAATGAGATAGACAAGAAAGAAAAAGATTCCAAGTTTTGGACCTTCATACTGCAATTTTTGTACTCATATTTCAAATGATTAATGAATGAAAAGCAAGTTTTGGCATTTGTTGATGTTGATATGTCTTCAAGTTTACATTGTGTGTTTTATATCTCTGAATGAAATGAAGTAATGAAGTTGCATGTCTCTTTTTACTTGTGTGAATAAGAATTAAAACCCTTAATAGGCACTCCTTCATTTTAACTGTTCCTTTTCCTATAATTCTTCTGGAGTTTGAGGTGATATATTATGTACAACAACATATCAGTTTGGGCTTATTTCTTTCATGTTCTTCTGATCATTCCATTCTATATCAATAGATAATAGCATTGTGGGACATTCATTGTATTTGATATTTGAGGGTTTAATGATAAATATTTGAGGTTGGTTAAACAAAGACCAACATTTCTGTGACATAATTATATAAATGTCTTAAGCATTGATTCCTTATCACAGCTAAGGGATTGTCTCTTAAGGTACAACAATACCCTTTGAACCATTTGAATGCCATTTTATAACAAAGTGTGAGGTTGAATACGACAATGTGTAGTTGGCATAGTCATATTGAGTTACTTCTTTTTGGGGAGGGCTTGGGTTCAAACCCATGGACTCCAAATTTTCCTTTAATATGGTTTTAAAGCCCAATTTTGGTTTCAATATAGTTTTCAAACCATTTAATAAATGTAAATGTATGTCCACATTGTAATGACTCCCCAAACCATGCGAATAAGACAAAAAATGGAGATTGCACCATCCCAAGGCCACTTAAGCCTAATTTGAGGTGCCATGTGGCACCATGTGATTGGGCCATGTGGTAGGCCCTCATTGGTCGACATCATATGCCATCTCTGCCGCCTACTTACCAGGTGTCGACTTGTGGTGTTGCCTCGTCACCTGCTTGTGAGTTCACTTGGTTTGCTGATTAGACTACGACATCATCTTTGTCGGTCCCACCGGGTCTACTAATTTTGCTTCCACGTGGAAGCCTATGTGAGTGCCACGTGGCACCCTAAGTTGACTTTGAATTTTTCCTAATTTGACCAAAAATTTGATTGGCCATAAATTTACATACAACATCAGATTGAAGTGTCATTTGTATTGTTTGAAAGCTTACAAAGAGCTCTTCGATTGGACCTAGTTTCACTATAATCCAAGGAATTTTATTTTTAGGCTATTAGGGATCCACCTGGATCACTCCTCCCAACTAAAATACTTTTACTCCTCCAAAAGTATAAACAATACTATAATCTTGATCTGCATAACAAATGTCTCTGGAAGGCCACACTTTCTTCTCCTTCACCTTTTTACTTGGGAGCCTAAAGTGATGAAGTTGACACTTGTATCAATATGCAAATCTATAGCTACCAATACATGTCACTTGAAAGATCCCAAACAAGACGATACTTACGAAGAGTTTGTGACACACTCATGGTTAAGTTTCAACAAAAACCGTACCCCACGTTGTCCAACTAAAAGGCAAAAATATCATTCTGTTGCATTCATAAGTGATGTTATACACCTCATCACTTTTAAAAACATTTTCACAGCATGTGATTTACAATGATGGTCACGCTCAACTACTTAAAAATACTACCCATTTCTTACCCAACCAAATTAATTGGATTTCTTTTTGTAGCTAGTTTCCTTGTTGAATTGCTTCATCGATTGGTTCCTTCACAGATGCTTTCATATGCTCCCTATCCTTCTTTGGTCATAGATCTGGATAGAGCTTCCAACATGTGGATCTTTGATGTCCACCCTTGTTTGAAATTGCTACAGATGCTTTCATATGCTCCCTATCCTTCTTTGGTCATAGATCTGGATAGAGCTTCCAACATGTGGATCTTTGATGTCCACCCTTGTTTGAAATTGCTACAATGGTTCTTCCTCTTCTAGAATTTCTTGACCTTATTCATTGAATGGCTTTCAGTGGTGCGACTCTGGTGAGGAGAGCTTTCCTTAGCTCTTTCTTTGAAATTCTCACTATCACTGGAATGTGGTGATGTGCTCTCAACATCTTTCACTGTCTTAGACTTGTTGCTTGAAGACTCTCTTGTCTCTTCCTTTCTGACATAGCCCAATCCTGCATATCGAGATAATTCCACCACTTGGATGGGATTCACAATTCCTTGGAAATTAACTCTTAGGACCTTACCTTCATATCTTATCTTATTCATTAGCTTTGAACCAATGCTCATAGTGTGCTTTTCAAATGCACTAAAATCATCATCAGAATGAGAACATGAAACTAAATAATCATTGACATGGTTTGCCTCAGTTGCCAATTCTGAAGCTATTGATGATGGCTCTGTTAAGTCTTCACTACACTTCAACTTTTCCAAGGCCTCTTCTATGGATTATAATTGAAGTTGCAATCTCTGCTTCTCCTCTTATGCTTCTTGTAATAGTATGCTCAACTCAACATTCTCTGCTTGAATTCTTTGGTTTATCTTCTCATTTGAATGCTGAGAATAAGTTGAAGAAGAAGAACATCCACTTGAAGATGGAGATGGATATTCTCCTTCATTTTCCAAAGCATCATACTCTTCTCTCTCTTTCTTCTCCTTTTCCATCTTTGCCAATCTCTTCTCATGATCTGCAAAGAATATATCTACCATGTCTTCCATCCTGTAGAAGGCTTGATGAAAAGCGTTGTCCTTCTCCATTTTCCTTCTTAGTGTTGCATGTACAATCTTTGGTTATCATTCACACTCGCAATTCACATCAACAAGAAGATCGCTCTGATGCCAAACTTGATTCGGGATATCTAATTTAATAGAATTATCCAAGATATTTTCTTCAATTGTTGTTACCAGAATTGCTTGAAAGAGAATGTAAAAACCATGTATGGAAACACATAAAGAAGGACAACATAATGGATATCATCAAGACAATACACACAATGTTTGATAACAGAGTTTGTCCAGTGTGGACTACGTTTTTCGGGCCCTACTTCAATAGTGGGGAGGTTGCTTCATTCATCTCATCAAAAGAAAGGAAAATACATGAAAAAATACATAATTATACCTCCAATCTTATTAGTGACTTGAAATTCAACTGCTTAAATGACAACAATCATAGCACCAACATGTCTGTATCGTCCTCTTGAGACTTTTGATTGTAAACACAACCCACTTTTGAAAGCCACATTGCTGTCTTGAACTTCATGCCCAACAATTAATGATGAAGGTGAGTTTCTGCCATGACCTTTAAATTCTGCTGCCCATGTGCAAAAACTAACTGCACTATTGTGATCCTTGCGAAATCTTGGTTAAAATGAGTTTAAACCCGACCTGATTCTAACACTATCAATTCTAGCCCCACAAGGAATCTTCAAGATTCCCTGCAACATTTAAAAAGAATATTCCTAAGAATATTCTAAAGAATATTCTAAAAATTATTCCTAAGAATATTTTAAAGAACATTCTCTAAACATATTCTATAATATATGCTTTGGGAATATTCCTAGAATCTTCTCAAGATTCGTGCCTACATTAGCCTCTGTTCTCCCTCCTCTCTCATGCATTCTCCATTGTTCCCTTTGAACCATTTGAAAGAAATTTTATAACAAAGTGTGAGGGTGAATAAGATAAAGTGTGTGGTTGGCATAATCATATTGAGTTGCTTGTTGGTGGGGAGGTTTTGGGTTCAAAACCTATGGACCCCCATTTTTTCTTTAATATGGATTTAAAGCCCAATTTTGGTTTTAATATAGTTTTCAAACCATATAATATATGGTAAATGTATGTCCACATTATAACGACTCCCCAAACCATATGAATAAGAAAAAAAATGGAACTTACACCATCCCAAGGCCACTTGGGCCTAATTTGAGATGCCATGTGGCACTATGTGATTGGTCCATTTAGAAGATCCTCATTGGTCCACATCGTATGCCACCTACTTGCCATGTGTTGACTTGTGGTGTTGCCACTTCACATGTTTGTGGGTCCACCTAGTTTGCTGACTGGGTTGGCACATCAACTCTGTGGGTTTCACCAGGCCTACTGACTTCACTACCACATGAAAGTGTATGGGAGCACCACGTGGTATCCTGGGTTGACTTTGAATTTTGCTTAGTTTGGCCAAAATTTTGACTAGCCACAACTTTTGTATACGAACTCAGATTGAGGTATCGTGTGCACTATTTGAAAGCTTACAACGAGCTCTTCAATCTGGCCCTAGTTTCACTATGATACAAGGACTTTGTTTTTTAGGCCATTAGGGATCTACCTAGATTGTTGTGATAGAGGAAGGGTTTCTTGAAGCCAAATTTCTAGCTTCTTCTACATGTTAGTGGGTATATTTTCCCTTTAAGATCTCCATAACTAGATAAAATATTCAACTCTATGCATTTCTCCAAGTTATCAATTTTCTTATATAGATAATTTACAAATGTAAAAAAAGGTAGAAAAAAGAATTATGGACTTAAATTCCTCTTTGGTAGTCAACTACAATGGATGAGGTAAGATAGTGCAAGCTTGTCGATGCTTGGATGGGTATGTAGAGGTTGGTCAACTCATTTTCACAAATATCACGGAAAATTTGTTGGAATAAGAGTTGCAAACAATGTCTTGTGTTAGAGACCTTGGGATTTTAGAGTTGTTTAGCCATACATGCTGTGAGTTGAGAATAAGCAATTTCTTATTATAGAAATATGCATATTGTGATTATATTTTGTGAATTATTTATGGTATGATTTTGGAGAAGCTCAATATGAAAAAGCTTTAAAATCTTTCCAACATAAGCATAGACAATTTGTAAAGCATGTTTCCAAAGAAATTTCAAAATAAGTTGAGCAACTATTGTTGTCAATCATATTAATTCCTCAATCATAGACATATACTTTGTTCTGGTTTGTTGTAGTAGGATTGACATTCAGAATGCTGTTTTTTTATTATTAAGATGGTCTATCTACAACTCACATTCTCTTAAACAATGGACTGCTAACTTTAAGGGTTGAGAATGGAAAATCAAAAAAGAATTTGCAACAAAAAAATATCCTAGTCATTGATCTTCGAGACCATGAGATGGATGCACTTTGTCATCTAGTTATCATTGTTCTTCCCAAGAATTACCAAAAGTTGATCTTGAACAATAAATATCAATAATATAGCCTAAAATTCTTTATATCCATTCACATAACATAACTGAGGTATCAACATCATCCAACAACCATCAACACTCTTAGAATAACTCATTAAACATCAATAAGAGCAACATCTTAAACACATCCAAGAGAATCCTCATTGCAACTAAAATCAATTACATGGACACAATGACTTTACCCTAAAACCTCAAATGGGAAAACCAACATCAAATGCTTAATTCTCATGCATGAGCTCTAATTACAATGCAACTCATGGTTATCATGCATCCTCTCATCTCTTAGCCAAAAAAATCTTTTGAAAGTATAAGAACAAATAAAGAAATTTGAGTCAATAAAAAGACCAAAGAACATGACTTTTCAATTCCCATTTTATTTTTTATTTTTATTTAAATTAAGTCAATCAAACATACTCATCATCATGAACTTAATATATCACATGCATATGAATTGAATAATGTGGGGTGGATAACAAAATTTCTCCCCCACTACACAAATTAAACTCAGTTAAACTTATAAACCTAACTATTTTTTTCCAAAACAACTATCAAGATTATCCCAAAGTCACTTATAACATTACCTAACTGTTTTTTTTTTTGTTCCAAAATAACTATCACATTATCCCAAACTCACTTACAACATTAACGTGTTTCTTGTAAACCTCTGACCACATGTATATCAAATCAAATACACTTAGCATCTGCACATTGGAAAGTGCTTATGATATTTATATAGAGAATGTTGTCCCATGGGCTAAGACCAAATCCAAGGCTCATTACAAATCCATGTCAGAACGCGGGCAAGCTACGTTCATGGTGGGCTCTAGAACTGTCGGAAGGATTCAACTCTCTCCGCTACGTATTTGGATGTCTCAACGTAATTAACACACACTCATTCTCAATATATCAGATTGCAGCATCTTTCGACCAATGGATTCTGGAATCTGGCACAGAAAATCCTTGTTTCACAGCGTGTCCCCGGCTTCTGCAAATTTTGCATCTTATTCTCCTCGTCTATCACCGGGCCAACCATGGTGGAGGATTTCAGGGCCGCATTTTGACAGTTTAAGCTCCAGAAACTGTACAGTTTTAAGGGTCCAAAGACACAGAAAAAATCAAGGCCACAGAATTGTTTTCGTAGTTTCTAGTGCTAGGGAAATTGAAGATCACTGTGAAAATAGAAAAATGTTTATATTCGGCATGGGCTTCACTGGACAGTATCTGGCAGATCATCTCAAATACAAAGGCTGGTAAGATACCGGAATTTTTCTTAATTGGAATTTTATTTTTTCCCCAAGAGCTTCATTTTGTTTTTATTCAGGGAACCTGACGACTTTGGTTTGAGCTTATTTAGCGCATTAACTAGCCGTGGTTCAGTTTTTACTCCTTTTTTTTTTAATTTCTTCTTTTTGTTATTTTCTTTTTTGGTCATTGAGTTGCATCTTTTAAAATGTTTTATAAGAATGATTATGTTCGTAGAGATAAATATGTTTATTATGTAATATTATAAGAATGATTTTGTTTATAGAGATAAATATGTTTATTGTTTTAAAAATTCTAATTTAATTATTATTAGTTACTACGTAGATGGTAAGAATTTAATCTCAACAAAATATTTTAGAATATTCAATATCAAAGATTGAGATTTATCTCCAAAATAACTGTCTTTTTAATTAAATTGATTAACAAAAAACATCTTATGAACAAGTGTCATTTGAAATAGATTATTGTTTTTTTCAACATGTAGTATTGCTAAGTTATGGTATTGTAACAAAGTTGATATATACAATATATATCATTTCTTTTTATAAATAATAATAATAATAATAATGATAAAAGTTATAATTTAATTAATTTTTACGATTTTTTAATTACGCTGATAGGCATTCTATTATGAGGTTCTTTGTAGAGATTTGTTGTCCTTTATAGGTTCTAAGCCTCTACTTGTCCACATCATCCCAATTTAAATCCGACAACCATTATCATCTCACAGAATATGCCCCTCGTTCTAAGTTGCCCGATCAGGCCAATTATGCATTGTCTATGGGTGCGTGTCAGGTCGTATAAGGCCTAATAAATGAGCATAATTGCCCTTGGTAAAACCATTCATTTTGGCTGGTTATAAATAAATCTTTGCAATTTCTCTTCAATTTTGGACAATCAAATCACAATCTCATCAGCTCAAATTCCTCCAATTTTTCAACGCAACAAGCACTTCAATCTACACGAATCATTGTCAGGCCTTGTTCATTGTCAAAAACTCAAGCCTATGGTTGTACAGCAATAGCAAACCCAAATCCAAATCTTGGAGCAATTTCCTATTGATCTCATGTGCATGTTGAACTTTTCGAAGAAACATAGCATGTTCCTTAACTCCATGGATTCCGAAAGTGAGTGCATCATGCGGTAGATCGTCACACCATAATATGTGCAGAAGAAATCACGGAACTGGACTTATGTGTATAACGTAAGCAATGACCCTTCCACCATTGGTGGCACAGAAAGATCCGCCACCCCCAGGCACCGCATGCCTGAGAATGCACAATATCGATTCCCACTGGTTATTATTAATTGATTCATCCACATACACAAGCCTCTTAGCCCTCAGCTTTTCTAGGAATTCAGATGCATTGAACCTGAGGCATGCATGCAGATCATCACAGTCATATCACTTATGAATTGTGAACTAAAAAACATGATCAAGATTAAAGATGAATACCTGGGAAGGTTGTAGTCCTGGGGCTGCCATCTCCATCTGGGGTATTTAGCATCTTTCATGCCATTTCTTTGGCAATTGAAGTCAAAGCTGGAGAAGGGGAACTCCCCAAGCAAATATAGCACATATGAATCGTCATATACCTAGTTTCTTGTAAACAAATCACACTCTCCTTGTGGACTAGTTGCTGTTACATTCGCCCTCCCTGTAGCAATACCTAGTTCGTCTTCATCTCCCGTTGTATTCATTATTTCGTGAGGCCTCACAGATTCGACACTGGTGTCTCCATTACTCATGTCTTCATGATCATGGATTACCGAAGGCTGATTGGTTCCTGTAATTAACCCATCTATGTAGAAATTATGATGTAGATTTGCAATTGTTCATGAAATTTTAATCAAAATCACAAGACACAAACCACTTTATTGCTTTGCGGAATTCAATTCATAGTTTAGAACATCAGTCACAAACATGCAATGAGAAATAACACACATGCACACAATATTTTTCCAGGGGAAAGAAATCTACTGAAAACCCCTTATGCTCTTGTTTGCATTAATCTGATGAATAGATATGTATTACAATTGCTTGAACAATCTAAGCACAACCTACAAGTGAATAACCTATCTCTCTGCTCATTGAGAAGCTTTGACCTAGACTTAGTTAATTTCTACCTCTGCTTGAGCCCCTATTTCATTGCACAATTCCTGAGAAATTAGGCACCTATTATTTATGAAATTCCTCCAAAACGCTTGTGCAATTCCCAAGGTTGATCATCTGACTGCATGCAACACCTATACACTCAAGACTAGTCTAGAATTGATGTTACACTGTCTTGGAATCTCCACCTTAGCTGGGAAACTCAAATTCTCTGCATGCGCTAGCTATTTTGCGCTGATTGATCAGTTAACTGGATGATCACTATGTTAGATTGAAGTCCCACTGCACAACTGACCTTCCACTAGTTCCTCCAACCAATGTGGAAAAAGTCGAAGTCGGGATTAAATCGGCAAGGGTCAAAAAGTTGAAAAACTCGGCAATGTCAGGAGTTTTTTGAAAAAGTCGGCAAAATTAAAAAAATACAAAATTATTCAATTTCGGCCTTTTAACCACACTTTTGGACGGACAGGCGACTTTTTCAGTCGAATCGGCAAAAAGTCGAGACTTTGGCGATAAAATCGCGACTTTTTCAGGGATGAAAAGGTCACCAAAAAGTCGGCTGATATAATCGGCTCCGGCAAAAATTCGAGACTTTTTCAAAAAATCGGGACTTTTTGCCGACTTTTTCCACAGTGCCTCCAACAATTAGAACTAGTTTAACTGAAAACAACTTGAAATAACTGACCTTGATTGCTACAAATTAGCAATCACACATGCTTAATTGAACTATAACTCCACTAACTCGAATTCATTGAGTTAACTAGGTGACAAGAGCCATGTCACACAAGTTAATTGTGTTAGTTTATGTGGCATCGGATGTGTTTTAGCCACGAAACTTTGTGGAGAGGCTAGAATACACGAGATCTCCATAACCCAAAAATATTTTCTAGAAATTCCGCCTAGAAGTGACTTAATTAGATTATTAACCAATTTTTTAATGTTTCCTAAGTCTAAACTTAGGAAAAGAAGTTAATTAATTAGTATTAATTAATTTAGGCGAAAATTACAGGAATCGATCCAGAGATGATCCTAGCCATCAATTATGTTTTAATCTTGGCCGTTGGTGCTCCAAAAAATAATTATAAGAGGAGATCGATGTGGTGATGGGGAAGATAGTTCAACAGTTCGATTTTTTGGTAGATCAATTTCCAGAGTAGCAGCAGTCAGTTTTCGGAGAGAGAGTCAGAGATCGAAGCAGTGAGAGAGGGGCAGAGACAGTGAGGCTGGACGAGGCATTCCAGATACAGTGAGTGCATTTGCAAAGAGGCTGACACTGGGTAGCGTAGTAGCCTCTAGAGGCGAGATCGATTTGCTGAGAGGGAGAGACATCTTCAATTCCAGAGGCCGAGAAGGAGTCCCATCAACAGAGGGCATAACGACTTCATCAGAGACCAGTCTGAGACTACACGTCCAACAGACCGTGTAGAGGTTGGTGCAGAGGGTCAGAGGGATGAATTTCTGAAGGCAAGTTGTGTTGAAAGTTTGCTTGTGGAGAGTTTTTGCCCGTATTTTTCTTTGTAGGATCTTCAGCTTATCGACATCCAGCTATACTCATAATTTCTCACAGCTGCATAATAATACAACCCGTAGCTGCTGCACCGGTTTTCCTGCATTGGGTTTTTCCGGGGTATTTTGTCCAAAAATAATTGTGCTAATTTTATGTGTGTGTGCTAGCATTTCTTCCAAAGTTTATTCTTCTGTAGTTTTATTTGTGTAGATTGTAGTGTTATTTATTCAATATCTGCTGTAGCAAATTGCAAATAAATTGTTAAATTAAATTAACAATTAGGAGAATAATTTCCAGTTGCTACAATAGAATTCCGGTTTGGAATTTTCACATGGTATCAGAGCACAGTTGATTAGTCAGAGAGCTCAGTGGTGAAACAAAGGAATTTGGCTTTTCAGTGTGGGAAATAGATCGAAATTCCCAAGGGCAGCGCAGTCATTCTGCCAGGAGGTCGAGTTACTTGTGGAGTTTCGATTTTTTTTAGTGAGGAGCAAAAAAATTCGATCTTTCCAGATTGAGTGATTCCGCTATGGTAACATCCAAATGTGCTCATCAATAATAATCCTAAACATCATCAATACATTCATGCTGTGAAAATTTCTGAACACAAAAACCCTACTGCAGAATATTGATTTACTTCTCCTACTTGTTTGATTTAATTAACAAGTTATTTAACTGAATATTCAGAAAAATATCAAAGTAAACACAATCTGCAGCCTACACATATACAGATCATTTACTGAAACATAGCGCATATGTATGACAAAGGACACACATGATTTTTCGAACAAATGTCCCCGGAAAAACCCAATGTGGGAAACTGATGCAGTAGCTCTTTGAGGGTTTTATTATTCAGCAGAATCTGAATACATCAAGGGCACAAGTAGTGGTTTTCCCGACATAGAAATTCACGACAGTTGTACCTTATCACTCGGAGACAGAAAATATGGCTGATTCAAACCCTTAAGAAATTACTGAATACGAGACCTTTCTGGCCCACTAGAACCCCAACGCTGTCCCTCCAGCCTTTGCGTCAGCCTTTCTTGCCCAGCATGGCCTCTGCACAGCACAGGCTGCCCCTGTGTCACCCTTCTTGGCTCGCGCTGCCTTTGCATCAGCCTTGAAGCCTCTGCGTCAGCCCCTGCATCAACCTAACTGGGTTGCGTCCCTCCTGCTGGCCTCTGCACTACCTGGTACGAATATGCCTCTCTAATTTATGTATTCTCAGCCTTGGATCAGAATATCCCTTGTCGATCTTCCCCTCACCAACACTGCAAGCTCACTCGAAAATTCTCAGCGAACCATGCCCCAAAATTTCGACTTAGCTCAAGTGCTACTGCAATGTGTGTTTTCTCCATTTGACCCCAAGCCTTCTTTTAATACTTTTCTCGTTGAACATTCAACAACCGTGATCTAATCTCTAATCAACGACTAAGATTAGAAAAGACTTGATCCACGTCACTTAGAACATTCTCACCCACATGTTTAAATTAATTCACTTCAATTATTTAATTTCCCTAAGTTAGAGTTAGGGTCTCCATTAAAAAATTAAATAATTTGAATAACTTTTACATCGGGTGGAATTTCTCCAAAGGATTTATGGGTCTTGGAGATCTCACGTGTTCTATCCCCTCCACAAAGTTTCGGAGCTAGAGCACATCTGATGCTACCCAAAATCTCAACACGTGCAACCACATATCATAGGAAAAATATCTCAAACTTTAAAAGTAGAACGTTTCATGCAAATATTTCAAAGGATGTTTGGTGGAAACTCTATGTGAATGAAGCAACTCAATCATGAATTTATTCAGGTTCTATGCTCATCATATATATATACAAATGGATGTTCAAAACGGAACATCAATGCTTCAATTAACTGTCAGATGCCTTGACAAGTTCAACAACATTTTGAACTTTAAATCAGAGTGTCCATGGATTTACATTTCCATTATTCAAAAGCATTTTTTAACAACTTTGCAATATAGGATTTCTTTCCCAAATTTCGGAAATCGATTCATCATGCCATGATACATTATTTCGAGCTTCAAAAAACCTTCTCCCTCTACTTAGTTCATCAGAGGCTCATCACCTGTCAAGGGTAGACCATCAATAGGTAAAACCAAAACCATAATCAAAATCAAGACCATACCTTGGAACTCATCATCCCGACTTTGTTAGATAACTGTCAAATATGGACATATTTGAATCGGGGAGCTTGCATTACGCAATGCTCTCTGCAAGCATAATGCTTTACCAAGCCAACATAATCAGCCTTACATAAATCAATGTTGTATCAACAAAGTCAACTCATCAGAATTTAGAAGCCAGACCAAAAGTATTATCATAGTCATTGATATCATAGTATCAATTCTTTCAACTAGGTGACAGGTAGAGCTCATATCAAGTCTTGACTTCATTTATTGTCAAGCCAACAAGTCTGACATCTATCATGCCATTACAAGACATTTCTGTAACTAGATGAAAATACTGTGAAAATTTTGAGCACAGAAATCCTACTGCTAACTATTGATTTACTTCTCCTATTTGATTTATTTACACAAGTTATTTAACTGAATATTCAGAAAAACTTTGAAGTAAACACAAATAGCAACCTACACAAATGCATATCATTTACTGAACATCACGCACATATGACAAATGACACATAAATTTTTTGGACAAATGTCCCCGAAAAAAACCAATGCGGGAAAACTGGTGGAACATATATGATGGTTTATTATTATTAAGCAGCAGTTTCTGAGTACATCTAGGGTGCCATAACTCGGCTCACCCAACAGAGAAATCCTTGGCAATCAGAGAAAAATTGTGAGATATACCTCATTTTCGCAAGTCTCGGCTGATCCGGATGAGCAACTAGTGAAGCTACTGCGTCAGCCTCTGCGCAGCTACTGCGTCAGCCTCTGCACAACTACTGCATCAGCCTACATAGCCTTAGTCGAGGGACTACGTCACCCTAGCTTTGTGTAGATCTGCTTCTCCCGGATCTAGTTTCAGCCCTGCCGGCTTAGAAACCCTCGCTTCCGGTGAATTTTAGACTTTTCTCTGGAGGCACTGCGCTGCTCCTCCGTGAGCCCTATGTGGGCCTGTGTCACCCTCCCGAGGGACTACGTCACACTCTCTGATGGCTGCGTTGCCTCCACTGTATCTCTGCTGGCCTTGCTCTGCGCTGTACTCTTGGCCCTGCTGGCCAATCACTGCATTTGCCCCTCACTGCAACACTGAGTCACTCAGATCTGATCTTCGTCCGAGCACTACTCCGTCAAAAGAATTTGATCTCTTAGACTTTGTGTGTGTATCTCCAATTGATTCCAAGCCCTTCCTTTATACTTTTCTCGTTGACACATCAACGACTGTGATCTAATCTCTAATCAACGGCTAAGATTAAAAGAATGCTTGATCCACGTCACTTAGAACATTCTCATCACATGTGTAAATTAATTCACTTTAATTTTTTAATTTCTCTAAGTTAGACTTAGGGTGCCCATTAAAAAAATTTAATTATTTGTATAACTTTTACACCAGATGGAATTTCTCCAAACGCTTTCTGGGTCTTGGAGATCTCATGTGTTCTAGCCATAGTATTAAAAACTAGACTGGTGGACCTAATATGATACACGATAGCGGACATTGTGGTCTAACCGGTACTATTCAGTCTGAACGAACCGGTTTAAAAAAATACATTAAATAATTATTTTTTAATAAAAAAAACTATTTTTAAGATTTGTAACCATGATTCCAAGCCAATAGAGACAAAATATGCAAAGTTTGCTCATTTATATACCATGTAAAGGTGAATATATCAAAATGGCACCGAGTGCAATACATATCATCGAAAAATACATAAGCAATGAGGCTCCAAATGGCCCATAAAGTTGTAATATCCCGGATGGGATATTTTAATTAAAAATGCAGAAAAATAACTAAACTCCACAATATGCCGTAAAATTACTATTTACTCAACAGAAGATTTCCATGTAAAATAAACACATAAGCATTGCAATCTATCAACACATCAAATAGGAAGAATCTCAACATTTTATTATAGATAATAACTGGGGTTACAAATACATCTGACCCAAAGAAAGAGCTGAGACGGAGAACTGGCCACCAAGATGAGCTGCTGCACTACGCTGGCCTCAAAACTGAACTGCTGCACTCTCCCTCCGGCAACAGCTGTCACTGAACCCACTGAAGATGATGAAGCCCAAGTTGAAGATCTGAATGATCCTAACACCAATATCTAAAGCTCTGCGAAACTTTTGAGTGAAGTCTCCTCAAGAGACTTGGGTTTTCGTCCAACACTCACAAATCACCCGAGGGTTTCCGTCCTGGGGCTACGGCTGAAGTAGAGAACCATGTCTCACACCTCTCATACAATAAAATGATATGATCCCAATGATATCACTCAATGGCCTCCTCCCTTTCTTTTATAGATCTCTTGGAGCCTTCTAGAGCATTATTTTATTATTATTTTGTTCATGGAGCACTTTTCCCTCTTATTAAAATATTCCTTTTTAATGCAGAAAATAGTAAATCGGCTACCACGTCTACTCAGGTAATTGAAACTCATGTCCAACTATCCCATCATGGAGGTATCCTCGTCTCGGTTCCAATGAGCTATTACAATAAGGTGTTCTGTCATGTATTCCTCCCGGAATGCCACCGTGAGCGTAATTAGTTGAGTTAAGCCCATAAATAACTCAAATTTCCGAAAGTTGTCAGAATGCACCAGAACGAAAGCCAAACTGCTCGGATGATGGAATATATCAAGCGAATACCACCCGACCACATAGAAACTCCTCAAAACTCCTCCAAAAACCACTGGGCCCGCTGATGACACCAACCTGTACCTGTGACCGGTTTGCTCCTAACTCTGGAAGTCCCTCCTAGCCTTGTCATAGGTGACACCAAAAAAGGAATATTACAGACCTTCCGCCCCAAGATTGCTTGCCCTCAAGCAATCAAAATATGTGGGCCACTCTGTTGGCCCGCCACATCTCAGACCCAATGCCCGGATCCCATACAAACCTCTGGGTGCTGCTATGCACCTGTGTCAAAACACTCAGAATAGACCCCTCAATGCCGGGATCCCAAAATGATCTCTCACTGTACTAGTCAACAAACAATCCTCTCGGATCCCAACGCCTCCATGGCCAATCATCGCCCAAGTCCCACAGCTCGGGTGCACACTGCCTCTAGCTATAACTGATGCCCCATGAAGTGAAGCCCGCCAACAAGTGTCAATGCTCCCTGGCTCCTGCTATGTCGTACCTCTAACTGTATAAGCTGCCCCACCAATTGCATACCAACTCATCACCTCTCTCCAATCCAAGTCCTGACTCAATCCCATGCTGATCCCGCTCTCCTGAAATCGGGATGGAGTGCTGAAGAAATGATGACCTGGGCCCCACTGCCAGCTGCAATCTGTAACATCTGCTATGTCTAAGGGCCCCTGCTCTGTTGTGCTCCCTACAAAGAAATTTGTACCATCAAGAGGGTACCAACTCATGATCTCTCGCCAATCCATCCTGGACGAAGAATCTAATGTAGCAACAACTGTATACGGAACATGCCTGGAGTGTTGTTGCCAACACGTAATCAACTCACACTGCTCTGCCCTGTCTGCCAACGAAAGCTTCCTGTAGAAGAAAGCCCCTCTCTCTATAATGGGCCAAAGAGGGCAAGAAATGCTGCAAGCCCCATCGATGTACTCCTGGAGAGTGCTACTCGCTAAAAGTACCGCAACTCTGCTAACTCCATGTACATCTATCTGGTATCGTAGGCCCAACCACTACACCAAAAGCCCGAACTGTTAGTGAGGGTGGCATCCCAGGGTGTTAAGGGTGGGGTCTTAAGGCCCATCGGAGCATCTAAGGGCGGCGGCTAAACAACTCCTCATTACACAGACCTCGGACACGTTGCAGGGCCCACCCTAAACAGGGATATTACAGCCCACCACGCTCCGCGAGTCTCGACCTCCAGACCTCTGCTCTGATACCATGTAAGCCCAACCACTACACCAAAAGCCCGAACTGTTAGTGAGGGCGGCATCCCAGGGTGTTAAGGGTGGGGTCTTAAGGCCCACCGGAGCATCTGAGGGCGGCGGCTAAACAACCCCTCATTACGCAGATCCCGGACACGTGGCAGGGCCCACCCTAAACAGGGATATTACAAAAGTCCAAAAACAATGCTACAAGCTATGAGGCCATTGGCCTAATACAAGACTACATATTGGTGATCAACAACATGATCACTCCTCATCATGATCAAAATCATCACCACTTCTAGACAATGGATCATCGACATGAGCTACATAAATAATATGGCTCAGAGTTTGAGGACTCCTAAAACTCCTCTACAACTTTAGTAGTAGTAGTAGTGGTAGTAGCAAAAATAGACATCAAAACTACAAATCACTGAGCAACATGGTCTCTCATGAAACTCATCATTGATTCATCGCTACTAGAAATGGGATCATCAACAAGAGATACATAAACATCATCTAGCTCAAAGTCTTCAGACTTGGATTGCTCAATCTTATAACATGATAGAAATTGAAAAAGTTTAACATGCCTAACCAATGATTTTGGTTTGAGTGAAGGGTTCATCTCCTCAACCTTAAAATGCGGTAGAAAAAGATTAGCATGCCTAATGTGTTGTTTTCCTTTGAGTGAAGGGTACATTCTTGTTAAGGCCACGATAGGAGAGTTCAACAATCAATACCACCAACATCAACAAAGTTCAACAATCAATGCAACCAACATCAGGTTCTTAAAGGACTTCATGCTCTCGATCAAATGCCAATCTCATACCCTTACACATGATAGAATCAAATGGAAACATTGCAAACCCCCAAACCATGAAACCCTGAAAATCATTAAGTCTATTGAATTTTGAGTGAAATCTAAAATTCTAGTTTCTCCATATGAAATCCAATGAGGTTGAAACCACTTTTAAACATCCTGAGTCATTTCATGGTAATGTTAAAAATTTAAGTAAAAGGATGAAAATGAAAAATAAAGGAAATGTCACTTTTGCTTTAAGAATTTAACATTACCATTAATTGCCAACAACATGTGTCAGGAAAATGAGGGGGTAGGCATGCTTTTCTTGAAGGGGATATTTTGGAGGAAAACAACCCTAAATTTTCCTCAAAAAAGCTCCAAAACTAAAAAAATTGCATTATGTGGGGTCCATATTTGGCCTGGCAATGAACTGGCCGGTTTAGGATGGAACTGGCCGGTTTGACCATAAACCGATCGGTTCCATCCTAATCCGGTCGGTTAGCACCGGTTGGACCGGTTTTTTTGGCGAAGAGGAGGGTTGAACCCGGTTTTTCTACCGGTTTGACTTGGTCAGCTAATGAACCAGCGGGTTTGACCGATTTCTGGTTCAAGCCGTCCAGTTTTTAATACTATGGTTCTAGCCCCTCCACAAAATTTCGGAGTTGAAGCACACCCGATGCTACCCTAAAATCTCAACAAATACATACGTCAAAGTTAAGTCATGCAAGTTCCATCTTCATACTGAATCACAACAACCGTTGTGTTAGGAACAAGGAGACCAATACAAAACCATAATTCCAAATACTCACTTAAGACATTGAAGGTCACTATGCCCACATAGCATTGACATTAGGGAAAATCAACAATCATCAGATTAAATCATAAGTCACCAGGTCAAGTCCAAATTTGTTATCATAGAGAGATCTATAATCTAAAGACATGTCTCAATCAACAATTCAAATTCTAAGTCATTGTTAAGCATCATGTCAAAATTCCAAACACAACTCATCTATATCAATCAGCTAAATCATGTCAAACTTTTGTAGCACAAACTTCAAACATAATGACATATTCATATGAATGTATCGGTCACTTGCAAACACAAGTTCGGTTCAAACATACGAACTTTTCCTGCTAATAGATCTTACTGATATCTGCAACACATCTGCAGAACTGACATCTTCCAGGTGACCATATGATTTCATGCACAATCCTTCATTTTTCCGTGATCAACAATTTAACCCAACAACTTCAGAAATCAGTTTACAATGGCAGGACCTCTCAGAGATCCCTTCATTCAGAGTATAGACTATTTTCGTGTACAAGACTTCAGTTTTGTGTCTAACAGGCATAATCACACCTATGGGCCTTCCTTTGTGAGAGTGAGGCTCAAACCTTTGCTATAGATCAACAATGTCAGATACCCACAAATCATACTTCAATAGAACATATAATTTTATCTTCATTCATGTCATGAACCTGTCTTTACTAGAGTCATGTGACAACAGATCTGTTAGATCATAAACACATATCTATCATGATCATCAACATTATGTCTTCAATCTTTCATAAAGGGTTAGACTTGAAAGATTAGGGCAGCGGACGGATGTGGTATTGTTGGCTCGAGGGGTCCTGACCCAAGTTTGGAGGTGAAGGTTTGCCAACAAACCCCTATACTACTGGCCCTTTCGGCAGTGACCTGCTTGCGTAGGCCAAAGTCTCACCCGAAGTAGTATGGGAGGGTGCTGGAACCAGGTTTCCGCACCCTGGGAGAGGGTAGGTAGGTCAAGCAGAGCTGCATTCGACTTCACAATTACCAGATCGTATACCGCAGAAGGGTGATTCACAGGGTTCCAGACATAACCAGCCTATAGTTCTTATCATATCCGTTCTAGCAGGCTCGCACCCACGTGCGCATCAAGTATAACCATAAAACAACTTAATCGCAGCCAGTATCGTCAACACAGACAGTTTGCGTCCATTAACAGAG
This sequence comes from Pinus albicaulis, assembly GCA_034641835.2. Lineage (NCBI taxonomy): Eukaryota > Viridiplantae > Streptophyta > Pinopsida > Pinales > Pinaceae > Pinus > Pinus albicaulis. Next base: position 125,146,775 of record CM076576.1, read on the forward strand.
ATGTAATCAACAAGTGCAGTTTCAGTCTTATCACAATAATATACTAAATGCAAAGACGTTCATATCACAGAGATAAAACAAACAAGTTCGCAGCTTAATCAAATAATCTTAGTTTGCATTAATCATAACAAAACATATCTAGATAACAACAGAAGGTTCAACAATACTTCGCATATATTATATATCAAAATCTTCATACATTCCCCAAATACCACCTGCGCACACAACCAGCAGGGTCCGCACACAGCAGGACAGAGGATCTTCACGCACATAGCCAGCAGGAGTCCTAACCCAAAACAACCCAACCCAGATCTAGCAATTCATACTTCGTTTCAAGCTCTATTCATTCTCTACCTATCGACTCAAAAAGGTTCAACTATTTATACTACTTTAGCCTATGCATCCCATGGTCCGCAAACCATGGTTTGTGGATTCTTGGTCTATCCTTGACTTGCTTACAATGCATTAGGGGCTTTGACCCACCCCAAAACCCCTGCGTTAGACTAAATATAATAAAAAATATACAAAATGGACCAGATTCACAGCTTTGTAGGAGACCCCGTTCCAACAGGTGTCATATCTCAAAGATTATGAACACAATAACATTTTCTATCAAGTCAATCCATCAAGTTAGGGAATTCAGTTTCACCATATGCCATCAATACATGACCACAGGTAGTAAGAGATCTAGAACATCAATCTCATAGATATATCTCTATCATCAAGGTTACCATGCTTATCATGATCAATGGGATTGAATTAGGTAATTCAATAAACATTTACCAAAGAGTGTCAATCTCTCCTTCCATGAGCTTTCATCATGCTTATCACAAGCATTGTCAATCATATAATGTAAAGGAATTAATGATCTAACCTTTTATGTGAAATCCATCATCAATAGTATCATCTACTAGAGTCAAGGTGCTAGCCTTGTTCAAAATATCCAAGAGATAGATGTTAGCCATACATCAAGTATACCATTTTATCCAAGATCAACAATAAGTAGCCTCATAGAATCAAGAAGATCATCATGATCAAAATGTTCAATACCAGGAGCACCATTTCATAATAGGAAACATAAATGTAAATCACTTTCATATGCATGCATGTACCATTTGTGAAGGAGACATTCTCAACATATCATAGGGCTAACCTAGCCATCAATGTTACTGTTGAAATACAACGTGCAATGCATACCTTGTAGTAACCAGATACCTATGCACCTTCACATAGGCAACTTGTAGTGCTTGTCACCTTTTCATCAAGTGTCTCTTTACCTTTTCTAGATCTAGCTTTTCTCTCCTGCATCTCAAATGATCCTCAAGAAGGATCCATTTATCACATCTCATCAGGGAGGTTAGATACATCCATATACTTCAAATATACATACAGGAAGTATAAGCAATGATTAAAACAATAATCACAATAATCAGATCCATAAGTCTAAACAAGAGTAAAGACACAAAGAAACATCAAGATTCAAGGAGTACTTATCTTCAATGAGAGGTGATCCTCTCCCTCTTGAACCAGTCTTCAAGAGCCTTCACTATCCATAGTCCACATAAGAATGTTGTCTTCAATCAATTTTATCAACAACCATGTCATATAGGGCTTCATCAAATCAATCCTAAGTGCTTGAGCATCTTCACATAAACCATGCTAGGGTTTCATACATCAAATATCAAGTCTTTTCCATAAACTGAGGTTTCTCTCAAACCCTAACCATCAAATCTTCATGCACTAACTTCCTAGGGTTTTATTCATACCTTAGAATTCTTTTAGGTCTCTACCATCTTCTTCTTGCTTCCATCAAAAGTGTCTCCATGGGGGTGATCTCCATGGATTTTCTTCAGCCCAGCTCTGATACCATGTTAATTTTTCATAAGGTACATTAAGTTCACTCCATATCATTATATCATTATTCAGATTTACACTATTACTCATCAACATATGCAACTATGTAGAAAGAATAATAACATCATCATCATCTATGCAACGGAACATAAAGAAACATAGGAAGAACAACATGCACACATATAGACACCAGGATTGGTCCGAGACCAGGGTAAAAACCACTATGGGGAAAACCCTTGCAAATTCTTCTTCTTAGATTGTCATCAGATGATTCAGCAAACAAGAGTACAATGATCCATTGATCCATATCTTCATAATGCAATAAAACAACTAGCACATCCATAATATAACCTTAACCATACTTCTACTGAAGGATTTTAATTCTGAGAACTGTAATATACTGTCACTGCCTGTAGCATATCGTAGAACACTGCTGTCACTAAGCGGAAACTTTGGAGGATTGTAGTTTCTTCTTTGAGGGATCGATCTGCTTTCTGAGGCCTTAGCCGCACCCTTGAGCCTCTGTCCCTACGGCTATGGAAGAGCGCAACCCGATTTGCCTTCTGAGGCCCTAGCCACACCCTTGAGCCTTTGTGCCTGCGACTATGGGTCCCTGGCCACTACCATAGCACTCTGTGCCTGCGGCTATGGGTGAGCACAGTCCGATCTAACTCTGAAGCCCTAGCTGCGCCCATAACACATTGTGCCCGCGGTTTTAGGTTTCTAGCCGCTACCATGCCCATAGCAAGCTTGCGGCTAGAGCCCGAATCCACCAGTTCTGTGCCTGTGGCCAAAACAAAAACCCTAAATTTTGTGCGAGCTTTAGACCTGTGATTTCGGACCTCTGCATGAACTCCTTCCGTCAAACCTGTGCGAGCCAAGACAAAATACAAGAGAAAAAGAGAGATTAATCAATGTGTCCAATTGAACTTGAGGTCTCTTCTATTTATAGGCTTCCATGTGGGTCCACTTGGGGTTAAGGCCGACTTAACCAATTCCACATTTGCTTAGACTGACCCATTCCATTATACATTAATGAATAAAATAATTCAAAATTTTAACTTCCACTTAACTAAATAGGGTGATCTTTAGGTCGATTTTGGTCCTCTCGAAAAGAGGAATCTATTATTGTTGTCACACAGAATGTCTAGGCACCGCGACAACGGCTCAGATCGGGGGCTGTCACCCTGATCCCCAATCTCTTTGTTTAAGCTGTCTCCTTATCGCAGACTAAGGGGGGTAGACCCTATGGAAATAGAATGAAGGAGAACTAGTTGGGAACCAACCAGTTCGGGAGACACAGTTAAATGACCAAATACTTGTAAAAGATATAACAAGATTAAATGATTCGACTAAATTTGATGATTGATACCAGTACCTTATGGAGTCAACTATCTTGCTAAGGAAATTACAACCAAATACTTGTGAGAAACTACTGCTTGGATGAATAACTATCCTATATGCAATGCTAACTTAGAATGCAGAATGCAAGGAAAATGATTTGAAGAAGGAGCGAGATGAAACAAGCTTTGAAGATGAGAGGTGATGTTAAAAGCCTAAAGCACTTAGATTACGAATAATCTGATCTAACCACCAAGTACTTGAGCGAGAGTGCCAATTATGAAGATGCCAAAATTTACTCAATTAAAAGTTCCACAATATGGCTCTGAAAAATATCGGACACAATTACTTGAAAAGATTTCCCAAACTTAAACATTCAATATAGATCCAATAATTCAAACAAATGAAACAAAATTTAATTAAACAATAAGTGATTTTAATCGATAGCAAACATTTGAAATCCCATCAAACTCAGCTGAAACATATGAAATTAATTTGCACTTAAATCTCAATAATTAATCATCAAGAAATACCATGAAATTTTGATGCTAAATAAACATTTCATCAAGTTATTTATGGATTAAACGATATTCTAAAATAATTTAAGTTGCACAAAATGGGGAACGGAAACGAGTTTCCGAAACGGGAAATGATACGAAATGCGACCTCCCCGCGTTTCTAGGTTGTATGGTACGTAGAAACGCGTTTCTGTTTCGTTTTTTGGGTGAAACGGGGGTGGGACCCACGTTTCCTGCAACATAGAAAATAATGCAAATCCAATAAAAATTATTATTTTTCTCCTATAGTCAAATTTAGGATATATTCTTCAGCAATATTTTAGATCTGAAGTATTAATTACAGCAGTAATTTAAACCATAGATCAGCAAATAAACGATACCGGCACTAATGCCCAAATGACTAAAAATAGTAAAAATTATTGAACTTGAAGAAAAATCAATTTTTAGGGCTTGATTAAGAGAAACTTCAGATTTGATATTTTTATTTCAGCAGTGAAACAGTGACAGATCAACAACATAAAACTGCCAAAAATAACTGCCAAATACTTCAAAAAATAGCAAAAAATGTATTAAAACTTGAAATTTCAATTTTAGGGCTTTAAAAGAGTTTAATTTAGTAATTTTCGGAACTTATAAATTTATAACAACAATAAATCGATAATAGATCAACAAACTGAAAATACTGAAGATGATATCCACAATGTCTAAAAATAGTAATTTTTGCTAAAAAACTGAAAATTCAAATTTTTTAGACCTTATTTAGGATATGCATCAGAAATGTTCAGATATGATTTTTCACAGTTATGCATTAATTTCCAGCAAATTTCAAAGTCAGATCTAGGCAAAATTAAAGATGCCCAAGTGGCCAAAAACTTTGAAAATGAAGATTTTGCAATTCTAAACAATTTTGACCATATAAAATGTGTTTTTAGGGCCTAATTATTTGTGATTTGCTTGTTATAATAAAATTTGCAGAAAATAAGAGTTTAGAGATCAAACCCTTAGCCCAAGGCTTTGAAGATCCCACCTTTGAAAATCGTTGAAATTATGAGATAATGTTGCCGCTTGAAAATTAGAATTTTGGAGACCAAAATCCTACAAAAATAGCCTCAAAAACCTATACGTCTAGGGTTTTTGAGGTCTCCAATGCCAATTTTTTAAATCTGAAATTCCTGCAAAATTTTCACTGGCTGACCCTACAAAATTTTCTAGAGACTAAATCTTACTCTCAAGGGCCTAGATCTAGCTCTTCTTCCACTTTATCTCACCTGCAAACAAATATTGAGCCTAGATTTTGCCCTCCAGGGTCTAGATTTGGTTCATATCTGAAGATTTCCTTGGTTGATTTTTCAGATCTATTCCTGCACAAATGAAAAGAGAAAAATCCAATACCCAATATGTACAAAAATAGAGAAAATCCTAAAAGACCCAAATGTTAGAATTCAAAATGATGTTACAAAACTTCAGATCTACACAAGTAAATTACAGATCTATACAAATAAGTTACAGATCTATATAATACATCTACAGATTTATGCACAAGAGTTGCAGATCTGTCAAATATGAGGAGTGTAAGTCTGACTTCGCTCCCATTTATGAAGATCGAAGGCTCTTACGAGCCAGTTCTAACTTAAATTCAATAAAAGTTAAGATAAAATTTTTGTATTTAGGCACAAGCTCTAGAAAACCCTGCAAAAAGAGAACTTAAGATAAGCTTGGGAAATTAGATTCGGAGGGCTCTTCAAATCTTATCTCCTTGGGAGTTAGCTGGTCCAACCGAGGACTTCCCTAAACGCCCAATTATAAGTGCAAGAGATTTTTGCACACTTAAAGTTAAATTGTTAAATCAATAGAGAAATAAGATAAAAATGAAATTTTCGAGAGTTAGAGATACCTGCTAACTCAATCCAATTAAAATTCTTACCCTAAATCCAGTAACCTAAGCAAGATACTTGTGCAATAGATTACTCTACAAGAGCTATTAATCAACAATTCATTGAAATAATTACCAACAGAATATAAAGAACAAATTTACCATAAAATGCTGAAGAAGAACACAACCATCAAGTAAAACCCCAAAGACTTCGTTTGTATTATTCTAGAAAAGTATTACAGGAGAGCTTCAAGAGCTAGTACACGATCAAGGGATAGATGATCAAAAGACTGACACCGACCTCTAATTTATAGATAAATTCTCCAACGGCTAGTTCGCTTGATCCCCGTCAAAGTAATCTCGACCGTCAAAAAAAATTTGATCATATTTTAATAACGTCCGTCGAAATTATTAGTTTTTGAGGAATATCGAAATTTTAATTAACTACCAAGGCCCAAGGGTCCAAAATTTCTCAAAATTTTCAATTTTTCCTTGGCCCGAGACCTTTAAAAATTTATTTTTCAAGGACCCACGAATTTTGCCTTTGAAGCCCCGGATGCGGGTGATTAACTTGCTCTGTACGTTGGTGCATGGGCTGGCATGGTGGGTGGGCGCGTGGACATATACCACCGCCACCTAGACTCGCGCGATGCCAAGCATTTATCACCCTGCCATCTCCTTCAATGCTGCCTTAATGCAACTCATTCTCCCACGACAGTCCGCCTGCATTTCTACCATGGCGCCTCCTATCAGTTTCATTTCTGCTCCACCCCTGAGCTCGAGCTGCTCCAACGTTGCCACAGAGCCCCGCTCTCGGACTAGCACTGGGAAGCGATGTGCTCTGGCGTGCTGCATCGAACTGTTGCCGGGAATTAATTTCACTCATAGTCCTTTCTACAATCTCTGGTCCAATTCGCTCACCATCATTGCCTCGGCTCTGCCTGATTGTGTTCCCCTGTGTTCCTCTGCGGGCTGTGTTCCCTGCCATTGCCTAACCGACACTTGCATAGCCCTGCCTGCTCGTCGCACCATGCCAAGGTTGCGTCAACGTATGAGGTGCAGGAGAGGCACCAGTCGAGGGCATGTTGCTTGTCAACCTTCTTCTTCCACCTCTGGTTCGACCTTCTAATCTTCGGATTATCTCTCTGGCCGCTATCCAGCCACCAGGAGTGGTCGTGGCCGTGGGTCTGGGTAGTCCACATTTGAAAGGGGCTCCCCCCACATCCCGGTTACACCGCTCTCCACCCCTGTGCAGTCTCACACAGCTCAGCTCTGCATCCCCTGTGCTCTCAGTCAATCCACCATAATCGCCATGGTCACCATTGTGCTTCATGAAGACTCCTCGGGTGTGGTCGCCACGACTCCAGGTGTGACTCAGGAGAAAAACACCGGCGCCATGCACAGTACTCCTCCCACTGACAGCCTGAAGCGCAAGGAGCCCTGTTGCAGCGTAGCTCGAGACATAAGCCACCCAGCTGGCCCAAGCGAACCCAAGCGTGGCTGCTCCATTGGCAAAGTTGAACATCAGGCGGAGGAAGAAGACCCATACGAGTATGGCTGCTGCATCGTCGAAGAACCGCCAACCAACTCTCATGAATCCTGAACAGGTCTACGCTCACAGGTTTTTTCATAGTCGCTCGTTTGGGCTCAATTCTCTGCGTTTTTGTTTCATCAGTTTACAAACTCAGACCTTTGCTACAATGTCTCATAGCCGGTTTCCCCTGCGTGGGCGGCACTTCTCTGTGTGTATGGTTTGGATTAGGGCAGCAGTTTTAGCTTCTGAAGTTTATCTGGTTAACCATCAGTTTTGTAATTGCAAGAATGCTGCAACTCTGGGCAAGATCTTTTGAGGCTAAGACCTCTCTGTAACCTTTTGTATCAATAATAGAAGTAGACAAATTCAGAATTTTTTTTTTTTTTTTGCCTTTGAAGAATTTAAATTTACTTAGGACATAAAATTAATTAAATTTCTGGCTTAGGATTTTTAATTTAATTTGGCTAGAATTAATTGACTCATGAGGGGATTAATTATTTTCCAACCCTCTTTACATAATATTAATACATTAAACCCATGAGGGAAAACGCCTGTTTGTAATAGACCCTCAATAATTTACCCAATTCTGCGACTCAAAATATGATCTAATAGACCCAACAATTTGTAATAAAATGATCTAGCCAATTAGCTAGGATCATTCCTAGATTAATTTTACAAAGACTCGATAAAAAACACTAGGACTCACTTAATGTCTTGATGAAAAATCCACTCTAGCTTTGGGGTGAGGTTGGAGGGAAAAACTCTGCCTATCATTTGTGTCTAGAGACACAGATGAATCAGTGAGACGAAAAACCTCCTACGATAGAAGTCGTCACCAAAATACTAGGCTTACCTAGGCTGTTACATACATGATGGTCTTACTAAGATCATTTACGTTATAGATACACAGAATGGGTTTACATCATTTACAAAATTGTAGGCTAAATGATGAAATTTGAACGACACGAACACTCGAACATGATAGATCCCTTTTGCGAAAAATGGGTGTACTGCTATGGGGTCGTTGACAAAGAGTGGTCAACAATGTGTCCAATTGATCTTTAGGTTGATTTTGGTTCTCTCGAAAAGAGGAATCTATTGCAATTATTATCTTCATCATATGAGCTGTCCAAAGTGGAATTTGATTGCAGTTGAATAATTTTAACACCACATGATGAAAACGATGATTTTTAGAACACGTGTTTGGGGGGATGAATCTATGGAAGGTGAAGTTGAGACTAACCTTATCTTTCTCGAGGATATTACTTCTGATGATTCTCGTGAAAAACTTGAGGAAGGTGATCCCATTATCCCCTTAGAGGATGACATTGGAGATTATTTCCATATTGAAAAGGGGAAATGGGAAATTGTTGGTCCTCAATCTGATTGTGCTCCTATTTACGATACCGACAAGGAGTATGAGGATGAGATTAGTTTTTCCTTTCTCTTGGGCACTATTTATGATGACATATCCATTGGTACTCTTGGGAAGGGGAATCTTTGTTTTCCCTTGCATAAACAAGGCCAGTTGGAAGTGAGCAATTTTCCTTTTAGGAGAGACATAATCTTTGATACTAAGCAAATTGATGTGGCTCCCACCTCTCCCAAGTATGATCCTATGTCCAAATCACTTGAGGCTTTAGATTATGATGTTAGGGAAGAAAATCACGTTGAATGCAATACTTCATCTTCCCTTTTTCCTATTGGTCATCATCTTGAGTCTTCATTAAGTGATTCCCCCACCTTCTGTCACATGATCTCAAGTGGCAGTGAGCCCTTTCCCCCTTCCAAGCATAGTGTCAAGGATGAGCCCCTCATTGATTATACTTTTCTCCTTGGGTACTCCTTCAAGATCATGATCAATCTATAATCTCGCCTTTCCAGTGTGATCATCATGGGCAACATATGCGTGTTTCTCCATCTCATCAGTCTCCCTTTCCTACTGATCATAACCTTGGGGAGGCCATAAAATATGAAATAAATGATAAGGACCATCATGGAAATAATATGTCCGAGATTGCCATCCATCAAAGGTTTATAAACCTAATCATAGACATCTCTATATTTTGGTTAGAAGAGAGAATCTCATGGACTAGATTACATCCTTTTCTTACCTCTTCTCACATAATCATTCATGTGTGGGCATCCTATTTCTCTACCTCCCACCGACCTTATCATCAATGTGATTCTATCCACCTTCGATTTGACATTTGCAACATGAGTAATCATACAGGTCAGTGTATTTATTGATTTGATGATATTTTGGTTGCATTGGCTTTATGATTACACATAGTATTAGTTTGGTACCATATGCATGTTAGGGCAGGATGCATTGCATGTTGATTTTCTGCATTAGAACTAATCTCATATGATATTCCTCATGATAGATTACCTACATTTAGACTAAAAATTGCATATTTTTATTACTTGTTGATTTTATGGGTTGACATTAGGCATGGGTGTTCATAAGACACCGTGAAAAACATACTACCCTGTGGTTTTGGTCATTGACATGTGCAGATAACAGGTCTACGGTGACGAAGAGATTGTTGGAGTTCTCGTGACCTCCCGTTCGAGTAGCCTTGCCCACCTCTTTGAGAGATCATGTCCCAGTTGGAGCCAAATGTTACCCACCACTTCGTTGGTGATATCCCTAGGAGAAATTTTTCTCCATGATGGACCTCAGCCGACAGTCAACAACCCCTTGCAGCCCTCAACTAGTTCGTTGTGCCATTTCTCCGCCACCTGAGCCAACCATGTGGTTCCTCACCCATTTGTATTGATTGTATGTTTGAAGGTGTACCTCTCGAATCTAAAGGTATGTCTTGTCATTTGGTAATTGAGCATTGGGTTTACTTATCATTGACACTTCTGGGTATGGATTGATGGGGCGATTTGGCAGAAACAGTGGGCATAGTTTGTGCTCTTGTCCCCTTGATCTCTTTTGGATGTTACCCTTGGATATTAGTTCCATGGGATCTCCTTTATTGACCATTTTGGTTCTAGGGTGGTACTACTTCTGAAACCCCGAATTTGGGTATGTGGTCCCGCTTCTTTATCCGCATATATTACTCCCTTTCCACTCACTATACCCACATTCATCATTTCTCCCACTTGGGTCCACATTGCCTCTCTGGGTCCACATAGGGCCAACCTCCCTATCCCCTTGCCCCCACCTTGGGTCAAGCTTGGAATGATGCCCTGGAGGTTGAAGCAGCTAAACGAAAAGTAAAAGCATAAATGACCACATTCAGCAGGAAATTGTACCACAAAATACAAAAGATGGTCGGGATAAAGTATTGGGAAAAAGCCAATACATGAGCTCTACCCCATACCCATGGTCATCACCCTAGCTCCATAGGCCCTAGATGAGCCTCCTTTATCATTCAGGAATCCATGATTGTCCCAACCCCTGGAGGGCAATGAACCACCCTACCTAAAAGGGGGTAATCACTGCTATATCTTACACATCATGTTCTTGTGCTTTGAGCCCCGAGTAGTTAATCAAAGAAAATACATAAAAGATAAAAGACATAAAGAAGAGTGGAAAAATCAAGGCCGGGGCACCTCATGTACCACGATTGCTCCCTCCTACACATTATATACCTAGGTGTGGGCTTCCCTTTCTCTAGCTACCCTTGAGCCCCCATATGTGGCCCATGACTTCCCCTCTCATTCCCTATTCCATTTCACTTCTTTATCACTTCCCACCCCCATTTGATGGATGTACCTTGGACATACTATCCTCTCTAAGCGTAGAAACCACCTAATAAGGTACCTGGCTTACCCCCTTTGGAGCTTAGAGACATTTGCACATGCCAAAGCCCACTACGGAAGGACATGCCATTATGAATTGCCCACTTTGTTGTCTATGGTTTGTGAGCTCTTTTACACGATTACTCTAATGACTTGTTGTATTGGAAGGCTAGGAGACGCATTGGATCTTATGCAGGATTTTAGATGGTGTCCATTTGGGTTTGGTCTCCCTATATGGGGTCCTAACCTCCCAGAGGGCTACATTGGCACATGTAGGGTGTGTGTAGAGAGCCATGGGCCTCCACAGCAGTAGACAACACTCCATGGATCCCTACCATTGGCCAAAGATTACTAGAGATCCACCTTTGGGACGAGGATGAAGCACTTGGTACACTATGCCCAACAGGCTCCACTGGAACACCACACACTTGGCAGGTGTCCTAGGACTTGTACGATGACATGGAAACGTTTTTTCCATCCTTTGGTCCCTTAAATATGATCTACAGACATCTTCGACTCATATGGAGACCCATGGGGTCATTGGTGTGGCCCCACACCCATTGAAAACACCACAAGTCTACTACTTGGAGAACAAGGGGCCACCCCCTTGTCCATCACATTTTGAGGATTTTATTCATCATTATGGCACTTTTGTACATTATCAGGCCTCTTGGAGAGCACCACGACATGCATATACTATTATTTGACCTCCTAACAGGCTTATTATTTCATTTATGAGCTAGTTTGGTGGGATTGTCACCAAAAGTTGGTTTATTTACACATTATTTATTTTTAGGGGCTAATGCAGGCTCATTAGCTAAATTGAAATTCTAAGTGGTGTATAAATAGGAGTTAGTTGGATTCATTTGTATCATCACTTGACTTGGGAACTCTCTATCTTTAGAGAACATCGTGTTTTTCCTTGGAGGACTATTTTGGATGATGGATGAATTTTGATGTATGGATTTGGGCTATTTCTATCTTGGAGCTTCTTATTTGCAAATGTGATGTTGGTTGGATATACTCTCTAACATTGTAAGTGCAAATTTAATGCTATTTACTTGTTGCTGCATACAATTGGATTTCACTATAATTAGGGCTAATTGCCGCATGTATGAAATGTGGAATTATGTGTCTATTTAGCTTATTCTATGTATGGGCCATTGTTAGATGAATGAAATGTCCTAGAGATCATGTTATCTTGATAAACTTGCACCATTTGTATGAAGTATAAATGCTTGAAAGTCACTTTTCTTTTCTTTCCTCTAACATTGGATGAATTTGACTTTCTGGGCTTCCTTGAGCAAGAAACTGAATCCTTCTTCATTATTATCCTTGACTCCATATCCCCAAGTGAATTAGGCACTAGTCCCTCAAAGAAGGGTGATCATTTCTCCCTTTTTTTCACATTTTCCCCTTTTTCCTAGGTCTAGCCCCATTAGGTCAACTAGGGCATCAATTTCCCAGGAATCTAGCCACATGAAAACTTCGATCTCATAGAGGCAACTGTGTTGGTGGGTCCGCTCACTCGAATTTGGGCCAATTCCGATGCTGGAATCTCCAGATACCTCAAGCCCTAGCTCTAGAATCAAGTTTTTCCTAGGTGTTCCCAAGGCTAGAACCTAGTAGGATCAATCTAACATCATTGGAAGAAGATTCTTATTTGATCCTTTCCTCTCACCTTGGCCAGGTTAAGAACATCATTGGGTGCCAAAATACATCCCCTAACTTGGGCTGGGTCCACTTGGCCTCATGTGGTCCCATTCTTCATCAAAGCTGATTTTTTAAGGACTACTCGGGAATCCAAGATCCCAAAGGATTCTAGGGATTGAGAACCTCCTTTTCAACTCTCATTCTTCTACTTCAACCCTCTAATCCTCACCCCCTCTCCCTAGAAGATCAAGTCCCTTGCTTAAAAGGCAAGCAAGTCTCATTCTTCATTCTATCCTAGGGAAAGGGTTTCTACAGTCACTCCACACCTATTCGTTTATCCATACTTTACCAGTGACTTCCTAAACTACTGGGTTTCCTCCCATCGGTGAAAGTCCGTAAAGAGCAGAGAGTCTTAGTTGTGGTGACAGTGGGCTAAGTTTCCACGTTGCCCTTGACCTAGCAGTTTCCCTCATAGGAACTCCTCTTAGGTCTCTTACTAGTTTGAGTGGTAACAAGTCCCACAAGTATCTTTCTCATCCAGATCGCCTCACATGTTGCTTGACTTGTAGCCATGTATTTTGCTTCTGCTGCACTGAGTGCCACAAATATTTTCTTCCTGCTGTACCAGGAAACTGTTGCAGACCCAACACTGAAAATTCCACCTGTTGTACTTTTTTAGTTGGATGGACTCCCTGCCTAATCTGCATTTTTGAAGCCACACAACTTCACTCCCTCTGTCCATCTGTACCATAGTCCAAGGTTACTTGGAAGCGGGAGCGCGGAGCGCCATTTTTAAAAGTTTCCGGGTCGGGAGCGTTTTCGGGAGCGTTTTTATATATATATATATATATATATATTTTAATATTTTTTATATTTTGATGCATATATGTCAACAAAAACATGTAGAATGATGAATTAGACATAAAAAACATAAAAACATAGATTGAATCATATAACATCAATCATCTAGAAATTATAATCTTCATCAACCACGCCCACGAGTTGGAAGCAGAGAACATATTGACTCTTGAGTCTCGCAAATCATCAATCTGAAGGTTTCAAGCTTTCAAAATTCAATATATAACATTTATCATCATTGATATATAACATTTATCATCATTGATTTCAAATTTCAATATCTAACATTTATCATCATCGATTCATTGATTTCAAAATTCAATATACATTTATCATCATTGATATATAACATTTATCATCATTGATTTCAAATTTCAATATCTAACATTTATCATCATTGATTCATTGATTTCAAAATTCAATATACATTTATCATCATTGATATATCACATTTATCATCATTGATTCATTGATTTCAAATTTCAATATATAACATTTATCATCATTGATATATATCATTTATCATCATTGATTCATTGATTTCAAAATTCAATATATAACATTTATCATCATTGATTCATTAATCACCATATAACTTTCATGAAGCATCATATTCATAATTCATAATGACTTGTAAACTTATAAATGCCAACTTCAAAGTTTCACCTTTCAAATTCAAACTTCAAACTTAAATTGTCATTAAAAATTTAAATATATGAAATCAGTAGCAAGTCAAGTTTCAACTGTTCAACTGTCAACAACAAATAGAAAATAGTAAACAAAAAATATATTTTATCTGGCTGGCCCCTTGCCACGCCCACGAGAAATGTCTAATTTTTGTGAGCCACGAGGAAATGTTGGTCTTCTAGTACTCTCAGGAGTACCACGACCACGACTAGAAGGTGGAGGCTGGATCTGCAAAGGAACAACAGTGTGATATCGAGGAGTGGCACTGGCACTGGCACTGGCACTAGCACTGGCACCCGCACTGCTACCAGTAGATGGTGGGACTGGCCCTGTGTGTGGCGGTGCTGCTGATGCTTCATCATCATCCCTATAAAGTTTTGCTTCCAATTCTTCTAGATGTAACGTGTCGTCCTCCAAATTATCATCCTCTGGGTTGTTGTCCCAGACTCTGTATGATTGATCCTCATTTGCCCGATCACAGTAATGGCTGAGCAACCTCAAGTTATAATGCACATAAACCAAGCTTTCAGCTCGGTTTTCATTCAGCCTGTTTCTTCTCACATTGTGCATAAAGTTGTAGGTGCTCCAACACCTCTCTGCAGAAGAAGTGTTCACAACTTGTGAGAGAACTTTTTTAGCCAACTTTGGCAAAAGTCCCATGCCGCCATATGCTTCCCACCATGTGAGAGCATCGAATCTGTCCCTGTCTTCCATTGCATGGAATGAACCAAAGTTAGCAGTGCAACTGAAGTATTTGCCTAATTCAAGGCGCAATCTAGCACACTCTTCCCTGTCAGGTACTAATTTGTCCAATGCCTTCATGTACCCTTCATGTACCTCTGGATCTGTGTGAGGTTTCACCCTAACCCCACCTCCAGGTGCAGGTTGGCCCAACCAAGATGGAGAGTAATATTTTGGCGTAAGGATATATGCCAAAGCATGTAGTGGAACATTGAGTTTATTCCACCGTGCACACACACAATCATGAATCATAGCATACAAAATGGGATCATTATCCTTAACAATATCTTTTATTTGCCCCAACATGCTATCCATCTGCTCATAAACCTCTCCAATCACTGGTTTATCAGTATCTGCAAAGCGAATCATGTTATAAATGGGCTTGGTAAAACTCACAATTTCCCTCATACGTGCCCAAAACCGAGGGTCAAGGGCGGTCTCCTCCACATGTTCAAAACTTTGCCTGTCAACCACTGTTGCCGCCCTGTCCTTTAATACCTGCCAGTGTGGGCTTGATACCATTGCAGCCAATGACTCTCTTACCTTCAAAAGGCGCCTGAAGGTGAGGTAATAAGTAGCAAATCTAGTTTTTCCTATTTTCAACAACTCCAATTTGGAGTGAGTACGGAAAAGCCCATGGGTATTGCTATGATTTGTAATAAATTTGATCATTTTTTTACCTCTCTTGTACAAATCACCAAGCCATTTGAATTGAGGTTGTTTGTTTTTGATGATATCAAGCATCAAAAGGTTCATTGTGTGAACCAAACACCCAGACGAAAAAATGTTGGGGTATTTATCCTCAACAATTGCTCCTGCTGCCTTACAGTTAGCAGCATTATCAGTGATGACCTGTATCACATTGTATGGCCCAGTCTTTTCAATTATATCAAGTAATGGTTCTGCAATGTTAATGCCGGTTTTGAATTTATCTGAGTAATCATAAGCTGCGAGGAAGACTGCACCACTAACCGACACAGCCAAAACATTTATAAATGGTTTTCCTTTTACATTGGTCCATCCATCAGAGACAATGGACAACCCATGCTCATTCCATGAACTTGTCATTCTAGCCAAAGAATTGTTTATTTTAGCTCTTTCATGATCAAGACCCACGGTTCTGGCCTTGTCATACCCAGGGCTTTTGTATCCTTTGGGGCATCATTAATGGCAGAAACCATTTCATGCCAATAAGGTGAGCGAAGAACATTGAATGGCACCCCACATGCATATAGAAACCAGTAAACTTTTGAATCCACATCATTCCTACACCCTTCGTCTAGGAAATCGGATATGGTTCTACGCCTTAATCCATTGCCACTGCCTCCGAAACCACTGGCATGGGTGGAAGTTGAACTTGTTTGTCCATGATGTGTTGGGCCTGAATCAACGATACCCCTAGATCTTTTAGATGATCTCTGTATGGCAACCCCCTCTTCCTTCCTATATATCTCTCTCTGTGGTGCTGGCACATAAGTACAAACTTTGATTCCAAGATTTCTAGTTCCATCTCCTGGAATTATCCCACAAAGGTGCCTTCTCAGACGGGTGTATGAACCATGGTATTGTTTATTGCAATGGGGGAAAATAAATTTAGTGGTTCCACCACCTTTCCCTCCTTCTTGTTTCTGAACATATTTCCACAAAGGATATTGGTCTTGTTTAGTTGGGGATTCTAGGTTCTCAGGGTCTCCACTCCCCACTTCCTCCTCAGCATAATCCTCCCCCTCTTCAGGATTTTCTTCAGATCCACCATAACCCTCCTCTTCAGGATTTTCTTCAGATCCACCATAACCCTCCTCTTCATCCTCCTCTTCTCTGATTTGTCTCTTTCTTCTAGCACTCTCCAACACCATTATCACAAAGAAAGGAACCAACATGAGGAAAATTCCTAGCCATATAGCCATGATGGAGACAAGTTTCAAGTTTCTAGAATCTAGCCTGCAAAACAAATGGAAAAATGCCAAATGGGAATAGGAAATGCAACATAGGAAAAAAACAATTCATTTTAAAAGTTTTAAATCCAATAAAATGCAATAATTCAAGAAAAATTCAAGTTTTCATTTTCAAACAATTTAACAACCTACAAATTCATCCTAGAAAATACAAAATTGGATTAGAAGGCCTACCTCTTTCTTGCAATCCTCCTGTCAGCCTTGCTCCTTGCTCTCCTGTCAGCTTTGCTCCTTGCTCTCCTGATTCCTGTCAACTGGTCCTTGCGCTCTCGGCTCTCCTTCTCGCTCAATCTCAACTCAACAAACAATAACTAACAATGAATTGAAAAATAAACCCCCCCCCCCTTTTATAAAAATCGAATTTTTTCATCAAAAAAATTCCGCGCGGCGGGGAGCGTTTTTTTTTGCTGGGGAGCGTTCGGGAGCGAACGCTTCCCGCGTTTAAAAAACGCTCCCGAAGCATTTTTTAAACGTCGGAAGCGCTCAGGGAGCGTTCGCTCCCGAGCGCTTCCTGAAACGCTCCCGAAAAAACAGGGAGCGTTTTTACAGGGTCGGAAGCGTGCTCCCGAAAACGCTCCCGACAGGAAGCGTTTTCGGAAGCGCGTTTCCGAAACGCTCCCGCACGGAGCGAGTTTCCGGAGGGGGAGTTCCGGAGCGGGAGCGAAGGGGGTTTGAAGCTTCCCCGCAACCCTGCCATAGTCCATAGTGGGTAGTGCCTCTGAGGTATCGTAAAACATGCTTAACTGCCTTCCAAAACAATTTTGTTGGCCTAACCATAGCTTGGCTCAACTGGTTGAATACATAACACATATCTGGTTGTGTGTTCACAAGATACATCAGTGAACCCACTAGCTATCGATAAATGGTAACATCCACTTGTTCACTTGAAGTGGCAATCTCCTTCCTCCATTTGATCGCTAGAGGTGTTTCCATGGGTTTAAACTTTACAACTCTCCATGCAGAATCTCTGCAATATTTCATTTGCATACTTTCCTTGAGAGACAAACAGTTCCCCATTTCCTTGCCATACTTCCAACCCGAGGAAGTAGTGCATGAGACCCATGTCCTTCATTTCAAATTCTCTTGCAAGGTCCTCCTTGCAAGATCTGATCAACTGCTCATAACCATTTAAAATCAAATCATCAACATATAAGACAATAATAAACAATTGATCTTCTACCAAGATATGATAGATATTTGCATCCACTTCACATTTTGTGAAGCCCAAACCAGTGAGATAACTGTCGATCTTGGTGTACCAAGCATGGGGTGCTTGTTTGAGACCATACAATGCTCGCTTGAGTCTTCACACATGAGACTCCCGATCAAATGTCTCAAAACCTTCTGATTGTTCGATGCACACCTCCTCCACAATAACCCCATTGAGAACAACCTCAGTGCTTTCCACATTACGAAAGGAGTTTCTTCCCATGGAGATTTGAGACAATGTGATCCCATACTCCCTCCAAGGTTATTCTCCTTCCCTTGGGTACATCTTTCTTCCACTAAGAAAGGTTCTGGGCATCAAATGCTTGTGGTTTTGCAATGTCTGTCTTGACATATTCTAGGAATCCATTGTAATCCAACACCGCCTGCGATCCTTCCATGCGATGAAATTAGAGTTGCCTTCCAAGGAATACTCTAGTCTTAGCTTGTTGAAGGTCATCTTCCCAACTCTGTAGAGATCCTACTACACCGAACTGCAAATTCGAACCTCCTGAGAAACAACTTCAAAATTCCTACTCTAATGTGAATCCCGCTATGATACCATGTTGAAATTATGATGTAGACTTGCAACTGCTCATGAAATTTTAATCAAAATCACAAGACACAAACCTACTCTACTACTTTGTGGAATCTCTGTGGAATTCAATTCACAATTTAGAACATCAATCACAAACATGCAATGAGAAATAACACACATGCATACAATATTTTTCCAGGGGAAAGCAATCTACTAAAAACTCCTTATGCTTGCTTGCATTAGTTTGATGGATAGAGATGTATTACAATTGCTTTCCCAATCTGAGCACAACCTACAAGTGAATAACCAATCGCTCTGCTCATTGAGAAGCTCTGGCCCAAACTTAGTCAATTTCCGCCTCTGCTTGAGCTGCTATTTCCTTGTGCAATTCCTGAGAAATTAAGCCCCTTTTATTTAGGAAATTCCTGCAGAATGCTTGTGCAATTCCCAAGGTTGATCTTTTGACTGCATGCAACACCTGTACACTCAAGACTAGTCTACAACTGATGTTACACTGCACTGGAATCTCCACCACAACTGGGGAACTCGAATTCTCTGCATGCACGAGCTATTTTAGGCTGATTGATCAGTTAACTGGATGATCACTCAGTTAGATTGAAGTTCCACTGTGTAACTGGCCTTTCACTAGTTCCTCCAATAGTTAGAACTAGTTTAACTGAAAACAACTTGAAATAACTGACCTTGATTGCTACAAATTAGCAATCACACATGCTTAACTGAACTCTAACTCTAACTCAAATTTATTGAGCTAACTAGGTGAAAAGAGCCATGTCACACAAGTTAACTTCATCCAAGTTGTCTGCTGATGTGGAAATTCAAATTTTGTCAATTCGACCAAGGAAAAATCAAATTGAGATTTTCTTGCTGCATTTTCCAATAGTCTGAAGCAGTAATAGTAGTACCCTTAGTTCCTTGTTGCAGTACACAGTGCTGCTCCTCCTCTGTTAAATTGAACTTGTCAATATTCAATTTGTCCTGTGCAGATTGGACTTGATACTCTTTCCCTTGCACGACCAGTGGCATGGGCAGAATGAAGCTCCAAGACTCGCTCCAAAGGTCGAATATCTCACTTGGATCTATCGACGGGTTGCCTTTTTACAAATAGAGGGATTCCTTCCATTGCCCTCGCCATTTCATTCACAGGTTGAACAAGAAGTTTTATGTACAACCTAGCTCTCCAACAATCCAAATTAGGGGTTTCCCTGTTGTGGTTGTGGAGAGAGAACATGTGGGCAGCATGCATGTAATGTTGAGATTTTATATAGTTGGTGTAGCATCGGGTGTGCTCTAGCCCTGAAATTTTGTGGAGGGGCTAGGACACACTTGAACTCCAAAACCCAGAAAGTGTTTTGTGAAATTTCAGCTAGTGTTCAAGTTATTCAAATAATTAATTATTTTTATGGGTTTCCTAAGTCAAAACTTAGGAAAATTAAATAATTAAAGTGAATTAATTAACACATGTGTTGAAATGTTCTAAAAGACACGGATCAAACAGTCTTTTAATCTCAGCTGTTGATGAATGATTTAATCTCGGCCGTCGAAGGGTTCAACGAAAAAGTATAAGAGAAAGACTTGAGGCTCAGGTGGAGACACACACACAGTTGGAGAGTTGAGAAATAGATCTGGAATTCTAGGGTGGGTTTGCTAAGAATTTATGGAGGAATTTTTTGCAGCAAGGGGTGGTATTGGCTAAGGGGATGATCTGATCCCAGAGCCAAGAGTCAGTAAGAGCAAAGGAGCAGCAACAAGGATAACACAGAGGAGCAAAGCAGTAGCTACGTAGGTGCTGCGCAGCCGTTACGCAGGTGCTACGCAGGACAGCGGAGAGGCTCCAGAGGGCTTTAGAAATTACACAGAGGGTCTCCAGGGCCAGCGTAAGGCCTACGTCACCCTTTCTAGGGTTACACAGTCCCTCTCTGGGTAGCGCAATGGCATTTTGAGGCTAGCAAGGCTGACGCTGGGGCTTTAGGGGCAATGCTAGGGTTTCTAGGGCCAGATCCGGGCTGACTCTTGTAAATCCCGTTTGAGGGTGTGGATCAGTCAGATATTTGGCACTAGAACAACAGATTAACTGTAGTTTTGATTTCTTTTATTCTCTATCGAGTTTTCTAGATCTGGAACCTAGATTTACTGTACTTAGAATTTACTTAATAAAAGAAACCCTCATATCTGTTGCACCGGTTTTCCCACTTTGGGTTTTTCCAGGGACTTATGTCCAAAAATCCATGTGTCACTTTCTTGGATGAGCGTATTATTCAGTAAATGATCTGCATGTGTTTATTTCGGTATTTTCTGAATCTAATTTCTGGAAATAACTTGTAATATTTAAATCAAGTGGGAGAAATAAACCATGATACTGCAGTACAATTTTCACATGGTTTCAGAGCGATAGCAGATCAAGATGAATCTCCAGCAATCAGCTGAAGAAAGATTTTTTCTGCAAGGTGGTAGAAGAAGCAGCAGATCCAGAAAGGGCATCTTGATAGCAGGAGAACACAGATCTAGGAAAGGACAACGCTAAAGTTGCAGAAGGTTGTTAGGCTTACGCAGACCTTTCCCAGGGCAGCGTAAGGACTGCGTCACCCAGTCTGGGGTTACGCATTCCACTTCTGAGCAGCGCTGAGGCTACGCTGGGCCAGTCAATGAGACACAGTCCAATCATTTCTTCAGTTGCAGAAAAGTCTTGCCAAGATCCGAAAGCAGTGCTTTAGATCTTTAACAGTGCTGGTGTTGTGGAGATTCTGCAGGTGCAGAATTGTGCCTAGCTAAGTCAACAAAGGCGGGAGGAAGACAATTACTCAACAGATCTGAGATTTGATCAGGAGGATCGAAGAGTGCTGTTTGATTGTGTTTGGGTGAAAGATTTCCAGGAGGGAAATCAGTCTTCAGCAGAAGCAGTTACTAGAGGGTTTCTACACCAAGAAACCCAGATCCAAAGGGAGAAGTACTGTTTTTTTCAGATCTGAGCAAGATGGCATGATATGGACTGAGGGATCAAGATAGATTGGACATGTCCAACTATGTTATCTGGAAGGGAAAAATCTTGTCAGTTCTGGATGAGTATGGTCTCAAAGATCATGCAGAGAAGGTTCTTGTTGTACCAATTGATGCAGATCCTCTAAAGAAGTATGAAGAAAATCAATCGCGGACTAAGTGTTTGATCATAGACAGAGTCAAGGACCACGTTATACCAATGTTATGAACATCGGCATCGAGATAAAATCGACAAGGGTCTGGAAAACCAAAAAATCGTAAAAATAGAGAAAATATCGGTAAAAATCGACAAACATCGGCAAAATTAAGATACCATAAAAATATATTTAAAAATCGGCAAACATCGGCTAGGCCAAAAAATCGTGATTTTGAGATAAAATTGGGATGTTATCGAGATGTTTGCAACATTGCATTATACCTCATATTGCTGGAAAGACTACAGCAAATGACATGTGGGTAGCCTTGGACACGATGTACCAAGGAGACTCTATCCAACGAAGAATTCTTCTGGAGAACCAAATGCGGTTGTTCCATATGATGAAGGGTGAAGAGATAGATCCATTCCTCTTCAGACTTCAAGCTATCCGAGATCAGCTGATCAACATAGCTGCTACTCCAGATGAGGGGCTCTTAGTGAGGACTGCCCTGAATGTAGTCTTCGAAGAATGAGAAACATTTGTCTAGAGCATTCTGGGAAGGGCAGCATTACCATCATGGGCGGACATGTGGGCTATCCTTTGCCAAGAGGAGATCAGGAGGGTCACCAACAGGCAGAATATCAATGGTGGAAGCGGAAAGGCCAAAGTCAAAGAGGAAGAGGATGATGCAGCCCTTGCATCAAAGGAAAAGAAGCAGCAAGGGAAGAAGAAGAGGGACCTTTCCAAGGTCCGGTGCTTTAACTGTGGTGATCTTGGACATTTCGCCAGCACTTGTCCTAAGAAGCAGGACAAAGGATCTTCTGATTCCAAGGCTGCAACAGCGAAGGAAGATGGCTTTGATGATGATGCCGCCATGAGTGCTCATGTGCCTCGAGAGAAGAGATGGGGTGACATGGATCTGTAGAGCGTCTACAGACTTTGGCGGGATCCTTGAGTCAGCCCTACTCTTGGATCACATACGAGCTACGGGAGCCTTAAGACAGTAGCGAGATGAGTCGGGAGATGGTTGCAGAAGGCCAATTTGAAGTGGAAGAGGGAGTTGAAGAGCTGAAGAAGGAGCAGCATAATGCAGAGGCAATAGCAGTGTGAAGGCAACAACATAGAGGGGCTGATGGGACTTCAACAACACAGAGGTGCTGTGCTCATGTAGTGCAGTGTTGCAGCATAACAGTGCCTCTAAGAGGATATCGTAAATCAACATCCAGGGAGCTTCAGTGATGGAAGGCAACTTGAATTATATGTCAAACAGTTGGGGTAGAAGTCTTTCAGTTGCTTACTTCTCAGCAACTGAGTTGCAGTGCAGCAGTTAGCAGTGCTATGGGAAGCATGATGCAACAATTTGAAAGGGAGCTGTAGTACAGATGTGGCAGTGTCAGTGGCAGTGGTATGGGCAGCAGTACAGAGAGCAGCAGTGCAATGGATGGAGGGCAACAGGCCAAGCATCAGCAGCACAAAATCCAACTGCAAGATCTTGTAGTGCATGGTGTGAATGCATTGCTAGAGCACACTCCGTGCTAAGAGGGAGTGTTGAGATTTTGTATAGTTGGTGTAGCATCAGGTGTGCTCTAGCCCTGAAATTTTGTGGAGGGGCTAGCAACTCCAAAACCCAGAAAGTCTTTTGTGAAATTTCAGCTGGTGTTCAAGTTATTCAAATAATTAATTATTTTAATGGGTTTCCTAAGTCAAAACTTAGGAAAATTAAATAATTAAAGTGAATTAATTAACACATGTGCTGAAATGTTCTAAAGGACATGGATCAAGCAGTATTTTAATCTTAGCCATTGATGAATGATTTAATCTCGGCCATTGAAGGGTTCAACGAAAAAGTATAAGAGAAAGGCTTAAGGGTCAGTTGGAGACATACACACAGTTGCAGAGCTGAGAAATAGATCTGGAATTCTAGGACGGGTTTGCTAAGAATTTTCGTATGAATTTTTTGCAGCGAGGGGTAGTATTGGCTAAGGGGATGATCTGATCCCAGAGCCAAGAGTTAGTAAGAGGGAGAGGAGCAACAACAAGGACAACGCAGAGAAGCAGAGCAACAACTATGGAGGTGTGGCGCAGCCGCTACACAGGACAGCGCAGAGGCTCCAGAGGGCTTCAGAAATTACACAGAGGGTCTCCAGGGCCAGCGTAAGGCCTGCGTCACCCTCTCTGGAGTTACGCAGTCCCTCTCTGGGCAACGCAGTGGCCTTCTGAGGTTAGCAAGGTTGACGCTAGGGCTTTAGGGGCAGCGCTGGGGTTTTTAGGGCCAGATCTGGGCTAAGTCTTGTAAATCTTGTTTGAGGGTGTGGATCAGTCAGATATTTGCCACTAGAACAACGGGTTAGCTGCAGATTTGATTTCTTTTATTCTCTGTCGGGTTTTCCAGATTTGGAACCTAGATTTACTGTACTCAGAATCTACTTAATAAAATAAACCCTCATATTTGTTGCACCGGTTTTCCACTTTGGGTTTTTCTGGGGACTTATGTCCAAAAATCCATTTGTCACTTTATTGGATGAGTGTATTATTCAGTAAATGATCTGCATGTGTAGACTGTAGTTGTGTTTATTTCGATATTTTATGAATCTAATTTCTGGAAATAACTTGTAATATTTAAATCAAGTAGGAGAAATAAACCATGATACTGCAGTAGAATTTTGACATGTAAGGCTCATGCAAGTCGCCTCGTGTGGGTTTGATTTGTTCATTGATTTATTTCTCTTTATATTGTTTAGTTTGGAGTTATAAAATTTTAAGTTTTCCTCTTTTTACAAATTTGATAATTAATCCAGACTTGACTCTTCATCGCATCAGTCTGGTCAACAGTATCATTCGAAAATAGGTATACAGGAAAAAATTAATAGTAATAATGCTTTAATTTTGTTTTTTCGTTTCTATTCTTTGGGCAATTGCCACCTGAGTGCAATAAAAATTCGAATAATATCGCAATTTCCCGAATCCACCGTCTAGCATGTTAGGTGCCGACTAGCACATAAGTGAAATCCACAGATGAATATTCAATACGACATATTTTTTCAACAATCTCACGCCTATGGAACTAGTTCCCGAGGCTGTTTGGCTAACTGAATTTACTAATCAACATTTTGTGGCTTAATAGAGAAAACACATCTACACATTTCTAGAAAAAGGATGGTAAAGATTGGAAGGATGGTCGTGGTTTTGATTCTAGTCACTCTTGTTATTTTATTCATCAATGTTATTGTTGTGGAGGGATCTAATCATGCCACTGCTAAACACACTGAATAGTTTTTGACAAAGAAGGGGTTGATACAAAATGTTGATTTTTGTAGCATCAGAAAGTGCTCTAAGCCCCAAATTTGGTGGAGAGGCTTAGACACTGGTATTCCAAAGAACTTAGAAATTGTTTGTGAAAATTCCACTTGGTTGTTGTTTTATTAAATTAATTAATTATTTTAATGGGGACCCTAAGATAAACTTAGGGAAATTAAATAATTAAAAGGACATTAATAAAACATGAGTGAGAATGATATAGAAGGCGGAGATAAAGTCATGTTATAATCTTAGCTGTTGATTAGAGATCTAATCTTGGTTGTTGATGTCTCAACGAGAAGACTATAAAGGAAGACTTGAGGGCCATTTGGAAAGACACACCGAATTGATCTAGAGTTCGAAATTTCTGGGGCGTGGTTTGCTGAGAAATTCGAGTTAGAGATCTGAGCAGCGAGGGGTAGGGATAACACTCGGAGAGAAAGATTTTCTCTGCTAGTGGAGCATCAGTCAGAGAGAGGCAGAAGTGATCTAACTGTTGAGATTTTGGGGTAGCATCGGATGTGCTCTAGCTCCGAAACTTTGTACAGGGGCTGGAACACATGAGATCTCCAAGACCCAGAAATTGTTTGGAGAAATTCCATCTGGTGTAAAAGTTATTCAAATAATTAAATTCTTTAATGGGGACCCTAAGTCTAACTTAGGGAAATTAAAAAATTAAAGTGAATTAATTTACACATGTGATGAGAACATTCTAAGTGACATGGATCAAACTACTTCTAATCTTAACCGTTGATTAGAGATTAGATCACAGCCGTTGATGTGTCAACTAGAAAAGTATAAAGGAAGGGCTTGTGGGGTCAGTTGGAGAATACACATAGAGTCTAAGAGATTGAATTCTTTTGACAAAGCAGTGCTCAGACGAAGATCAGATCTGAGTGACTCAGAGAAGCAATGAGGGGCAGATGTAGTGATTGGTTAGGAGGGCCAAGAGCACAACGCAGAGCAAGGGCAACAGAGACGCAGTGGAGGCAGTGCAGCCATTAGAGGTTGTGACGCAGGCCCACGCAGGGGCAACACAATGTCTCTAAGGAAAGTCCGAAATTCTACTAGAGGCTGGGGTTTCTGATGTAATATCCCCAAAGGGAAATAACCAGTAATACACAGAAATATGCCAGACAGATATAGAAAACACAATGCTGGAACCAGATCATGGAACAAGTACACATAGAATGCCAGAAAACTAAGCCATTTTATTAATCTGAAAGTACATAGAGAGGAGTACAAGATAACCAGAATGAGTGCACCTATCCTTGCCCTAGGCAAGTGGAGGCCCTCTCAGAACAAATGATGGCTGCAAATAAGGACAGCGTCCTAGCTGGCTGAAGAGCTGCTGTGAAGAGCTGCTACTGGAATGCAAATGAACTATAAGCTGGAGACTAGAAAATGGCTGATCTCAGTCCTCCAAACCCTCACCAATAAAAAAACGCTGTCTCTGCTAGTGACAGCGCAGAAACAGATGGAGTGCTGGCCACAAAACCTCCAAATGAAATGATCAGCTCCTGAAGACTAGAAATGCTGGAAAACGCTGTCAAGCCCTACTCACATGACCCTACTCATCAGATCAGCGTCCTCCCTGATGGATCTGCGTCCTAGATGCTCAGATCTACTGGATCTGAAGCCTCCAATCCAGATCAGCGTCCTATCCCTCCAGATCTGCGTCCTCCATGATCAGATCTACTGTTATCTCTTCAGATCTATGCTGGATCTGCCAGTATCCCCTCAGATCTGCAACCCCCAAGGCTGGATCTGATGTTATCTCTTCAGATCTAGGCTGGATCTGCCAATATCTCCTCAGATCTGCAATCTCCCAAGCTGGATCTAATGCTATCCCTCCAGATCTGCACCCTACAGAACTAGATCTGCAAATATCTCCTCAGATCTGCAATCTCCAAGTCTGGATCTGTCAATGTGTCTTCAGATCTGCGTCCTTCTGTCTCCTGGAACAGCGTCCTCTCTCTAAGCCTGATCTGCGTCCTTTCTTCTCCTGGAACAGCGTCCTTCTCCTCAGATCTGAACTGCGTCCTTCCTCCTCCTGAAACAGCGTTCTGCCTTCTAGATCTGCGCAGCCACAAGAAGGGCTTCTTCCTCTCCAAATCTCCACCTGAAAACTGCTACCAATTCCCACTGAAACTGAAGGATGTTACTCAGAAAATAACCTTACTAGGGCAGGCACTCGAAGTCCCCCGAAGCTAAGGGTGAAACCAGAAATAACCTTACCAGGGCAGGCACTCGAAGTCCCCCGAGGCTAAGGGTGAGATCTCCAACCGGAGACACTCGGTTGCACTAAACAGTGCTGCAGACCGACTAAACAACCGGCGTGCTGAAGCAGACAGAAGTCTAGCTCTCAATATCAATATCAAATCATGGATGCCCAAATGAGGTGAGAACCCCACCTTTTATAGTGCTAAACTCCCTCCAAAACCTTGACTGCGTCCTTCACTCTCCTTAGCCTGCGCAGTTAACCTTGGGTCAGCGTGAGGCCTCCCCTCATACACATGTGGACCCCCAAGGCCTCCTTTCTAAGTTATAACGTCAATAAACTAGGAAAAACACTTTATTTTATAAAGTGAGGTGGCTAAAGTGAGGTGACCCCTCTTATTTCTCACTTTATTTATTATTTCTAGCTAAAGCGGCAAAATTAAACAAAAATGAAATATTTCAATTAGCAAAGCTAATTGGGAATATTACATCTGAGTCGGCAGGGATGAAACTAGACTCCGGAGAATCAGATGCACGCAGAGCTAGGATGACGCAGTCCCTCAGCCAAGGCCACGCAGCTCCACGCAATGGCAGCACAGACCCAGTTGGGGTTTCCCCCGGTTCTCATCTAGATCAGCCGGAACTTGCGAAAGTGAGGTATATCTCACATTTTCTTTGTAGCCGAGGTTTTCTCTGTTGGGAGCCGAGTTATGGCACCCTAGATGTACTCAGAAACTGTTGCTTAATAATAATAAACCCTCATATCTGCTGCACCAGTTTTCCCGCATTGGGTTTTTCTGGGGACATTTGTCCGAAAAATTTGTGTCCTTTGTCATATGTGCATGATGTTCAGTAAATGATCTGTATTTGTGTAGGCTGCTATTTGTGTTTACTTCGAAGCTTTTTTGAATATTTTAGTTAGATAACTTGTGTAATAAATCAAGTAGGAGAAGTAAATCAAAAGTTAGCAGTACGATTTCTGTGCTTAGAAATTCACCTGGTATCAGATCATTGTAGATCAAGCTGAACCATTAGCAAAGGGGCTGAAGATATTTGTTGCAGGAAGGGCAGTTGAAGCAAAACAGATTCGGGAGAAGGCAGCGCAGCACCAGAGGGACATCATAGACCCTGCAAGGGTGATGCATGTGGAAATTTCTGAATACAATAATACAGAAATCCTAGTGCAGTATCTTGGTTTACTTCTCCTACTTGTGATTAAATTATACAAGTTATGTTCAGAAAATATTCAGAAAATACCAACGTAAACACAACTAAAAGCCTACACACATATAGATCATTTACTGAATATTACGCTCATTCAACAAAGTGACATAGATTTTTCGGACAAATGTCCCCAGAGAAACCCAATGCGGGAAAACCGGTGCAACAGATATGAGGGTTTATTATTATTATGTAGAATCTGAGTACAACAAATCTGGGCACCCAACTGGTTAACCCGACAGAGAAAATAATAGATCTGCAACAATACTTGCTGTTTTGAGACCAAAATCTTAATTGATCCACAGCCTCAAATGAGATTTACAAGACTCAGCTAATTTCTGGCCCTAGGAACCCCAGCGCTGCCCCTGAAGCTCCAACATCAGCCCTGCTAGGTTCTGCGTGCCCATGCACTGCTTAGAAGGGGACTGCGTAATCCTAGACTGGGTGACACAGTCCTTACGTTGCCCTGGAAGGCCTCTGCGTAACCTTGGTTGCCTCCTGAAGTTGCAGCGTTGCCCCTCCTGGGTCTGTGTAGCACCTGCGTAGCGACTGAAGCCTCTGCGCTGCGCAACTGCTACTGCTGCCCTTGCTTCTCTACGTTGCTCCTCTGCCTCTTGGCTTCGGGATCAGATCATCCCCTCAGCCAATACTACCCCTCGCTGCAGAAAACTCATCTCGAAATTCTTAGCAAAGTTGCCTTAGAATTCCAGCTCAGTCTCTCAGCTCTGCCTCTGTGTGTGTCTCCAACTGACCCTCAAGCCTTTCTCTTATACTTTTTCGTTGAAACATCAACGACTGTGATTTAATCTCTTATCGATGGCTAAGATTAAAACACTACTTGATCTGCATCACTTAGAACATTTTAGTACATGTTTTTAATTAATTCACTTTAATTTTTCTAATTCCCTAAGTTAGACTTAGGGTCCTCATTAAAAAAAATAATTATTAGAATAAATTCAACACTAGATGAAATTTCTCCAAACACTTTTTGGATTTTGGAGGTGAGGTGTTTCTTAACCCCTCCACAAAGTTTCAGGGCTAGAGCACACCCGATGCTACCCCAATACACAAAATCTCAACACTCCCTCTTAGCACGGAGTGTGCTCTAGCAATACATCCACACCATGTATAAGAAGATCTTGTCATTGGTCTTTGCGCTGTTGATGCTTGGCCTGCTGCTCTCCATCCACCGCGCTGCTGCTTTCTGTACTATTGCCCATGTCACTTCCACTGACACTGCTACATCTGTACTGCAGCTCCCTCTCAAATTGTTGCATCATGCTGCCCATAGCACTGCCACTGCTAACTGCTGCATTGCAACTCAGTTGCTGAGAAGTAAGCAAATGAAAGACTCTTTCCCAATCGTTGACAGACAAGTCAGTCTGCATACGATCACTGAAACTCCCTTGCCTGCTGCTTTACGCTGTCCTCCTAAAGCCACTGGACTGCTACAGCTCTGCACTGCGTGAGCACTGCCTCTCTGCACTGCTGAAGTCCCATAAACCTCTGCACTGCTGCCTCTGCACAATGCTGCTCCCTCTACAACATCTCAGCACTGCCCTCTGCTTCACTGTGAACTTCTACATCCATCTACTTGTCCCGCTACCATCTTCAGGCTCCCGTAGCTCGTATGTGATCCAAGAGTTGGGCTTACTCAAGTATCCTGCCATCTTGACCTGTAGCTGCTCTACAGATCCATGTCACCATTCTTACGTGGCTCATGAGAACTCATGGCTATGTCATCATCGCTCCCATCATCCTTTGTTGCTGCAACCTTGGAATCAAAAGCTCCTTTGCCCTTCTTCTTAGGACAAGTGTTGGCGAAGTGTCCAAGTTCGCCACAGTTAAAGCACTGGACCTTGGATAGGTCCCTCTTCTTCTTCCCTTGCTGCCTTGGTTCCTTCGATGTAAGGGCTAGATCATCTTCCTCTTCTTTCTTCACCCTGACAGTTCTGCTGCTACTGTTTTGCCTCTTGGTGATTCTCTTGATCTCCTCTTGGCAGAGGATTTCCCACATGTCTGCTCAGGATGGTAACGCTGCCCTGCTCAATATGCTTTGGACAAACGTTTCCCATACCTCGGTGACTACATTCAGGGCAATCCTTACCAAGAGCCCTTCGTCCGGAGGTGCACCCATGGCAATCAGTTGATCCCGGATAGTTTGAAGTCGAAAAAGGAAGAGATGTACCTCCTCACCCTTCTACAGCTGGAATAGCCTCATTTGATTCTCTAGAAGCATTTTTCGTTGGACGAAGCTTCCTTGATACATCGCCTCCAATGCGGTCCACATCTCATTTGCCGTCTTCTTTCCGACAATGTGTGGCACGACGTGATCCTTACTCCGTCCATGATCAAACGCTTAGCCCGCGCTTGATTTTCATTGAATTTCTTCGGAGGAACAGGATCTGTAGGCTCAGCTAGGACATTCTCCACATGTTTCTTGATGCCGTACTCATCCAGGACTGACAGGATCTTGGCCCTCCAGATGACGAAGTTGGACACACCGTCCAACCTATCCTGATTTCATCCCATGAGAAGCCATCTAGCTCAAATCTGACGGAAACAATACTCTTCTCCCTCTTTCTGTGGCAACACAAAAACACTGGATCTGATTTCTTGGTGACTAGAAACCCTCTAGTAACTGCTCCTTCTGAAAACTGATTTCCTTCCTGGAAATGTTCAGCCAAAACAATTAGACAGTTCTCTCCGATCCTCCTAATCGAATCTCAGATCAGTTAGTCTCAGATCTACTGAGTGATTGTCTTCCTCCCTCTCTTTGTTGACTTAGCTAGGCACAATTCTGCATTGGCAGAATCTCTACCACACCAGCACTGCTGAAGAACTAAAGCACTGCTTACGGATCTCGGCAAATAGACAAGAATATTGGGCTGCATCCCTCTGGTTGGCCTATGCGTGAGAAGACTGGCCCAACGCAGTCTTTGCACTGCTCAGAAGTGGACTGCATAACCCCAGACTAGGTGACACAATCCTTACGCTGACCTGGATAGACTCTATGTAAGCCTGACGACCTTCTAAATCTGCAGCACTGCCCCTCTCTAGGTCTGTGTCCTCCTGCTGTTGAGCTACCCTCTCCGGATCTCTGCAGCTTTCACTGCTACCTAGCAGAAAAATATTCTTCAGCGGATTTGCTGGAGATTCAGCTTGATCTGCGATCGCTCTGATACCATGTGAAAATTTTTGAATACAATAATACAAAAATCCTACTGCAGTATCTTGGTTTACTTCTCCTACTTGTGATTAAATTATACATGTTAATTTTCAGAAAATATTCAAAAAATACCGCAGTAAACACAACTAACAACCTACACACATATAGATCATCTACTGAATATTACACTCATTCAACAAAGTGACACAGTTTTTTCAAACAAATGTCCTCAGAAAAACCCAGTGCGGGAAAACCGGTGCAACAGATATGAGGGTTTAATATTATTATGTAGAATCTGAGTACAACAAATCTGGGCACCCAACTGGTTAACCCGACAGAGAAAATAATAGATCTGCAGCAATACTAGTTCTGAGACCAAAAGCTTAATTGATCCACACCCTCAAACAGGATTTATAAGACTCAGCTAATTTCTGGCCCTAGAAACCCCAACGCTGCCCCTGAAGCCCCAACGTCAGCCCTGCTAGGCTCTGCATGCCCCTGCGCTGCTCATAAGGGGACTGCGTAACCCTAGACTAGGTAACGCAATCCTTACGCTGCCCTAGAAGGCCTCTGCGTAACCCTGGTGGCCTCCTGAAGTTGCAGTGCTACCCCTCCTGGGCCTGTGTAGTGGCTGAAACCTCTGCGCTGCGCAGCTGCTGCTGCTGCATTTGCTTCTTTGCGCTACTCCTGAATGCTGCTCCTCTGCCTCTTGCTGACTCTTGGCTCCAGGATTAGATTATCCCCTCAGCCAATACTACCCCTCGCTACAGAAAACTCTTCTGGAAATTCTTAGCAAACTCGCCCTAGAATTCCAGCTCAGTCTCTCAGTTCTGCCTCCATGAGTGTGTCTCCAACTGACCCTCAAGCCTTTCTCTTATACTTTTTCGTTGAGACATCAACGGCCGTGATTTAATCTCTTATCAACGACTAAGATTAAAAGACTGCTTGATCCACGTCACTTAGAACATTTTAGCACATGTGTTTTATTAGTTCACTTTAATTTTTATAATTCCCTAAGTTAGACTTAGGGTCCTCATTAAAAAAAAATTAATTATTAGAAAAGCTTCAACACTAGATGAAATTTCTCCAAACGCTTTCTGGGTTTTGGAGATGAGGTGTTTCTTAGCCCCTCCACAAAGTTTCAGGGCTAGAGCACACCTGATGCTACCCCAATACACAAAATCTCAACAACGCAGAGTCAGTCTGCTCACGCAGAGGTTGACGCAGCTCCAGAGAGGGGATGCAGAGCTAATCTGCTCATGCAGAGGTTGACGCAACACCAGGAGAGGGACACTGAGCCAGTCTGCTCATGCAGAGGCTGACGCAACACCCGGAGGGTGACGCAGTGCAAGAGGGAGTGACGCTGTGCAGTTTACTGGGGCTGGAAGTGGAGTTTTTGGTCTTCAGAAGTTGCTGGCGAGGCATTGGTTCTGTCGGTGCAGAACAATGGCTAGAAAAGGTGACAAAGAAGGAGAACAACCGCTTAGCATATTTGTGTCAAAGAAATTTGAGATTCGATCAGGAGGGTGATCGTAGAGCACTGATTCAGGAAAGTTGGCGGAGGATTTCAGGGAGGGAAATCAGTTGTCAGAGGGAGCAACTACTCTAGAGGGTTTCTATCACCAAGAAACCGAGATCCAGTCTTATGTTGAGTGCAGCAGCAGTAGAAAGGAAAGGAGTACCTGCTTCAACATATTTTGAGCAGAGATGGCCCTGTACGGACTGCATGATCAGGATAGGTTGGATGGTGTGTCCAACTTTGTGATTTGGAAGGCCAGAATCCTGATAGTCTTGGAGGAGTACAGTATCAGAGACCACGCTAAAAATGTCTTTTGAGGCAATTTAATTACCTATCATTTAATTGTCAACCCAAGGGTTTTGTAAAACTTGCGAAGCACGCATGCACTGTATATGCTAGAAATTAACTTCCAATTTAAATTAATCTAACTATGAAATGAATTGATGACAAACCAAATTCACCTATTCTAATTTACGAAAAGATATTGAAATGAAATTCTAATTTATTAAAGAAAAATTGCAACCTATTCAAGAAAAGATGTTCAAGATGAGCATGCATCTCTTGAAAATGAATCTTTTCGTCTAGGAATTGAAATGACAGGGCATGAAAACCTATTCTAAGAAAACAATAAATCACACTTGCATAAATTCAAATCACACCACACCATGCAGAATTGAAATCAAACTTAGTCTAATGACAAGAAAGTGAATCTACGCTAATGGCATAAAATGAAATCTAATTTAAGAAAATCACATAAATGAAATTTAAACTAGACATAAAGAAATGAAAAGAATATGATACATCTCACATTCATTAGATGGCCAGTCCAAATAACATGAAGATGGAAAGTTAAGAGACTCCAAATGCAAGCATAACCAAATCAAAGTGAATATCACTCATTAGCATGGTGCCAAATCCAACTTCTTTATTGAAAACATGAGCATTTCTCCAACTTTACACATGCCTTTGAAAGGAGAAGGCTTTCCTATTTATACAAGAACATAAGAAGCTACCCCATTAATGAGGATCCACTATTATCTCCCTAGATCCCTAAAAGTCTCATAGAGCACAACCAATATGGAAGGTTATCATTTTGCCTTTAACTTGTTCATTAACCTCTACATGGCGCAATTTCAACAGGAAATTTTCGATAATGTTAGAAAATGTCTCAAAAGCGACTGCTTCAAACAATATTTGATGGAAAAACCTCAAATTTGGTACTACAGTAGACTGCATAGGTTAAATGAATTTGGAAATTATTGTGTTTTGCTTAAAATTTAAAGAAATAAGAAAAGATTGGAGGAACTGGACCCACCGACATGAAATCCACTTTATGATGAGACTTCCTGCTTGCATGCTCTGTGAAACTTACACCTTTGCTTGGATCAGTTTCCTTTTCAGTCATGCTTTTCAATGAATGCATATAGTTGTACAAACGAATAAATGTTTTCTATGTCAGAGAAAGTTGGAAAGAAAGCGATAATCATGAGGATATGTGATCTAAGATTGTTTACGCACCTGCAACTTTCTTTAGGGTGGCTTTCATCAGTAAAATGGACGCAAAGAAGGTGTGTAGCTTAGCATGAAAGAGACAGCAGTGTAATGCTTGATATTAAAATTAATTTTGACCGCTAGGTTTTGTAATGTTGGTGGAATGGAGATCAGCTGATTGTTATCCTACAAATTTGAGGTAATGTTTGGTTTCTCTAATTTATTTTGGGAAATCTCGGTGTAAAAGTGTCACCTAGAAAGGTCTCTCAAACCACTAATGGTTTTGTTGCTGGGCCCGCATGTCCTTCCGCTCAAAGCACTATGATTTTCATTGTTGGGGCCCCCATATCCTTCCACCTCTATTTCAAATGTTATTGTATATATATTCGAAGGGTGAAAAATTCGTAAAACACTATCGGTTTTCCCTTGCACCTTTTGGTGCAAATGCTAGTGTTAGCAATATGAAATGCATAATGAAGTAAGTGTTTTGATGCTTATTTATGTATTGATACCTATTAGTATTTACCAACTATTTGATTTATATGATTATGCTAGTAAGTTCTATAAAGATCAAATCTCTAAAAAATACAGAGAAATTAAAAAAATCAAATAAATTGAATTCAAAATGCCCAAAAGACATGTTACCACATGTTAATGCAATCAACATAGTTAACTACTGCATTCGAGATTATGTTGTATTCGAGGCCTGGTGGAACTTTGGGCAACAACATCCATGTATTATGGTATGAAGCTATTTAAATCTTTGTCTTCCGGATCCATCACATCAAAGTATTGACTGCTGACACATTTCGAACCAACCAATGTGGTTCGAAACGCATCGGCAATTAATACTTTGATGTGATGGATCCGGAAGACAAAGATCTAAATAATTCTACACACAAAAGCCTTCATTCATGTATGAAGCTAGTTGCAAGTCCTAGGTAATGACAAAATAGTTAACCCTTGGTGGGCTCATCTACGCTGAAGGAGAGTAAATAGGCTCTATTTATGCTGAAGGGGAGAGTAAATAGAGTCTATTTACTGAACAAAGTGCCATATATATAATTAAAAAAAAAATTCAAACCAATAAACCAATATATTTTATTTTGTTTGAGTTAAATCATATACATTTTTTCTTATAACATCTAAATGCTGTTCTCTGGCTTCAAAACTGTACCAATACTGGTTGAAAATGGGAAAATATATATTTTTTTTGGGTTTGTTTTGAAGATTTGCACTTGGTTTTATTCCTTTTTGAACTTTGCTATATATGGGTAAGGTGGCCCACAATAAAAGTGGAACCCCAGTAAATGATTTGACACTCTTTGACACACTTTAGATAACTGATCGGGACTTGTGTTAATTCTTTACATACATGTGCCAGAACAAAAAAAATAATCACAAATATCTTTTTACTTCCGAGACTTAGTGTATTATTGAAACTAACAATCTATTTATAATAGATAATTTAAGAAAGTAAGGATAGTTGATTTAAGAAATTCAACAAGACAAAGGACTATGTAGAACCTCTAAAAAGTCATATGTCCACCAGAGTTTGAGAAGGAAGAACCTTTAAAGAGGCCACATATCTACCAGAGTTCGAGAAGGACGAACCTCTAAAGAGGCCTTATGTCTCTCAGAGTTTGAGAAGCAAGAGGGTTGAAGACTGAAGTCGCAAGTTGAAGGGGGTAAATAAATTATAAAGTCATGTCACTTAATAGTTATGGCCACTAAGCCTTTAAAGTTGGGTGTGTAGGACCTAAAAATGCCCTAATTCTATCAGAGTTTGAGAAGGAGGAGATTTGAACTTTGAAGGCTGAAACCATAAATAATCAGTTGAAGGTGGGTAGATAAAAGAATGTCCCTAAATAGTTCTGGCCAATGATCCTTTAAAGTTGGGAGGAAATGACTCTACCTACGCTCTTTCAAATAATTTTTTGTTAGGAAATCGCTCTACCTTTGGTCTTTCAAATAATTTTTTACTGGTCAAAATGTTCCATTACTCACTTATTTTGTTTCAAAACGTGCAACTATTTACTGCATTTCAAAAGTCAAAAGTTTTTCCATTTATAATTTTCTGTTGGTTGGGTTTGTTTTTATTTAGAATGTATATTAATATATTGTCTTTTGCCATGTTTGTTTTATTTTTAGTAGTTTAATAATTATGATAGCAAAAAAATAAGTTTAAACATATCAGTAATAAGAATTTAATAAGTAATACTTAAAAAGTAAATAATTGGAGATTAAAAAACTTCCAGCCGACCTTAATTGGTTTCTTTGATCAGTTGAATAATCTAATTTGTATATTAATATTTTACGTTCAAGGTTGGTTTGATCCTTGCATCTTCTCTTCATCCAGATGATAAGCCAGGTGGTATGGCTAGAAATTTCCACCTAAATAGCTCTGATGCGGGATCCGTGTTAACCAGAACATGGTACTAAAACTGATTCTAACCCCAAAGATTAATGAAAATGTTGCCATTGTGGCATGGACTGATTATTTCTTTGATCTTTCTTCTTGGGTTGATTTTTAAATTTCCTTTCTAATGAGTACATTATATATCAAAATGTTCAAAATATTTGATTAATTTAGGGCAACACATGCACATTTTAGTGATCAAACATGTGAATATTTCCTCTCTCCATCTTTCATGTTTTTGGCGGGGACACAAAAATGAGGATATTCCCACTATAATAAGGGTACACCATTTCTTTGTTCATTTTTAGTTAGTTTTCTTTGTTAAATAACATGCTGGAATTCATTTTAAGAATGATTTCTTATCAATGTTATCATACATTGGAGACATTCCTATCTACCCTAATCAAACTTGCCTATGGTCATGGACTTTGGGAAATAATATATTGAGAACTGATAGATGCGAAGTTTTGAGTGTTAACAGATAGGTTTATGCATTTCAGTTTGTAAGTAATTACAAGATTTGTCTTTGCTGGAGGCAAAATATTTCGTTGTTGTTTGCAATTTCGTTTTAATTCTTATGATCTACCCATTGGGCGTGTTGATCAATGCAATTTAGGAAAGTCTTTGGAACATGTACAAATGAAGAGAAGAGGAAGAAACTTGAGGAGAAAGGACATGAAGCATTTATATTCAAGGCGGGGGTCGTTATGGATGAACTCATGTAAGTTTGTACCTTACCTACAATGCATAGAAGTTTGAGGTCACTTGCTTTTATTGTAGTAAATCTCAAAGTCATAATAAGGTATTGTTATTAAACCTCAAGAGGAGCCTGGGTTTCAATATATCAATAGTGGGTAATTGCATTGGTATTCATTATACTATTTAAATAGCTATCTTATTTTGACTAGTGCAATGTTTAACTTGACTTTTCTATGCTTTATTATGTTCAATTTTATTGTACTCAAAATGGAATTATATTTGGAACCATTTGTAACTGAAACAAAAAAGTAAGAGGAACATGAATAAATACACAAAATTAGAGAAAATGTTGGGGCACTTGCATACCTCAAAGTTGATTGCACTTTCAATATGAAGTAATGTAGGAAGACTTCTCCAGTGAACTAGTTATTTGTAATTGCATTTCATAAAATGATACAGTTATAAATGAGAGGCGAAACCCCTATTTATACCCATAACAAGCAAAAACTCGAACTTAAAATTTAGTTACTAATAAAAGTGATAATGCTCTTTTACAAAAAAACAAGCAAAAACCCTAACTTAAAATTTAATTACTAATAAAAGTGATAATCCTCTTATTACAAAAAAGTGTCCTCTTACAAATATTAAAATATGGTTTTACAAAGGCATGGTACAATGATTTGGATTGGATTATTATACTATTTGTCATCCATCTCAATACTTTTAGAATATAAAAGTTGGAGGAATTAGTTCACAGAACCATTTTTACGGGCAGGTCCCAGTTTGACGAATTGAGGTCGGAAACCTTTCTGAAGTAGTTTGAGACATTAAATAATGTATTTTGGAGCTAAAACTTTGTTGCTTAGGCATGTCCCCCTTAGTGCTATTTTACACTTGGATACCTTTCCAACGACTCAAGAAAGCCCTCAAACGAAGTCCGTATGCAAAAGTTATGCCACTCGAAAGTTGACCTTCTTGTTTTGACCACCATGATACGAGATGATGCCACATCAACCCCCATTATTCATGGAAAAAAGGCTAGCTACATGATCATGATGAAGAAGAGTATTGAAGTATCAATATTGTAACTCTAATCAAGAGTTGAAGGAGTCAAACTTAACAACTATTAGGCTATTGGCTGTGTTGTAATCGGGCCACTAGGAGGAAAAGGGGTTCCATTTTATTTGAGTGCATTTTGTTCCATAGATGAGCAAAGTCGCTGATGTTGAGAAATCAAGATGCTTGAAGATTAGGGTAGATTTCTCTTACTTAATAATTACTTGTGAATGTTTCTTGGCTTCTTATTAAATTTTATGTTCTCTTCTTCGTCAAGCAATTACCAAAATACAAAACATGAAGACCACAAGAGACAAAGAACACGAAGATGTAGGCTCCAAGCCAGGGAAAAAACCCCACAAGGGGGAAAACCCAAGAAAATTATCTTCTTATAGAATCACATCAAAGTGAGATATCCAAGATCCAAGACCACAACTAATACTGCCACGAAGACCCTAGTCAACCCTCTTTCAATCCATCTCCAACAAATCATAGTCAACAAAAGTCAATGTTGGTCAAATCTCAGAAATCTGGTCATCTCCTGAAATTTCGACAGCTGAAATTTCGGGCCTGGAATACCGCAAAATCTGCCTCAAAAAACTCGCACATGTGAACAGAATTAGGGCACAAATCAACTTGTTTCTCTCTCCTTTGACTTTTGTTGAAATTCTCCTTCTTCTTGTCCAAAAGTCGAAGTGATGATGGATAATCAAATGAGGTCGAGCTATCTTGTATTTTGTAATATCCCCAATTTTTATTTTTCCATCTGAGGAGGTCAACGAAGATTCTATTACTAGTACTAAGCATAGTACAAATTTTGCAATTCGGACATTGGAGGCAATCTTAGCAATGGGAGGTAATTTTGGAGCAAGGAGGTGTGGTAAAGTGGGACCCACAACTTCAAGAGGCAAATTCGCACTTATGAAGAGAGAGAAAAAGGGGTGCGAGTTAGTGGAGGATGGGGACTGTTACCGCTCAAACTAGCAGGGGTCCTAGGAAGGGTTCCTATAGAGCAACCACTAGGTCAAGGGGCAACAATGGAGCAATAGTCCACTGTCATCTTAGCTAAAGTTCCCTGCTCTTTACGAACTTTCACCAATGGGAGGAGTCTCAGTATGAGGGGAATCACAAGAATAGATGGATCAATGATAAGATATGGGGTGATTCCTAAAGCCTATTCACAAGAGAGGCTCAAGTAATTGGCTTGCTTGCTTTGAAAACAAGGTGATTGGCTCTCTAATGCCTAGACCTAGGGTTGGAGGATATGCCTTGACAAGGGGCTTCCTAGGCTTAAGGGTCCTTGTGAAGAAATGGATTCTATGTAATCCTTGTGGAATTTGAGTTGTAGAGTTGTGGGACCACAAAGAACCCAAGTGGACCCAACCTAGGTCGAGGGTATGGAGTTGATCAACCAAGGAGGGACTTGACCTAATTAGGGGAGAGAATAGGATCAAAGGACAAGTTTTCTTTTGAGATTTGAATGCAATGATCCAAGTGAGGACACTAACCCAAATCAACCTAGGGCAAGAATTGGTCTTATGGTTAGGGATTGCTATATCTTGGGATTCCACGGTCGGATTTGCCTCAAATTTTGAAGACCCCTTGAGAAAACCCTAGCGCTGTAGTGGACCAAAATTCAATGGTTTTGAATGGCTAGAATGAATTTTGCTTGATGCCCTATGTGACCCTCTAGGGTTAGGCCTAGAATTTGGAAAGGTGAAGAAAAGAGATGTCAATTTGACCACCAAAGGGATACGAGGATGAATGGCTTATTGCCTAGGCTTAATGGAGTCAAGATACACATATATTGAGAATTTTCATGAGCTAAGGAGCCCTAATTGATCTTTGCTAGCCTCTCCAAGGGCAACAACTAGGTCAATAGGGATTTATACTTCAAATTTGCGAAAGAGATAAAGTTTCGAGGT